>CM019823.1:108278370-108614739 GCA_009763385.1 Coix lacryma-jobi var. lacryma-jobi | reverse complement strand
ATAATTTGTCAGCCAGTGCGATGTAGTTAAGGGTTGGCTCGTTGGATCTCCCACAGAAGATAAATCTGCATAGCCACATGTTTAGAAAAGCCCTGTGCTCTGTTTCTGCTACTGGGCCTGATATTTTGTTGTGGATCTCTACATACTTCATCCATCCAACACTGACATCAATGGATCTCTGAGGAATTTTCTCTAGCAGTTCGTCGGCGTTCATGATCGAGGTAATGTTCAGGCCACTCATCATGAAGACATCGGCTAGTGTGATTGTCATTATGCCATGGCCGAACACGAAAGCATTGAGGGCATCTGACCAAAAATGAGAAGCTGCTATGAGCAATGACTCATTTTTGGGCATGTCGGCCAGGGACAGTTCCAGAGCATGATGGATGTCTTGGGTTTCCCAGTGAGGCCCAAATCTCGCCTGAATTCTTCTGTACCAATTCCTCCATTCCGCCGTGACCGCGGGCAGGGGCCAGTTCTTGAAGGTATACCGCCACCTGTTCGATGAAATGACTCCATACTTGAAAGGGGTTCTGTTGGTCTCCATACCGATGATATTGGTTGGATTGGAGTTTCCCATCGGTCCCAAGAAGTAGGAGTCGGGATCCGCATCGCAAGGAATCAGAATTTCATCCCTAAGGGCCTGAAAGGAAAAGGTGTGCGGGGGAAGCTAAATGAGCCGAATGCCGATATAAATTGACCGAATGCGTTGAAAGGAAAAGTGAAATTTACCTCTGGGATCTCGTCGTGGGTCGCCATTGCGAAACTCGGGTGGAGTTTGAAGCTGTTGATGATTTGGAGAAGATGCAGAGTTTGAAGCAGTGCTGACCTAGAATGCGCGGCGGACTTGTGGTCAATTTCAGAACAAATGCCTTTGTGCAGAAATTGAGGGGGCATGTGTTAACACAGAATTTTCGCACTATGACAAGTGGGCCAGCACGGCGCAGGTTCGGGAGAAATCACCACCTGAGGGATTCGGTAGATAGCAAGCACGGTCGGCTAATCCAATCGATTCGGTAAGGCTGTGGAGGCGACTGGTCAAACGGGGGGTGGATTCGGCAATATGGCGCTGCGGTCGGCTACCTCAGGCTAAGTCGGTTTGCGACAAATACGGCATATCAGAAGATTCGGCAACAGAAGATCTCGTCATTGTTAGCACGTGCCGATTATTAAGGGAGGCTTAGAATAAAAGGCATCGTGTTTTAGATAAGTTTCCTGTTTTGTTGTTGTAATCGTGTCCTCCTAGGACTCGTAGAACACCAGGGTATAAATATAAACCCTGAGACTATTGTAAAGACGTTCACAATCAATACAACCAACCCGGCCCCGTGCCGTCTTCGAGTCCAAGTCGTGTCGTCGTGTTCTTCGAGAGGGGCCATCGATCCGTCGACCTCCGTAAGTTCCGGCAACCTTGTTATCATGTCTAGTATCGTGCGGCGGATTTAGATATGGTGCAAGTAGTCTCGTACGTTAAGCTTAGTATCGTGCGGCGGATTCAAGCTTATGACGGGAAGTTTTTGCTTATGCCTTGTATCGTGCGGCGGATTGAGTCATGAGTAAAAATAGTTATCGGCTCTGTTAGATTTGGCAAATCTGATAGATTCATTAAGTTACCTTGTGTTATATGTTTTGTTATGTTTTTTTCATCATAACACTTTTGCCCAATCTAGATACCGTTTCGGCTATCTTTTTAGATCTGCTCTGTTCTTTCACGTTTATTATTGAAAAGTCTTTTATGCAGTAGATCTATTGTTCGTAATAGCCGATCGGATCGTATCTGGATTGTCACATGGTGAGGGTTCATGCACGTTGAGTATACTTGACCTATGATAGAGCCAGGTGTCGTGCGGCAGGCGCAGGCTTTAGATTAGTTTAGTCATGCTTAGTTTGTATGTTCAATCCCCATGGACCCCAACTCGGTTGTACAATCGAGATTGGTTAAGTTTTAACTTATATTTAATACGTCATGCAAGTACGATTCTCATGCAAACGTGTTCGGCAACCTGTTATTCACGTAACTCTGTTCATATTGCCGAATAATCTTTAAACCTGTTGGCAGATAGCTTTCATAGCTATATGTCGTTGTAAGTGGCTTCAGGGCCGTATATTTTGGAACTGTCTGGTCATACCCGGCACGTTCCAGCTTTGAATTTAACAGTTTCTTTCCCTTGTTAGTTACAGGGCAAACTAACTGGCACGCACCGGACTTCTGAGCACTCGGGCCACGTTTGAAGCCAGCTTCTCCGGCTTGCTGTGTGATTGGCACAGTGCGTCACTTTTGGTGCCAACAAAAACCGAATGAATTCCATCAATAAGGGGACATGAATACCATAGTGCCCACACGATCACCATTACCATGACCTAACTCAACTGTTTCTGCAAAACACACGTTAGTCATAGTAATTTCCGTTGTCATCCATCACCGAAACCCACTGGGGCCTAGATGCTCACAATAAACAACAACCAGCTAGACAAGAGGAGCTTCCACAAGGTGGTTCAGCACAATCACTCTCCAATGACAAAGTAACATTTCAAGGTAAGTAACCACACTTTAAACTTCTTCTTGATTCTAGTATAAACATAAATAAAGAACAAAACATGTTTAAGTTGCACCTCACTTGATCCAACCTAATCAACTTAACATGTTTAGTCCTTTGATCTTAGCTTTACTCTCTTGAATCTGACTGTCTTAACTAAATGAGCTAAAATGTTGTGCATCTAACCTTTGGAAGATGATATATCTCAATCATGAAAAGATCGACACTCTATGTATAGATTATCCTTCCTTTGGTTAAGTAATCTGATCTGTTATATATTTTAAGATGCTACTTTTATGCTCATCCTCTGATCCTATCACTCATATTAAGATTGAATAGAACACATAAACAACAAGTTTGTCTTGTGCAATGTGCCTAAGGTTAGAGGAGAATAAACAAATTTTTTGGTTCTATTGGTGTTTTTCCACCAACAGAGCCCATTCACTTGATCTCTACCTTGTCTTTATAAGCAGGACACACTCTTGAGCAAAACATGGAGAAGTTTGTCACTCCCAAATTCTATAGAGTGAAGGTCCTAGATCTACAAGAACATGCACACTGAGCAAGATGCTGCCAGCGTCCACAATTAACGCTTCACTTCAAACTGCTGGACGTACAAATGACATGAGTGACACCATATCAAGAGGCATAAACAAGAAGGAATGATGGAAGACGTCGTAGTTAGAATTAGAGGTCATGATGTCCCCACAGACTTCTTGTTCCTCGACATGAGAAGACGATGATGTCCACCTCTTCCTAGGAAGACCATTCCTCTATGCTACAAGTACAATCATTTACAAGAGGAAATCCATTTTCACTTTCCTGGAGAAAAGGCACGATGCAACTTCATAAACTAAATTCCTAATGAAGCACCCAAGAAGAATAGAAGTGAAAGACGCCGCTCTCAAAGCCAAAGAAGACAAACTATCAAGAATAGAGAGGCCAATCATGAAGAAGAAGCTATCGACACTGTCCCAGAAAAGAAGAAGAGAAATCTCAAGACAGTGAACCACAGGAAGTGAAGACTCGGACCAAGAAAGTATGGAAGAAAAAGTCCGCACCTAAGAGGTACAATCAATAATAACTTTCCAAACATCTGACAACCTTGGGAGGTCTGAACCAAGGGAAGGTCCGGTTCGTCGGACCTAAATATCCGAACCTTCGCCAAAAGGTAAAAATTGGTAGTTATCCTCATATTTACTTTCCTGCATATTTCTCATATTTAATCATTTCTAATATCATCATATTTAATTCACAAACATTTTAATTAGAAAACAAAATAAAAATATTTTACTGCATCATAAACCATGAAACCCCATGTGAATAATTCTATGGTGTGTAAAAACCCACAAGAATGTTCACCGTGGTGGCATAAAAAATAATAAAAATAAATATGCATACATTCATCCTGTTGCATTTTTTTTCTTGCATCGTAAAAACATTAAAATACAAAAATATTGAGAAAGGGATCTTACTGAAATTCTGGACAACTAAGGCTTGAGTGGCCAACCATTAATGCTTAATCTGTTCCACAAGTTTTGTTATCTATTTGAGTTTCACAGGATTTGAAAGGCCAAGAAAAGTTGATGAGCAAGTGAATGCTCCATCCCCTGTTGGAGCACTGTCTCAACAAACATCAACATCAATCAAAGCTCTAATAGAGGAAGGACATATCCACTGTGTTGGGATCACACTTGCCTTACCCCCGCTCACGCGCAGGGGATCAGCGAAGGTGGCCGGTCGTCACAACTAAACGCGAGGGTACAAAGAAGCAAGAACAGTAATGTTGTGCCTCTATTCCCCCAAAAAACGTCCCCATTACACTGTTCACCTCTCGGTATTTATAGGGAATGCCAAGTGGCACTATCCAAATTACAGAAGGGTACAAACAAGATTCCTCTGCGTTATGCTACGGAAGGGCAGAATCGTACAAACACAGACACTGCAGAAACCCTAGCTAGCCTTCCTTGTGTCCGCCGCCACCTGGCTTGCGCACACCTTTGCGGGGGCGCAAAGGTTATCTTCTCAGCTTCGACAGTCGCAAGGCACACGTTCAATTGCCATCCATCGAGCTCAACCTTCCTTGCGAAGGTGCGCAACACGCACGAGGATTGTCCCTTGCTCTTCCCACGCTTCTCTCCTGCAAGAACCGTAAGACGACCTGGAGGCTGGGTTGGTATCCGAGGCTTAGGAAATAAGGCCCGAGGGGCATATCAAGCGACGATGGTTTTCTTAATGGAACGCAGGGCATTGCGAGGGTTTCCTTCTGACTCAGCCTGCGCGACGTCACTACCGAGGGTTCTTTCCCCCAACAGTAGCCCCTCGATGGCTTGGTTCTAAAAATGATCGATCTTTAGGCCCAAGCAGCGCCTTTGTATGGAAATGAACAGTGTACCTCGGCAGCGACGCAAGAAGCGTGGGACGACCTGGAGGCCGGGTTGGTATCCGAGGGTTAGGAAATAAGGCCCGAGGGGCATATCAAGCGACGAGGGTTTTCTTAATGGAACGCAGGGCATTGCGAGGGTTTCCTTCTGACTCAGCCAGCACGACGTCACTGCCGAGGGTTCTTTCCCCCAACAGTAGCCCCTCGATGGCTTTGTTCTAAAAACGATCGATTTTTAGGCCCAAGCAGCGCCTTTGTTTGGAAATGAACAGTGTACCTCGACAGCGACGCCCATGGCTGCTTGTGGGCCGGGCCGTTTGTTTTTTGCTTGCGGTGTTTGCGGTCCATTTCGTTTCTTGTGCCATGATTTTTGGGATCCGTGCTGATTTTGTCGGGTTGGATGGTTCGTGCGTTGGCCTATAAATAGGTGGGGTTGGTGGGCACTTTGAACTCGTGCCAACCTTTAGCTATAGCCAACCTGCTGCTGTGGTTTGCTTTTAGCGAGGGTTTGTTTTAGTTTGTTTGCAAAGGTTGAGCTAGGTGCTCGTTGTTTGAAGTTAGAGTCAGCTAGAGAGATGGCTAGGTTGAAACAGACTGCTCGCGCTGTGTCTCCGACTGCCTTGGATGAGGGGATAACCTTCGAGTTTGGGCTTAGCCGAGTCTGCAGTTCTGATCTAGCGTCTTATGTCAAGCGAGGTTGGATTGAGGATGGAAAGGCGAGGAGCAGCGCTGGAGAGATTGTTCCGAAGCCGGAGGCTGACGAGGTTGTTTTATTTGAGGAGTTCTTTGCATCTGGTCTGCGTTTTCCGGTTGCTTCCTTTGTGTCTTCTGTTCTGGCGAGGTTCAATTTGAGGTTTCATCAGCTCACACCATCATGCTTCATGAAGCTCTCAGTATATGTGTGGGCGTGCCGATCCCAGGGCGTTGTCCCTCATGTCTAGGGTTTTGTCCGAACTCATCGTGTACATATGCAGCCTCGCAACATTGTGGATGGCGAAGGTAACACCAGTCTTGGTCAGTACGCGGTGTACACCTTTTGCCATCGTGCCGAATCGGAGTTGCCGGTAGAAGCTCAGAAGAATAAGTGGGCCAGTGGGTGGCAAGAGTTCTGGTTCTACTACAAGCTTAGCGGGGTTACCGAGCTTTGCGGCGAGCTTCCGCCTCTTGGAGACGTAAGTGCCGAAGCTAAAATGAGTGCCGAGGCGCATGCCGCGGTTGATTGTCTGAGGGTGGTTGCGCATTCTCAGTGTGCTCGCGACTTGGTCGAGGAGTATTGCTGCGCTAAGGTGTGGCCCCTTAGCCGGAGACAAGTATGGTTTGCTGTTGAAGATGATCCGTAGTACGAAGGTAGAGGTTTGAAGAAGCCTAAGTTGGAGTTGAACAGGGTTTGGGAGGCTGTCCTCAAGAAGTTTCCCAAACGTGAAGATGGTGTCGAGGTGATTTATAAGCGGGTTCAACAGAGAGCGGAGGACCTTGTTGGTAAGCTCTCTACACTAGAAGTTAAAGGCTATCCATAGCTCGGTGGGTAGCGGAGGTCGAGTTAACAGACTGTTTGATATGCTTGGGATTTCGTATCCTGATTGCCCCGCACCTTCGAGCGAGGATGCGTCGAAAAAGAGAAAACGCGTGTCCGCAGAGGAGAAGGGGGTTGTCTCGCGGCCTAAGAGGGGTCGTGGTCGGGGTCGTGGCAGCGCTGGGGGTCGAACCAAAACACTGGCGACGGAGGTTGCTATGGCGTCGGGCGCTGCCGGCACTTCCTCTTCCTCGGCCATCATGCCGGTGACGGGCGGCCGAGTTGTTGCTAAGGTCGGGGGGCGTGTACCGCGCGTCGGCGGGATTGGGGCTTTGGTCCAGATATCTGATGATGAAGCTTCCTCCGATGAAGACGAGAAGGAGAAAGAGAAGGAAGCAGAGAAAGAGGCCGGCTCTGAGGATGATTCTAGTGAAGAAACTAGTGACACCTCCGGCAGCGACGGCGATTCGGACGAAGAAGTGTCGATTGATGATGACCGTGGTAAAGCGATAGTCTCGTCGAGCGCTGACGCTGAAGCTGCTCGAAGCATTGATGATATCATGCGGGACCTCGAGCCTGAGAGCCCCGAGCGAGGGTTAGTGCCCGAGTTCACGGGGTCACACATTTGGGTTGACGGTTGTGAGGTGAAGGGTGAGCTTGAATCGGAAAGGAACCCTGGTAAAAGGCCATATGGCGAAGCTAGCCTGTCCAGCCTTCCTTACTTTGCCAAGAAGGTTGGAGTTTCGGATCCAAAGACAGAGCTTGTCACGAGTCCGGACCTTCGAGAGTGCCATTTGCAATGCCCTCCGGAGGAAAGGCGTTTTCTTGGGCAAGTGTGCGGATACATGGGTGTATGCCGGGTCTCTGAGTGATGAGTGATTGTCAACTGGGAAGATGCGCATGTTCTTTGGCTTGTATTGTGCAGGTGTCGAGCACGGATACAGTGATCAGAGGCAAGGTGAACGTCAAGTAGAGACGTGCCGTGCCGATGGACCGAGAGTGGTGAAGGGCGGACGTGAGGCTTGGACTGAGGGACCGGTGGCTCGAGGATCCGCTATGGTGGCTGACAGCCTGGGACAGCGACGAGCGAAGACTTGCGGGATATGGTGTTGCTCGGGTCAAGGACCTGGGGACACGTGTCGATGGACGGGGTGCACGGGCGGTGCATCCCCTCTACAGCTTCGGTTTGGTGGTAGAGCCAGAGAAAAACCATCGGGTGGACGGTTTCCAGGTTTGGGCCTCAAAACCTGGGCGTTGATGGTTTCCGAGTTTGGCCACAAAACTCGGGCTGGGGATGGTTTCCAGGTTTGGGCCTCAATACCTGGGTGCTTCGGGTTTGCTGAGTTTGGGCCACAAAACTCAGGCGCTTGGTGGGCTGGTTTCCCGGTTTGGGCCTCAAAACCGGGGGTTGGCTGTGAAGGCTGGTTTCCTAGTTTGGGCCATAAAACCGGGGGTGCGACATCCGGAAATGGACGGCAGAGCGGTGGCGGCACGTGGCGGCAATCAGGAGGTTGCGTTGAGGCAACGCTACGAGTTGTGCGGGCGTGGCCGTCGGATCCACCTACCATCGAGTTGGTCCAAAATAACCTTAGGGTTTAGCTGGTTCGCTCTGTAAGTAGTTAGGGGTAGAGTGGGAATTAGGAATAGTTAGAATTAGGATAAGTAGGGGGAGACACCCACCTCCCCATCTATCTCAGTCATTTGCTCTTTGCTCCTTGGGTTTCCTGCTCTCCCAATCCCCTGCTGTAGCAAACTGAGATCCACAGAGAAGAGAACAATACCTCTGTGCCCATGAGATTTTGAGGAAGTGAGACCGTAATCTCACTGTTGTAGCGTGTGGTAGCCACACGGTTGCAAATTCGTGGTTGTGATTCGCGTTTTGTTCGAGTTCTTCGCGGATTGCTTTTCTCCACGTTCTTCCCGTCGTCCGATCTCTTTGTTCGTTGTGACTCTTGCAATTCTGTTTGAACAGAGATGTTCTAGATCGTGAGGCACTTCTTTCCACCGAAGGAATTTACCTCTAACCTCACGGTCTAGGAGATCGATCGATTTTGGTTTCAGGTTAAGTTTTTCTCCCTTCCCCTGAAATTCTTCGATTCATCGATTTGGAGATAGGTTCGAGCCATGATCTCTTAGAGATAGCTCACTATCCTCCTTGTGACTCTTCTCACCAAGTTTGATCCCTAGTGGATTCGTTTTGGGTGAGATCGAGTTGAGTCGGTGGATGAGCAGAGCAAATCGGGGGTGACCGAACGCTGCCGGTTCAACGACCGGACGCTGACCCTGAGTCCGGTCGATGAACAGCTTCTCTGACTTGGCGCTGTGATCTTGACCGGACGCACGAGTCTTTGCATGACCGGACGCACTGAAGTCACTGTTCACTGCTTTGTTTGTGCCTGACCGGACGCTACAGGGTTGTGACCGGACGCTCCTCACTGTGAGTCTGGTCCAACTCAGAGAGCTCCCAGATCGCTCTTGAGCTGACCGAACGCGTCCGATCCAACCTGACCGGACGCACATCAGAGTCCGGTCAGTGAGGGTTTGCGCGTTTTCGTCTGCAGTTTGTTCGTCCGACTTACGATTTGAGATCCGACTTTTGCGTTGGATTTCTAGAGTCGTAGAGTGTCTCGTTGTGCTTCGTGGAAGCATCCACCCTACATCTAGGGTCGAGGACACTTACGAGCTCTAGGGTCTGCTCTTGAGGTTGAGTTTCGGGAGAGAGGCGACAAGTTGCCGAAAGGAATTTTGAAGCTTCCATTCACCCCCTCTGGTCGCTTTCTGGTAGCACTTTCGGTCCTTCAAAGTGTTTGGTCGGGTTTGTGTGCCGGAAGCCGAGCTTCATCTAGTCAACCAGCCCTTGGATGAGCTTCATGATGATATCGACGTTAAGTTGGATGAGTTGATGCTTCTCAGTCGCTCTGCGCGCCGACGGGCAGGTATGAATGATGATTTTTTAAGAGGACGGTTGGCCGAGGTTGAGGAAGAAAACAAAGACCTTCGGTGCAGTTTAGAGAACAAAGAAATCGAGCTTAAAGGAGCTCTTGAGAAAGTTAAGAAAACCCGAGAGGAAACACAGGGTGTCGCAAACCATAACGCTGAACTGTTGGCATCGTGTCGTGATAAGGACAAAGACTTGGTCTCTGCAAGGAGTCGTATAGATGAGTTGTCCTTGGAGCTGGCTTCTCAGTCGGAGGCTTGGCGAAAGAGCATGGTGAGGATTAAAGACAAGGTTGACGTCTGCTTGACTGAAGCCGGTGGCTCTGCTGGGGAGCCACTATCTGCTGATAACGCTGAGGCTTTCGAAGGTTGGTTGACTAATGAGCTTGACATTTTCAGCTCATTGGTTGGTAATGCAGCTGACTTTGGGGGCTATGCCGAGCTTGGGCCATGGCGGGTACTCTTCGCCAAGCTGATTTGTGATCATCTTCGTAATGTTAAGAGGCCGAGCCATGTATTTCCAACAGTTGATGATGTGCGGGCTATGAAGATAAACGACGCGGAGGTTCGCAACTGCGCCATGCGTTTGCTTCGGAGGTTTTGGATAGCTGGCGGAGGTAGGGTCCTAGCTTTCGAGGAGGCTGCCGAAGCTACACGTCAGGTTTGTGGTATTGTTGTAAAGTTGGTTGTTTAGTTTATTTAAGTGGGAAAAGTTGGCGTTCAACTCTGTGTCGCCCTCATCGTTTTTTCTTTGTAGGCTCGGCGGGACGCGATGCCTTCGCCGTTGGCGACTGATGCTGCTGCTGGTTGCTCCAAAACCGTACCTGCGCACGGCTCCGAGGACGTTCATTCGGCTGAAGAGGTTCCCTTGGCCGAGGAAACCCCTGCCACTATGGTGTCTATTGTTGAGGAAAAAGTTGAAGTCGAAGCTACTGCTGCTGACTAGGCGATGGCGGGGGCTGCTGCTACCGACGAGGCTGCTGCTACCGGCGGGGCTGCAGCGGAGGAAAGTGGGGATCCCGAGCAGGTGTGAGCTGATGGGGACGATTGTAAAAGAAAATCATTTTGTAACTTTTTGCGAGGGGAAGTTGCTGATGTAGAAAACTGTTATTTTGTTTTGGTTATTTGACAATGCAGGTTCCTGATGGAACCGTGCTTGAGGTGTATGACGTGACGCCTCTCATGTTGAATTATCAGGATGTTTTTATTACTGGTGAATCGTGGGCTCAGGCGAGGCTCAGGAATCCTTCGCTGTCTTTCGAACGTTTTTGGCGGTCTAAAGTGCGAAGATACGATTTGAAGAATAGTCGATCAAGCCAATTTTAGCGTAACGCGGATTATACAGATCGGCAAGCTGCGTGATTTTTATTTGGTTCTTCTTCTTCTTCTTTGCTGCCAGTTGTTGAGGATGACATCGATGAAAAAACGGCCCTGGACTACTTGTTTTGGCGAAGCAACCTTGATCTAGGTCCGGACGGTTCACTTGTGTTTCCGAAAGAGGAGCCTTTGGAGGTTAGTGATACAAATCGGAGATATATGTATAGGACGAGGGTTTTGCCTGGGGAACTGTCAATTGTTCCTACGACTTCTTTGTTGTGGGGGCCCATAATTCCGGTGGAAACATGATTTGAGGAGTGTAGCGAGGGTTTGGATGATTTGATGTTGATCGAAGATGGTAATGCTTCCTTGTAATTTTATTCTTTGTATTGAGTGTGTGATATACTGCGGTTGATCTGTATATAAGCAAAAAAGCTGTGCAAATGCGATTCATCCTTGTAGTTTTTTGACAGAGTACATTTGGCCCTCGCTGTCAATTGGCGAGGTCCGTTTGTTGTTTGTGTATGCTGTTTGAGAAAAACAGCGACGCCCCCTTTTCTTTTTAGTGAGGCTCGCTTTTCGCTTAAGAGAGATGCTTGGTAAAAAATAGCGACGTCCCCTTTTCTTTTTAGCGAGACTCGCTTTTCGCTTAAGAGAGATATTTTAGGTAAAAAACAGCGACGCCCCCTTTTCTTTTTAGCGAGGCTCGCTTTTCTCTTAAGAGAGATGTTTGGTAAAAAACAGCGACGCCCCCTTTTCTTTTTAGCGAGGCTCGCTTTTCGCTTAAGAGAGATGTTTTAGGTAAAAAACAGCGACGCCCCCTTTTCTTTTTAGCGAGGCTCGCTTTTCGCTTAAGAGAGATGTTTGGTAAAAAATAGCGACGCCCCCTTTTCTTTTTAGCAAGGCTTGCTTTTCGCTTAAGAGAGATGTTTTAGGTGAAGGTGATGTTTGCTTTGCGAGCCCCTGACATTTTTTTTGAGAGGGTGCTCGACTTTTTTGGACTTTGCGCCTCCCCTTGCCTTAGGTGGAGGTGAAGTTTGCTTTGCGAGCCCCTGGCATTTTTTTTGAGAGGGTGCTCGACTTTTTTGGACTTCGTGCCTCCCCTTGTCTTAGGTGGAGGTGAAGTTTGCTTTGCGAGCCCCTGACATTTTTTGCGAGGTTTTTCGACTTTTTTGGACTTCGCGCCTCCCCTTGTCTTAGGTGGAGGTGAAGTTTGCTTTGCGAGCCCCTGACGTTTTTTTTGCGAGGGTGCTCGACTTTTTTGGACTTCGCGCCTCCCCTTGTCTTAGGTGGATGTGAAGTTTGCTTTGTGAGCCCATGACGTTTTTTGCGAGGGTGCTCGACTTTTTTGGACTTCCCGCCTCCCCTTGTCTTAGGTGGAGGTGAAGTTTGCTTCTCCCAGATTTGTTTCAAAAAAGTTTGTGTTTCGAAGCAATCTTCATGGGTTGTCATCGATTATGAGTGCTCTTGGATAAGAGCTGTTTTTATCGATGTTTATGGGAAACTAAAAAGACTTTAGAGTTTTGTTTTTCCATGGGTTGATTCCTTTATGAAGGACTTGGAGACTGCCTCATTAACAAACCTTACGCCCCTTTGTAAGGAAAAAGAGTGCAACTCCTTTGTTTTGGTTACAGGTATGGTGCTGAAAAAAGGAGATTAAAGGCAAATTACATGTTGCGAGAGCTCGCTAAGGCTCCGCTATGGGTAGAATTTGTGAAGGTCGTCAACATTCCAGGTGTGAGGTATGCGGTTTCCTTCGATGTCAGAGAGGTGGAAGGAACCAGGACGATTGCAGTCTATTATCAGGAAAGGTCCCGTCCATTTTGGCTGAAATTTTCCCGCCATGTTGGCGTTTTGTTTACGAATGAGGACGAGGTCACCCTTCTTCAGTTCTTTGATTCTCACCTTTTTGTCTCTCCACTTTTTTGTTTCTTCTTGATACTTGTGCAGGTTGTGCACTGCGTTGCATCTCGTTTCCTCGAGCAAATCTTTGTCAAGCAGCTGGTTTTGTTCGTTTGGTTCGAGGGTTGCTCTGAGAGAGCCATGCTTCAATTCTTCTGGTAACACGGCTTCTTCGCCAAATAGGAGCCTGAAAGGTGTGAATTTGGTAGCTCTACATTCTGAAGTATTATAGGACCAGGTTACCGAGGTTAGCTCTTCCGCCCACTTTCCCCTGGGTCTACCTTGTAATTTTTTGGATATGGCTTGGAAAATTGTTGCGTTGGCTCTTTCAACTAAGCCATTGGATTGAGGGTGCCAGACTAAGGCGAAGCACAAGATTGTTCCAATTTGTGCGCAAAATTCCTTGAAGACCTCGCTGTCAAATTGAGTGCCATTGTCGACAGTTAGGTGTTTGGGAACTTCGAAGCGACAAATTATTTGCTGCCAGAAGAATTTCTTCATGGCTAGAGAGGTGATAGAAACCAACGGTCTAGTCTCAATCCACTTGGTGAAGTATTCCACCGCTACTACCGCGTAGCGGAGGTTTCCTGGAGCTATTGGTAGTGGACTGACGAGGTCCATTGCCCATCTTTGCAAAGGCCATGTTGGGCATATCAGAGTTGTTGGAGCCCCTGGGGCGTTTTGTGTTTTTGCCGTTAGTTGGCAACCCTCGCAGTGTTTGACAATATCTCCTGCGTCTCGTAATGCTATTGGCCAATAGAAGCCTTGACGGAAAACTTTCCCAACTAGTGCCCTTGGGCTGTTGTGTGAACCGCAGATACCTTCATGAATAAGCTTGAGGATGTCCTTTCCTTCAATTTGTGACACGCATTTTAGCCATGGCGAGATCACCGAGGCTTTGAACAAAATGTTGTCCACTATTTTGTATCCTCGAGCTCTTTGCTTTAGTCTGTTTTCTTCTTCTTTGGACTCGGGTTCATGTAGCCCGTTGATATAGGCTATGATGGGTGCTCTCCAGTCTTCATTCTGGATTGCGTTGATCAGCTTCGCATTCTTTTCAGAGGCTTCGAATGCTGATTGAGTTGTTACCTCGTAGAACACGTCAGGGGGCAGCTGTAGTTGTTGTGCTGCTGCTTTGGCTAGGCTATCTGCTTCGTTGTTTTCTGACCTCGGTATTGCTTTCACTATTATGCTGAGGAAGAATGTTTCTAATCTTCGGACATATTGAAAGTATTTGTGCAACTCTGGATCTTTTGCTTTGTAATTTTTCTCAATGTGTCCCGCGATGACTTGGGAGTCTGTGTTAATGATCGCCCTTCGGACTGATAATGCTCGAAGCCTTGAGAGTGCTAGTATAACAGCTTCGTATTCTGCGGAGTTGTTTGTGCACTTGAAGTCGAGTCTTTTTGCGTACCTTAGCTTCGACCCAGATGGCGAAGCTAGGATGGTCGAGGCTCCTGCTCCAGCTGCTCCCCAGGCTCCATCGACATACACTGTCCCAAACGGATCTGGTTGAGCTCCATCTGTGCGAGGGTCTGGGGTCCATTCAGCTATGAAATCTGCTAGTGCTTGTGATTTGATCGCTGTTCTTCCCACGAAGGTTATAGCGTAGCTGTTCAGTTTGACTGCCCATTTTGCTATTCTACCGACTGCCTCATTGTTCTTGAAAATGTTCTCGAGGGGATATGCTGAAGGTACTTGGATTTCATGTGCCTGGAAATAGTGTTTTAGCTTTCTTGAAGCCATGACCACAGCATATGCTATCTTCTCGAGCTCTGAGTAGTTTGGTTTAGAACCCTCGAGGGTTTCAGACACATAGTAGACCGGGGCCTGTTTGGTTTTGCTATTTTCGTGTAACTCTTTGATCAGCACTGCGCTAGGTGCATGCGGCGAGGCTGTGACATACAGCAGTAGAAGGTCCCCTTTGCTCGGGCTGGTTAACACGGTCAAGTTGGTGAGGTAGTTTTTCAAATCCTCGAAGGCTTTCTGCTGCCGAGGTCCCTAATTGAATGGGGTTGTGCTTCTCAAAGTGTCGAAGAAAGGTAACCCTCGCTCAGCTGATCTGGAGATGAATCTGCTGAGTGCTGCTAGGCGTCCTGACAAACGCTGAGCTGCTTTTTTGGTTGTCGGGGGTTCCATATTGATGATGGCATCAATTTTCTTGGGGTTGGCTTCAATTCCCCTTGCTGAGACGATACAACCTAGCAGTTTTCCTTCGCTTACTCCGAAGACACATTTTTCGGGATTTAGTTTTAATCCGGCAGACCGAAGGTTATTGAACACTCTTGCCAAGTCTGATATGTGGTTTTCCTTTTGCTCGCTTTGGACGATCAGATCGTCGACGTAGGCAGAGATAGCATGTTCATCTTTGAACACTTCGGATGTCATGCGAGCGAAGGTTGATCCTGCGTTCCTCAAGCGTTCTGCCATTCTTCGAAAGCAGAAAGTGCCCGAAGCTGTAATGAAGCTTGTTTTTTACTCATCTTCTTCATTCATCCAGATCTGGTGGTACCCCGAGAAACAGTCGAGGAGGGAAAGCATTTGGCAACTAGCTGCTCTGTCGACCAAGGTGCTTATATTTGGCAGGGGAAAGTCATCCTTCGGGCAGGCTTTGTTCAGGCACGTGAAATCTACACACATTCTCTATTTCTTGTTCTTTTTCTAGACTAGGACCACATTTGAAAGCCAAGTTGGGTATTTTACTGGGCGGATGACTCCTGCATCCAGGAGTCTTTTAACTTCTGCCCTCGCTGCCTCTTTCCTTTCTTCTGACATTTTGCAAAGTTTTTGTTTGACTGGGCGATAACCTTGCTTTATGTTCAGGCTATGCTCGATCAAGGTTCTATTCACTCCTTTGAGGTCCTCCGCAGACCAAGCGAAGGTGTCAGAGTTTTCCTTGAGGAAAAGGATGAGGTTGTTTTCTGACTGGGGGTCTAAGTTGGCTGAGATGAGTACCTTTCTTTCGAAGTTGCCCTCAGAGAGTTGGACTTGTTTGGTTTCTTCTTTGGGTGACGCTTTTCTTTGGTCAGTGCAAACTTCACCTTCGGTGTTGAAGTTTGATGCTCGAGGCTTTGACAGGTTGTGGACATTGCGTTGCCCAGGTGCTATTGTTCCCTCAGCTGCCCTTGCAACGTCTTGACCTCCATATACTGCAACAACGCCCTTTGGGGCAGGAAGCTTCATGCAGAGGTATGCGGGATGATAGCATTGAATCCATTGGTGACCGCTCGACCAAAAATTGCATTGTAAGGATAAAACATGTCAACCACATCGAAGGTTATGTGCTCTGTTCTGCAGTTCACCTGGTCTCCGAAGGTTACGGGTAAAGATATTTTCTCAATAGCTCTTACTTGTTGACCACCGAAACCGTATAGGGGGTTGCCAGCTGGTTGCAAGAGGTTTCTGTAAAGCTTCATGCTGTCGAAGGTTGTGGCAAATAGAATGTCTGCGGAGCTTCCGGTGTCGACCAAGATTTTGGTGACTGTCCATCCTGCTAGATTGGTTTGGATCACCATAGCGTCAGTATGAGGGTAATCCCTTAATTTCATATCACCGGAGTCGAAGGTTATTGGGATATGGGACCATCGCCCAAATTTGTGCGGTCCTTCGATGGCTACGTGGTGCACTCTTCTAGTGTGTTCTTTCCTCTGCCTTTTGTTGCCATGATCTTCGTTGGAGCCTCCGGTGATAGCTAGTATCACACCGAAGGTTGATGTTGGGTTGTTGATGGTTGTCTGGGTTTGAGCTTCGGATTTGACAGGTTGGGGAGCTGACAAGGCTGGTATTGGTGGTGGTGGTGGTAGAGTGTTGCTCACTTGCTGGTTGGTTTGGGTTTGAGGGGTTGTTGGGAATGTGACAGTGTATGGTACATTTTGGTGTTGAGGAAACGAGGTTGGCTGATATGAGGTGTGGTTGAAGTGTGGGTGTTGAGCGTAGAATGGTTGGTGCGAGGGTAAGCCGTAGTTTATGGGGGTGTACTGGTAACGAGGGTGGGGTGGGTTGTAGTTTGGCTTTCTGGTGTGATTGATGGTTCTGTTTTCCGTTGAAGAGGCTCTTTTGGATTCCTAGTACTCTTTTCCTCTGGTGAAGCACTCGCATTGTTTGGTTGTGTGCCCTTTTCCAAGGCCGCAAAAATGGCAATACATTTTGGCCGGGTCCATTTGTTGGTTTCTTTGGTCAGGCGGGGGTGGGAGTCCTTGTGGATTTTGGTTGCCCGAAGGCTGAGTGCCCCTTCTCTGCTCTTCGAGTGGATTTGTTTTGTTGATCGCACCAATGTTGCTTTGATCTTGGCGAGGGTTGTTCTCTCTCGCTTGGGGCCTCAACTGTGGTTTCTGCTGCGACCTTTGAGCGTCAAACTTTGCCCGGAAGTCCATGTCCGCTCTACAGTATCTTTCCATTGTATCATGAAGCTCTTCGATTGTGTTTGCTGGTTTCCTGGCAAACTTTGAGGAACATGGGCCTAGACGCAGGCCGCTGACTACAGCAAGGATGACGGCCTTGTCGGATATCCCCGGAGTTCTTGCTCTAATCTGGATGAACCTTCGCCAGTATTCTTGCTGTGGTTCATGCTCTTCTTGTTTGCAGTTGAAAAGCTCAATGGGGTTTGATGGGGCTGCTGTGATGCCCTTAAAGTTTGTGCAGAGTCTGTCTCTGAGGTTGGTCCAGGAATCCACAGTTCCGGGGCGAAGGTTGCTGTACCAAGTCTGCGCAATGTCACGAAGGATGATTACGAAAGACTTCGCCATTGTTGATTCGTCTCCTCCTGCTGCGGCGACTGCCGCTTCATAGCTCATTATGAATTGGCGAGGGACAGTGAGTCCGTCATAACGGGGCAAATTTTGTGGATTGTAGCATGGTGGCCAGGGTTGGGTTTGCAATATTTGGGAAAGTGGTGATCTTGGGTCGTAGGGCATCTGGTGTTGTTGGGCCCTTCACTGAATGCGAAGGTTTGGCTCTCGCTCTTCTAGGTAGAGTTGGCGAAAATTTGGTGGTGGTGGTGGGGGCTGACGAGCGTTGCCCTATCCCTGCCCGACATTCTCCTCTTGAAGTGGTGGCATTTGCCTGTCATTCCAGTCCTTGGCTTCGGCCTCAGCTGCTGTGAGTGACTCCTCCATTCGGCGAAGCTACTCTCTTGCTTCATCCGCCTTTTGCCTGATAAGGCGCAGCCGGTTGTGCCTTTCAAGCTGGTCCAGACGTCTCTTCTTCTCCTGCAACTCAGCTTGAAGTCTCTCTAAAGCCTCGAGGCCCAACTCCTCCTCATCTCCTTCCCCTTCTCCTCCGGAGGTATGCGGGTGTGGCTGTGATACCAGCCGAGTGTGAGGGCCTGGGACCTCCGTCCTTGGAGCAATTTCTTCTGTTTCCGAGGGTTCTACATTCTCTTCTACAGGCTGGACCGTCGTCGTGGCCTCTCTGGTCATGCGAGGGTCTCTAGTTGAGGACGCTCTTCTGTTTCCTGCCATTACGAACTTCCGAGTCCCCACGGACGGCGCCAAACTGTTGGGATCACACTTGCCTTACCCCCGCTCACGCGTAGGGGATCAGCGAAGGTGGCCGGTCGTCACAACTAAACACGAGGGTACGAAGAAGCAAGAACAGTAATGCTGTGGCTCTATTCCCCAAAAAAATGTCCCCATTACACTGTTCACCTCCCGGTATTTATAGGGAATGCCAAGTGGCACTATCCAAATTACAGAAGGGTACAAACAAGATTCATCTGCGTTATACAACGGAAGGGCAGAATCGTACAAACACAGACACTGCAGAAACCCTAGCTTGCCTTCCTTATGTCCGCCGCGACCTGGCTTGCGCACACCTTCGCGGGGGCGCAAAGGTTATCTTCTCAGCTTCGACAGTCGCAAGGCACACGTTCACTTGCTATCCATCGAGCTCAACCCTCCTTGCGAAGGTGCGCAGCACGCACAAGGATTGTCCCTTGTTCTTCCCACGCTTCTCTCCTACAAGAACCGTAAGACGACCTGGAGGCTGGGTTGGTATCCGAGGGTTAGGAAATAAGGCCCGAGGGGCATATCAAGCGACGAGGGTTTTCTTAATGGAACGTAGGGCATTGCGAGGGTTTCCTTCTGACTCAGCCTACGCGATGTCACTGCCGAGGGTTCTTTCCCCCAACAGTAGCCCCTTGATGGCTTGGTACTAAAACGATCGATCTTTAGGCCCAAGCAGCGCCTTTGTTTGGAAATGAACAGTGTACCTCGGCAGCGACGCAAGAAGCGTGGGACGACCTGGAGGCCGGGTTGGTATCTGAGGGTTAGGAAATAAGGCCCGAGGGGCATATCAAGCGACGAGGGTTTTGTTAATGGAACGCAGGGCATTGCGAGGGTTTCCTTCTGACTCAGCCTGTGCGACGTCACTGCCGAGGGTTCTTTCCCCAACACACTGCCAGTCTGCTACATTGCAAGATCGAACGACTACGTCAACATTCAGCTTGGGGGAAGCACCCCATGTATCCACGTAAGTATCCTTATCCTCTTAAGTTTTTCATTCTATAAACAAATTCAAAAAAAAAGTGACCACATGAAGGCTCACCCCTAAAAAGAAAAGAACAAAAATATGTGGGCACATGAAGGCTCACCATTAGTTAAAAAAGAACAAAAAAATGTGAGCACATGAAGGCTCACCATTAATTAAAAAAGAGACAAAAATATATGGGCACATGAAGGCTCAACGCTATTAAGGGAACCAGCTTGGGGAGATGCACCCCCGTTATCTTCGTGATTCAGGTGTGTCTTTATTATTATTACTACTACTATTATTGTTAGCTTTTATATTATATCTTAAAGTGTGTTAGATTAAATAAATAAAATAGTGTGTTTTACGAAGTTGATGACTAAAAGAGAACCCTCTCTCTCTAATCTTTTGCATGGAAATGATGAATAGTTGCTCGATCTAATTTCTTTCAAGTACCTAGTCTTTAAAGCATGAGTTCTCCTAATTAATAATGATGCCTTAAAATAAAAATAAATACATGGATGGCAAATACTTAATCTAAGGTCTATGTAATTGGGATATGACATGTAATGATCTGAGCTGCTATTATCTTGTTATAAACAACACTAAAGTTCCGGAGATTTCTAAATATAAACATGACTAATAATTGCATTGAGTTAAATTAAGCTTTGTGACCCTATGAGTAGTTTATCATGCCATTGAATTGAGATCACTTACACATTTCATCCATCTTCCGCATAAATGCTCATAATTATCTATTGCTACCCTCTCAGAAGTTTGTTGGAAGCATGTGGCTATTAAAAAAAAAGAAAGACATGAGGAAATAAAAAGGGACAAGTGTTCCAAACCTCAAAAAGATAGATCCCGAGGAAATAAAAAGGGACAGGTGTCCGGAACCTCGTAAATATATATATATCAGAAAAAATGGGCATGTGCCCGACAGTAGAATTAGCCTAATAGCCATATGTCTCTGATAAACAGAAGAGAGTGAATATATTCAAAAGAGCATCCGACTCCATTTTTCCATACACATGCACTTCTTTATTCATTGGTTGGTTGACTTTCTCTTTGGATCCATTGTTTAATTTGACAACATATGTATTAGAGCTTTTAAAAATAATAATTAAAACTCCGGGATGAAGGTGAAGTGAAGGAACTAGAGACATAGTGCTTGATTTGATCGTTCAATCTTTCAATTACTCAAGATCTAAGGTAAAAGTAATAAGCCCCATGAAGAATTACATAATATATTTTGGAGAATTTTTGTTTAACAACAGGTATACTTGTTGGAAGTGAAGATATTGTAGCAACTTCTGATCCATTGTTAATTTTTGGTTTTGCTAAGGGACTAGAAAAAGGTAAGCTTGGGGGAGTTGTTGACACTGGTTATCTATCAAAATTAAAGGATAAATAAATATGAAAAGGGCATGAATTCAATCACCAATAAAGGTTTAGGGTTTTAATTGACAATATTCCACGAGTTTTGGTGGATTGTGATTCTGCAGGGACTAAACAGGAAAACCAGCACTGCTTACCTCTCCTAGAAGGAAACCGATGGAAGATTACGGAACCGACACGTTAGGAATACTCCAGAAGGACCTAGAGGACACTAGAGGACACCACGAGGCGGGACACCCCGAGAGGCCGCCAGGTGGGACCGACCGGTCACCCCCTGGGCCCGATAGCCTCCGTCTTCTGGAACCTTCCTCTACCGCCTTTGAGGATCCATCTCAGCCCTACATGAAGTCGGTTTGATCTAATGGTCGCGGTTGATCCCTCAGGGCTATATATACAGGCCCCTAGGCCCCAGGGTAGAACAAGTCTCTCTTTAGAAAAGTCTACGCCTCATTCAGAAACCCTAGAAGAAGACTTCAAAGGCCAGCTTTCAAGAAGAAGACTAGTTACCCCTCTAGTTTAGGTTTAGAACCTAGTCTTATACTAGAACTAGAAGAGAGAGAGAGAGAGAGAGAGAGAGAGAGAGAGAGAGATCAAGAAGGAGCTCCGACCTGTCGGATCAACTTCTTCATCTTGTACCTGTGGATTCAAGTTCATCTTCAACTTGCTTCAGCGATTGTTTCGGTAATCAACGTCTATATTTAAGTTTGAGCCATTGTTCTTATTATTCTTAAGGTTTATGACTCTCTTTTGAGTACTTTAACTCTAGTCGCGCTAGAGTTAGAGTAGTTGGATAGTGTAAGCGTGGAGCTTAGACATGATAGCTCATAAATGCCTCCTATAACGTCGGTAGTAGTGGTTGTTCGCAAGGGTGACTCTTATAGCCTTGTTGATTCTTCTATAGTCCACTTACCCGTGTGTAGGCTCAGTAGGATTATACATTTGCATAAAAGATTCATACTCTGTATGTGACCTTTTATGGTAACTTCCCCACTAAGAATAATATAAACATATCACTCTTGAATTGGATTTAGACAGCCTTAGTGATCCCCTCTATACTTCTAGATTCTCCATACTTGTTAGCTACTCAGGGGTTAGACTTTAAGACTTAACACTATCCATTCCTTTGGGTTCGATATTAAAACTGGGTTACTCCGGTGAAGTGCTACATCGGTAGATTTTATCTGTGCGCTTGCGGATAAAGTAGATTGTGCGTTAATTTATACCAACATCAACATTGTGTAAGCATGGTGCTTATACGTTGTTTACCTTCGAATGCACCCTATATTCCGGGTCAGCAAGTGGTAGTTCGTGAGGGTGACTCTTATAGCCTCGTTGATTCCTCTGTAGCCCACTCCTCGAATATAGGCCAAGTAAGACCTGGTCACCCGGAGGGGATAGATTCTGGATCTGATCCTCCATGCATGATGTCTCCTGCGTATAAATATAAGTTATTCTAACCATGATTGCTAAACATAATTGCACTAATTGACGTAGCCTATGACCTATAGTTAGAACCATATTAGGAAGTTAATCTGTCTCTTTCTAGTTCTAGTTATGATCTAACCTTGGATGGGAATGCTCTGTGGAACTCTTTTTTGGTTTACTCTGTTCTATTTCATTTATCTTATTTATCATATATTATTGATTCCTATTGAAAGACCTAGTTTGGTTTTGATTAATTGACAAAACCTATTTGGTCTAATCCTGTTGATAAGCATGTGTGTAGCTTATAAGAAAGGATTAATACCAAACCAAGTGGTGGAGCTAGCAAGGTGGCAACCTTGGAGGATGGTGATGGCCACATGCAATTGAAAAGATCAAGTGCTCTACCATTGGTGAAATGAAGAAGAGAAGAGATGGAGCAAAGAGGTCTGAAGGAAAAGGTATAACCTAATAGGGCTCTTTGTTTTGGTGATCAAGACACTTAGTGAGCGTGATCACATTTAGGATACATAGTCGTACTATTAAGAGGAGATAATTCACGGCTTATGCGGTGTTCAAGTGCCACTATGAGTTCTCTAACATATTGATGCTTTAGACCTAGTGAGAGACTAATAGAACCCTTGGAAAATGCTTTGCAAAATGCTAACACACGTGCACAAGTGGTGAAACACTTTGGTGTTGGCACATGGAAGCAAGGGTAGAAGTTAGAAAGCGAGAGATGCTGAGTTAGGAGCATCAGACGCTGCAGGCGGTAGCATCGGACGCTGGCCTGAGCATCCGATGGCAAACCCTAACTTCTGTCCGATGCTGAAGAAGCATCAGACGCTGCCAATGGACGCTGAGGAAACACATTGCAGAGTTCGATGCAGGTGACGTGGCACGAGCTAGTCTTCCATGGAGAATCGGACGTTGGCCTACGTCCGATGCGGATCCTTCGGACGCGTCCGATGTGATTCTGACCTGTCTCGAACCTCTCTGCATGGTCATCGCACGTTGTGGTCTAGCGTTCGATGTAAGGGTCTCGGAGCGTCTGATGGGGCACATATGTGTGCTGAAAAGAGCAGCGGCATCGGAGCGTCCGATGCCTGGCATCGGCACGTCCGATGTCACTTTAACCGTGGCACGAATGAATTTGATAGTTGGGATTAGACGGCTCGAATTCATATCATGGGGACACGTGGTGCTCATCGGAGCAACGGCCCGACACCGGTGCGTCCGATGGTCGCGATTTCAGCCCAATGGCTAGGCCAACTTGTGTGGCCTATTTAAGTGGCTTGGCCGACTCACTTGGTTTCTCTCTTGCATAGTTTGATCCCTAAGCATTCTTGTGAGCATAGGCAATCCTCCCCACTCATCTCTAATGTTGATTTGATCAAACCAAGTGAGATTGAGTGATCTAGTGCTAAGATTCGAAAGAGTTCTTTCTAGTGGCACTAGTTCTTCGCATCGGCTTTGAGTTTCTTGTTACTCTTGGCATTTGCCGGTGCCTAGACGGCTTGGAGGCATTGAGGTGTTGTTGGCAAGAGAAGGAGATTGTTCTTGGCCACCACCGTTCATGATTGTGAGAGGTTTTGGAGCCTCACCTCGCCGGAGCAGCAAGAGGCATCCTTAGTGGATTGCTCGTGTCATTGAGCTACCTCACTAGCGGTAGATTCTTGTGGCACTCTTGGTGAGCTTGGCTTGGTGCCAATTAGCCCCTGGGTCACCTAGTGTTGGTTGACACAACGGGGAGTAGCGTGCCGACAAGCACGTGAACCTTAGGATAAATCTTCATGTCCCAAGTGCTTGATTAGATTAAATTGACCATATTCTTGATTGGACATACGAACACAAGGTTGATATATGCCCTTGTGGTTCCCTTCCTGAGTGATGAGTGATCGGTCAACAGGCTCACCGGAAGGGGTGAGAGGCAACATGTGTCTCTTGGCTGTGTTGATGTGCTGGTATGGAGCTCGAAGACAGTGGTCGAAGGTGAGGTGAAGGTCAAGTAGAGACGTGTCATGCCGACGGACTGGGAGCGGTGAAGGGTGGACGTGAGGCTTGGACCGATGGACCGGGAGACCTAAGGACCAGCTGTGGTAGCTGGCACATGGCGTCAACAAGCGAGAGCACATGGGGATGTGCGGTGCATCGGCCGAGTCGGGAGGAAAGTGATGGTGTCGTGACACTTGGCGGGCGGCTGAGAAGGAAGGCGAATGCATTGTGCCTAGCATGGAGGCTGGACATGCATCGACATCGGTGCCCGTGGTCGGGGTGTGTGAACCACATCCCGTCTTTGGCGCGGGTTTGGTAGTTGATCCTCGAAAAACTACCCTCGACGGTTTCCAAGTTTGGGCCACAAAACTCGGGGTGGTGGGTTTCCGAGTTTGGGCCTCAAAACTCAGTGAGGACGGTTTCAAGGTTTGGGCCTCAAAACATGGGCTCGCGGGTTTCTGAGTTTGGCCCACAAAACTCAGCCGGAGGACAGGTTTCCTGGTTTCAGCCTCAAAACCGGGGTGAGGTCCAAAAAGGACGGTCGACGCGTGGCAGCATGGAGAGGCTGGCACGGCGGCGAAGCTATCCACGAGGAAGGTGCGGCGGTCGACAGGGCAGCACATGGCGGCATCCTGAGGCTTGCGTCGAGGCGAAGCTAAGGATGAGGAAGGCGCGTGACCGTCGCGACTCTTCAGAGTTAGACCAGGATACCCCTACGGTTGGCCGCTTCGCTCTTGTATCTAGGGGTAGAAGGGGACTATTGTACTTAGGCTATAAATAAGAGAGGCGCCCCTCCTCTCATTCTATCCTTGCAGCCACAATTGCCTGAGCTCTCTCTCTCTAGCCCTCGCTTAGGTTCTAATCATACCTCGCTGCCTTTGATCCACAGAGAGACTCTAATCATACCTCTGTGCTTTGGGATTTTGAGGAAGTGAGATCGTAATCTCACGATTGTCTCGTGTGGTAGACACACGGTTGAAATCCCGGATCGATTCGCGTTTTGTGTTCGTGTTCTTCGTGTTTTGGTTTTTCATCTCCTGGAGATTTGCCTCGTTCTCCCTCTCCGTGAGATGATTTTTGATTCCACTTGAATCAGTTTGTTCTTGGTCGTGAGTTCCTTCTTTCCACCAAAGGATTTCTCCCCTAACCTCACGAATCCATAGATCGGGCTGAAATCGTGTTCGTTCTCCGTTCTTCCCCCTTTTTTGGGTGTTCTTCGGATTTCTCGTGATTCACTTGGTTTGGTGCGATGATTGAAGGACTGAAAGTGCTACACAAAGGCGACCAGAGGGGGGTGAATGGGAGCTTTAAATTTCTTTCCAGAAACTTATCGCCATTGTCCCAACAATCAACACCAAGAGCAAACCTAGAGCTTGATAGTGTCCACGACCCTAGATGTAGGGTGGATGCTTCCAAGAAGCAAAGCGGAACACTACACAACTTCTAGAAACCCAACACAAAAACCGGAAACCAAAACTGACAATGGACGAATGAACCACGGATGAAAATGTGCGAATCTGCACTGGCCAGACTCTGCCTACGTCCGATGAGAGAGGATCGGACGCGTCTGATCAGTTAAAATTCATTCAGGGACCTCTCTGTGTTGGACCGGACTCACGGCATGGAGCGTCCGGTCATAACGCAGGATGCGTCCGGTCAACACCAAAGGGCAGTGAACAGTGTCTCCTATGCGTCCAGTCTCTTGTAAACCGAGCGTACGGTCAAGAGCTGGCAAAACAGAGCAGCCGAGCCTTTAACGACCGGACTCACTGACCAGAGTGCGATCACTTCGACCCGTGCGTCCGGTCACCCCGAAACCGTGCTGTTCGTCCACCGATTCGACTCGATCTCTCCCAATACGAAACCTCTAAGGCTCAAACTTGGTGAGAGGAGTCACAGGGAGGATAGTGAGCTACTCCTAGGAGATCATGGCTCGATCCTATCTCCAAATCGATGAATCGGAAAGGTTCGAGGAAAGAGAAAAGAAAAGTCGATCCAAAACGAAAACCACCTGATCTACTTGTCCATGAGGTTTGAGTTGAATTCCTTCAGTGGAAATGATCTCCTCACTTCCAAGAACAAGTTGGTTCAAGTGGATTCGAAAAAGACGCAACGAGGAGGGAGATCGAGCGACGAGAAAATTGTGGAGAAAAGATGAACGCGAAGAACTAATCCAAAACGCGAATCACAACCACAAATTCAACTGTGTCTCTAACACACGAGACAATAGTGAGATTATGGTCTCACTTCCTCAAAATTTCAAGAACACAGAGGTATGATTAGTCGTCTCTGCGGATCTCAGCAGCTACAGCAGGGAATGGGAGGCAAGAAAACCTAGAGTGAAAATAGCAATGGCTGAGATAGTCTAGAGGGAGGGGTTGCCACTCCTTATATAGCCTAATTCAATTATTCCCCTTCTACCCCTACTGCTAATGAGCGGGCAGGCTAACCCTAAGGGTATTCCTGACCAACTCGAAGTGTAGTCGATCCGACGGCCACGCCCGCACATCTGGTAGCTTCGCCTCGACGCGACCTCACCCGATGCCTCCACGTGCCTTCTGTCCTTTTCACGGACCTCCCCCGGTTTTGAGGCTGAAACCGGGAAACCTGTCGTCCATTGGCTGAGTTTTGTGGCCCAAACTCAGAAACCTCCCAGCGCCCAGGTTTTGAGGCCCAAACCTGGAAACCGTCCTCAGCCCGAGTTTTGTGGCCCAAACTCGGAAACCAGCCGCACCGAGGTTTTGTGGCCCAAACCTGGAAACCGTCCACCCGGTGGTTTTTCTGTGGCTCAACCACCAAACTGAAGCCGTAGAGGGGATGCACCGCCCGTGCACCCCGTCCACTGACATGTGCCCTCTGGTCCATGACCCGAGCCACACCGTGTCCCGCAAGTCTCCGCTCGTCGCTGTCCCAGGCTGTCAGCCACCACAGCTGATCCTCCGGCCACCGGTTCGTCAGTCCAAGCCTCACGTCCGCCCTTCACCACTCTGGGTCCATTGGCATGATACGTCTCTACTTGACCTTCACCTTGCCTTCGATCACCGTCTCCGTGCTCAACACCTGCACAACACAAGCCAGAGAACATGCACATCAAACCCATTGACAATCACTCATCATCACAAGACCCGGAATACACCCATGTATCCGCAATCTCCCCCTTGATGAGTGCATTGTCAACTACCAACACAAATCATATGAAGGTAGAAGAAAGAAGAAGAAGGAAGAGTAGAGAGCTCGTCCAAATGAACCAAAAGCATATCAAAGCCGAAATAAGGTCAAATGGAGTGAGCAAAACAAACTTGGTCCCCAAAGACATGGGCAACGGCTCGACGCAACCAAGCAAAGCAAAGCTAGCCCTTAAGAAGAGACAGAACAGGCTCAACACCGCTAGCGAGAAGTTCGGAGCAAAGCAGTCAAAACTGAGTAAATTAGCTAGTCCCTCCAGAAAGAGGCAAAGGCTCAACACATCTAGCTGCAGACCGCTCCAAACCAATTGAAAAGCCAACCATGAGCTGAACACGTACAAACTCCCCCTCCACTAGTGCACACAACTAAGACATGATTTGTCACCAACCATGAGCTGAACACAAGCAAAAGCAAACTCCCCCTAGACATAAACTCCCCCTTGAAAAATGCACACAACTAGGACATGATTTGTCAAATTTTGTCCCCCTTAGTTGATAATGCACAATCAAGCAAATGCATATGAGTCAGAAATGCAGATTAGCAGCTTCAGGAATATAGTCGATAGAATGAAGAGATGCTCTAAAGAGTGCTGATCCGACTACTCAACAACAAGTATAAATGCCAGCAAAGGCTCAAACTGATCACAGAATACGAAATATGAACATATGAGCAAAGTGAGCAGTTTTAAGCCATTCAAAAAGGGTTTCACCATCAAAATAGCACTACACATGTATAGACAGGAAGTCAAACGAGTGCTAAGCATGTATACAAGGTGAACTACCCCTAGCAAAGTTCAATCATCATGCTATAGAATGACACATAGACTTGTGTTTGCAAATTTTATCGGAGTTGCAGTGGTGATTATACACAAGTTCAAAATTTCAGCATGTGATTGTGAGAGGTTGAAAGCTTGTCATTGCCTAACTTTTCAACCGAGCTAAGCCTATGCATAAGGAATCAGAAGCTTGAAGCATCAATTTTGGTCTTACACTACACGGCTCAAGTTTAACTCAAAGTGCAATGAGAAACTGTCTCGATACTGTGATGTGCTGGCAAGCAATCCCATCTTGATCTTTTCAATTCACTTAGACTTGGTTCAGTTTTAAAGCAGAATATGAACATGCCAAGCAAGTGAAAGACTCAGAACTAGAGACATAGCAACCTAGCATATATGAAAAACACAAGTAACTTCAACACATTCTACACATGCTAGTTGCCAATCTCAATGGTGAACAAGTTTCAAATTTTAAGTTTGATTAAGTATATTCACAGTTCTAAAAAGTAGCTCAGCTCACAACATGTATCAGTGATCAGGAAGAGCCTAAGCTACAAGCATCATCATATAACATCGGAGCACATACTAATCAGAGCATAGATTCATTCTAAGGATTATAGACATGAAGTTCAAAATGCAAAGATGCAAACATGATGAAAATGCAAAACGAACTAAAACAAACTAAAAAACAAAACAAAAGAAGAAGTCAATCTATGATACAATAACCAAAATGTTTCCCCCAACTAAAAGGGGAAACACACACCAAGCTCACCTCTCAACCTAGCAAAGGTTGATTGGTCCAAAGGCTTGGTAAAAATATCGGCCAACTGATGATGAGTATCAACATGTCTCAGGTCGATATCTGCGAACACAAGGTTGATATGTGCCCTTGTAGTTCCCTTCCTGAGAGATGAGTGATCGGTCAACGGGCAACATGTCTCTTGGCTGTGTTGATGTGCAGGTGCGAAGCTTGGACAGTGGTCGAAGGTAAGGTGAAGGTCAGGTAGAGACGTGCCGTGCCGATGGACCAGGATCGGTGAAAGGCGGACGTGAGGCTTGGACTGACGGACCAGGAGACCAGAGGACCAGCTGTGGTAGCTAGCATGTGGCATCGGCAAGCAAGAGCACGTGGGGATGTTGTAACACCTCTGGTGTTTAAGCCAAATAAAACCTGACATGTCATCATGAGCATGGAAAGCATTCATGTAGTAACACTAATGATGCATTTACAATTTGCATAGAACTTGATCTCAAATGCATCATATGCTTGTTTAAATTCTGTTCTGCTCATTTGATGTGTGATGCTTAGGGTATCATAGTGGCTGAATTCTAGAGAGAATAAGGTTATAGGGTTACATGGTTCATGAAATCACAAGTCATTATAGTGGCCCTTTGATAAACACTATGATCCATGCTGAATCTGGACATGGCCCTTAAAACAAAGTTGTAGATAATACTGAATGGAACAACTTTGGTATATAAAGTTACCACAGATTCTGCACAGGTTTTGAATTGAAACAAATTTGTTTAAACCCTAGAATCTACCCTTGAACTACAACTTTCAAACCTTTGAGAATCCGACCTTGGTCCTTAAATCAAAGTTGTAGGGAATCACAAATGTGACAACTTTTATGTTCACAGAATTTGAACTTCTTCAGAAAATTCTAATGTAATTTGAGAATTCAGTTTGGGGCAGATTTGAATTCAAACTATAATTCAAAAACTAGGCCGAATTGGAACATGATCTTTTAAGCAAGTTTGTAGAGCATAAAATTTTGAACAACTTTCATTCTTACAGATTTTGCACTTCTGTTCAAAATTTGGACACATTTTGAGAGGGGACAGGAACTACTGTAGCTACAGTTTATGGAACCTTGCATGGCCTCCACAGCAGCCATCGAGTCCACCACGGCATTTCCTGTATCGCCACGTTCACATCCACGCGCCACTCTCTCCCTTTGCATGCGCACCTCACTGGCACACTGCCTGAGCTCCTCACCGTCCACAAAACCAGCCTCCCGTTCCATCCCTCGTTCTCTCCGTTCTCCTCGGTCTCCGCCGGCGTGGTGCAGAGGAGCTCCGCCGAGCTCTAGCGCCACCGTCGAGCTTCCACCATCACAACCAACACCCTCCCGAGCTCCGCCATAACCCCAGGAACTTCTCCACCCACTGAATCGAACTTCAGTCACCCACATTGCTCGGTCCGAGCATTTCTCCCCCAACTCCGGTGAGGCGCCGCCGTTAACGAATTCGTTGTCATACGGTGAGCTCCATTCCTCTCACGTTAATTAACCCGCACCGATAGTTCCGCCTTCCCTCACTCTCTCTGGTCGGCTCGATATCCGAGTCCCTACCACGCAGGTTCGCCGGAACAGCGCCGCGACGCCGGAACCGCCGCGACGCCATCACCACCACCGTCGACCCCAAACTCCCGAGCTTCTCCGGCCGTGACAGCTTGAGTTCTAACCCTAGGTGAGCTCGCTGGTGCTCCTGGTTCTCTCCGTTTGAACTCCACCGCGCTTAAGCCGCCGGAACACCACCGCGCCGCCAAGAACGGCGGAGCCGAGCCGCCATTCTCGTGGTCGAGATAGCTCCGGCCAACCCTAACCCTAACCGACCTCACCAATGGCTTCGCAATGTCGGGAAACATGGGTAGCTAGTCTTGGTCGGGTCACTAGCCTTGCCGTCGGCGAGGAACGCCGACGGTCAACGCCGCCCGCGCCGCGGTCAAGGTTGAGCCCTAGGTGAGGCCTCTGATGCCGATGCTTGCCTCGGTTTGTTCATTCCTTTGTCGTAGCGGCCGGACGCCGCCAAGCCGTCGGGAACGGCGGAAAAAGCCGCCATTTTCCGAGGCCTGGCTAGCTCCGTTTACGGCCGTCCTTAGCCCCGACCGAGACCTCGGGCGAGTTCGCGAGGCAAACCTGAACGGGTTGGAAGCCTCGGCTGAACCTCTGGCCTCGCCGTCGGCGAGTTGGCCGGTAGTCAACGCCGTCGCCGCAGCGGTCAGCGCCGGTGCGCGCGCGAGCCTCGGCACTGTCCGTTCGCGTGAGCCTCGGCACTGGTTGGTCGCGCAGGCCTCGGGCGAAGCGGAGTCTTACGCTCCGAGCCCCGCACCTCCGAGGCTTAGCGTTAGGATTGTTTTCTATTTAGCTTTTGAATAGTGCTGTATTTTGTTATTTTTGTCACAATTAATTTACAGCCCCTAAAATCATGAAAATTTTGGGGTAAGCTCTCTGAGTTGTGAAGAAAATTATAAAAATACGAAACTGAAAGTTTGGACAAGTTTAGTTAGAGTATTAAAATAGTTAAATAAATGGTTTAGACTCCTTAAATAATTTTTGTAGACTGATCCTGTGGTCCAAAAATTGTGAAACAATTTTTTGTAGCGCTTAGTAACACATAACACATCCCCGATGAAACTTTTAGCCCTTTTTGTGAAAATAAATTTTGATCTTGTGATCATGCCTTTGACTTGAAGTCTAGCCTTTGCTATGTTTCTATCAAAGTTCTAGAGTCAGTTCTGTTGGAAATATGATAACACCATGATAATGTGGTTTTCTGTCAAAGGGTTGAATAGCAAAATTGAAGTACTTTTGCATATCTAACTGCTCCTAAAATTTCATAATTGTTGGATAAATAATCTGGGAGTTATGCTTTATTCAACTTGGGTATACAGTGCTGTCCAGAATCTGGACAGGTTTAACCAAATGAATTGTTTGGTCCATATGATCCAGGAATCAGCTGTTGTGTATTATAGGAAAGTTGTAGAGAATTTGTTAAACTTTCCAGATTGTCCTGAATCACCTAAAAATCTATTTGGTAGCTCCAGTTATGGTTAGAACAAGTTGGTACATAAAATCTGTTCGGGTTATCGTTTATACAAATTTTGTTCCAATTGTGTTGTTTGTTCTTGAATTCAATTTTGGATTATTGTTTACTGCTGTACTGTTCTACTTACATATGTCTAGCATCATAAGCATTCATTCATATTCGCATCGCATGCATCTTATATGTACTCGTTCGTGTATTGCGTTTAGAAACCAAGGTTAGCAAGGAGCAACCGGAGATTGCAGCTCGTGAGGCACCGGTATTCTACGAAGTGGGATTTGATATTTGTGGCAGCGAGCCGGAAGAAGAACCCCAAGGCAAGCCCCGGTGCATTTGCCCCTACCTTGAAATTTTCAAATAATATACTTGTTGATAAAAATTTGTGCATTAAGTTTAGGAGTTGAATGTTACCTACTTGATGCATTGACTACCTTGATTATTCCTTATACTATCCTTGTCACTGGGTTATTTACAAATGCTTAGATTGCTTAGCCTTGCTCATTAGAGTAGGTTTTTGAAATGAGAGATGCTTTTGTTGGGAACCCTTCCCCGGTTGGGATGGTATAATTAAACTGAGACCGGGCGGGTAACTTGCACAGGAAGGGAGTCCTGGTGTAGTGCTTCCGCCTATGTCGCTTAGGACCCGTCCGTTGTTGGCCCGTTGGATCGAGAACTATTTGTTAGTACTGGTCACATGCTACGGTAAGCCCTACTGTGGCTATGCTCTTACTGGAACGGCGCACCCGCGCACTGGGAGTGGAGAGATGGCGGGAGTAGCGTGTACCCACCCTGCTCGGTCCCCTGTTGGACGGACTCAGCAAGGCCGAGGTAGGGCGGTGGTGTACTGTATTCCCGGGTGGCGCGGCTCCGGTCCGGTTTGAGCGGATCCACGGGACGGTTGATATATGCGAGCTCGGTCTCGCATATGTCGTGTGATAAGGAAGCCCCAGCTGGGTAGATCAAGCGGTTCGAATCGTCGTTTGCTCCACGAGAAAAGGAGACTCGTCCTCGCCCCCTCAGCGTAGTTTAATGATGAAACAAAGGAGGATTAATGGGTTGATGTTATGATGTACTTTCATTTATTTAGCTAATATTAGAAGTATGAAATGACACAACTACTTAGTTGTAGGAGCTTTTATGCAAAGGAAAACCTTTGGATTCTTGCTAAAGCCTTACCTTGACTTCCCCCTCAGCCTGCATTCCTGAGTCTTCTCCCCATTTTATTAGTCGGGTAAGTCTTGTTGAGTACTCCTATACTCAGGGTTCTATGATCCCTTGTTGCAGGTGAACCTTCGGATCAAGTATGTTTTGCTCCTTGTTGCATGACAATAATCCCCGCTGAGGATGATCAGTGATGTACCCTTGGGCAGGGTTTAGTAGTGTGGTTATGTTTATCAGACTTCATCTGGCACTTAGTACTATCGCAACTTGAACTCCTTTTATCTATGTTGTAATAATGAACACTGGTTTGTAATATTATGTGTATGTAAGACTTCCGCTGAATTCTCTCCGATCTGTTATGTTGTATGAAATGTTTTGTGCTGTAATGATTACACTCGGATGATTCCTGTGACCCATGGATACATCGATCGTATCCAACAGATTAATCCAGTCATGTGACACACTTACATAGCAGTCAGAGGTCGTTGGACAGATGACAGGTGTAGGTGGGCCACATTATTGGGCGAGTCTGTTACAGGCTTGGTATCGGAGCAGGATCCCCGTGGCAATCATTATGGTAATTTGAAAAACCTTCAAAAATTTATTTTTTAAGAAAAATCTAAAAAGACTCTTTCTAATCTTATCTATCGCTTTTCTCAACTTACTTCTTGCTTACTAGGAGGTGTGCTGGAAAGTATTGCCCTATGTTTAAAAAGGTTACAAAAATTATTTTGGTGGGTATGTAAGTAAGCAAATAATGTCGTATGCGTAGAATCGTAAGTTTGCATCATTTCATCTTGCATCAATTAAATTATAAAATTCTCCTCCTTTAATAGATATCGGGTCATGGGTATAATTATGCTAACTTATAGGGGCACGAAACTGACCTTAGTTTAAAATTATTCCAGGATGGCTCGCGCTAAGCAGACTGCGCGCAAGAGCACGGGGCCAAGGGGAGTCCCGCGTCGCCAGCTCGCGCCGCGTTCAGGGGAGGCTAGCAGCAGCCGTAGCACCCGTCGTCCTGAGGCAGAGCTCCTTGCAGAGATCAGGAGGCTCACTACTACCTTAGCAGAGTCCACCAGGGATAGAGCTCTGGACGCCATGATCATTAGTTCTCAGCGCGAGCAGCTGAAGGAGGCAGCTGAACTAGAGGCTGTCTTGCGCGCGCAGCTTAGTGAGGCATCCAAGGTAGAAGCTGATTTGGAGAGTGAGAATGAGCAGTTCCGTGCTCAGAGGGATGAAGCCTGGATCCGAGAAAACCAAGCCCGCGCACGAGTCTTTGAGCTTGAGTTTCAGATAGAGGATATGGAGGTGTATGCCAACAATCTCCATGAGGAGATTCACGCCCTGCATAACCAGCTCCATCCTCACCATGCTCCAGGGGCAGCCGAGATAGAGGACGGTGTGGTCCTGGCTGACGGAGGAGAGCCCGACGAGGAGGAGGACGAGCCCGAGTTGGTGATCGAGGTCGACGATAGTGATGACGAGGGTGGTCACGTCTCCGGCCTCGACACTGACCATGAGGAGTGATCGTTGTGCGGGTAGTTCTAACTAGTAGTATGGGAGGATAGTTGCACTAGATAGTCCTGCTAGGAGCGGACTTATGTAATAAATAAATCAGACCATGTGATGTTCATGCAACTGCTTTTGCTAATGTAATGGAAGTTTATGACTAAGTTAATTATGAGTATTTATGGATGTTGTGCAATACTTGCTGTATATTACAGATGCCGGTGAATACGCGTGCTTCCGGGGCTGGTACATCCCAGGGGGGGAAAACCCTCCACCACCACCACGGCTACCCCCGACATTGGCCGACGCAATTGCTGCATTAGCCACTGTGACAGCTGATAACACTAGGCTGTTACAAGCTATGGCTCAAGGACGCGGACCAGGACACCGCGAGCAAGGAAATCCGAATGCCAACAGCACGTACTCAGATTTCATGGATACTCGCCCTCCGCTCTTCACCAAAGCTGAAGAGCCTTTGGAAGCAAATGAGTGGCTGCATACTATTGAGCAAAAATTTGAGTTGATCCGGTGCACCGACATTCAGAAGCCTCTATTTGCAGCACAACAGTTTAGAGGGCCAGCAGGCACCTGGTGGGCAAATTATTTGGCCGCGCAAGCTCCTGGACACCAAGTTACTTGGGCTGAATTTTGTGAAGTCTTTAGAGCGCATCACATCCCAGCAGGCATCATGCAAATGAAGCTAGAAGAATTCCTCAAGCTGCAGCAAGGTACTCAATCAGTGATGCAGTATGTGAGCAAATTCAACCATCTCTCTCAATATGCTCCTGATCATGTCAACACTGATGCTAAGAAGAAGCAGTGCTTCATGCGAGGGCTGAGCACCAAGCTGCAAACCATGATGACCACTTGTGCCAACTCCACTTTCAATGACATTGTGAGCATTGCCATTACTCTTGAAGAGAAAAATCGGGTGCATAAGGAGGCAAAAAGGAGGAAGACTGCTCAAGCTGGCGCATCTGGGAGTATGCCAAAATGTCCTAAGTTCCTATATCACCCTGTTCCTCATGCACATGTACCTGCTCACCCACCCCAGCAATATTTCCAACCTCAACCTAATGCCAAAGCCCCTACCCAGTTCCAGTACCCAAGACAGACCAATGCACCTGGCTCCCAATCTGCAAATGCCCCAAAAACAAGTAACCCCCTGTTATAACTGTGGCGGGTCAGGACACTTTGCGAAGAGTTGTCCTTCACCAAAGAATTATAATTCAAATGTCCCTCGCCAGCAAGGTAATCAAGCTAATCCACAGAATAAGCAGCAGCAAGGCAACCATGCTGGCGCTCGACCAGGCACACGGAAGATCTATGTGGTACCCAAGACTGGGCAGGTTCATCATACTCAAGTTGAGACTATTCCAGAAGGCGAACCGGTTATGCTGGGTACGTTTCCTGTTGCCAATCATCTAGCAGTTACACTCTTTGACTCCGGTGCATCGCATTCATTCATCAATAGAGAGTTTGTCAGAAAGCATACAATTCCTATATGTGAGTCAAAAGGGAAAATATCTATATTATCACCTGGGGGGCGGCTGTATGCCAAGGAGATAGTGCATCAAGTTCGAATAGAGATGGGACGACATGTTTATTCCACTTCTATGATTGTGCTGAACCATCAAACCTTAGATGTGATTTTGGGAATGAACTGGATGCAGCGTTATGGGGCTGTTTTAGATACTTTGAATAGGACTGTTCGTCTAAATTCACCGGACCGAAAATCCCAACTTCTTATCCAGCTTCCAAAACCCAAACTAATCAGCCCGAAAATATATGCCATGGTTAGTGAAGGAGTTGAGAATGTCCCAGTGGTCCGAGAATTCCCTGATGTGTTCCCGGAAGAATTACCTGGTCTGCCACCAGACAGAAACGTGGAGTTTGTGATTGAGCTGCAACCAGGAACAACACCGGTATCGCGGAGAGCTTATAGAATGGCTCCAAAGGAGTTAGCCGAGTTGAAGACTCAGTTACAAGAACTTTTGGAGAAAGGTTTTATCCGACCTAGTTCTTCTCCCTGGGGATGTCCCGCTATCTTTGTGAAGAAGAAAGACAAGACTCTGAGAATGTGCGTAGATTATCGTCCTCTCAATGATGTAACCATCAAAAACAAATATCCCCTTCCACGCATTGATCTTCTCTTTGACCAGCTTGCCGGAGCCAAAGTCTTCTCCAAGATAGATCTTAGATCAGGGTACCACCAGATAAAAATTAGACCCGAAGATATCCCTAAAACCGCCTTCACCACTCGATATGGCTTATATGAATACCTTGTCATGTCCTTTGGTCTAACCAATGCTCCAGCCCATTTCATGTACCTCATGAACTCCGTGTTCATGCCTGAGCTCGACAAGTTCGTAGTAGTATTTATTGATGACATCTTGGTATATTCCAAAACCAAAGAAGAGCATGCTGAGCATCTGCGGATAGTACTGACTCGTCTGCGTGAGCATCAGTTATATGCTAAATTCAGCAAGTGTGCTTTCTGGTTAGAAGAAGTGCAGTTCCTAGGTCATGTGCTATCAGCTAAAGGAATCGCAGTGGATCCCAGAAAAGTGCAGGATATTCTGAAATGGAAGTCGCCAACCACAGTTCACCAGGTCCGCAGTTTCCTCGGAATGGCTGGTTATTATCGCCGTTTCATTCTTGGTTTTTCAAAAATAGCCAAACCTATTACCGAGCTGCTCAAGAACCAAGTCAAGTTTAAATGGACTCTTGAGTGTGAGGAGGCTTTTCAAACCCTAAAGAAGCTGCTTACCACAGCACCAATTTTAGCTCAACCAGATATTGAGAAGTCTTTTGATGTATACTGTGACGCCTCCGGAATTGGTCTTGGCTGTGTGTTGATGCAAGAAGGAAGGGTCATTGCCTATGCATCAAGACAGCTCAAGCGACACGAAGAACATTATCCTACTCATGACCTAGAGTTAGCTGCAGTTGTACATGCACTGAAGATATGGCGACATTACTTGTTGGGAAACAAGTGCCATATGTACACTGATCACAAGAGTTTGAAGTACATTTTTACTCAGGCAGATTTGAATATGCGACAAAGGAGATGGCTGGAATTAATCAAGGATTACGATCTAGAAATACATTACCATCCAGGTAAGGCAAATGTAGTTGCTGATGCTCTCAGTCGGAACCCTCACTGCAGTTGCTTGTCAGTAGCACCCATGCATCTTAGTTTGTGTCAAGAGCTGGAAAAGTTGGGCATAGAGATAGTTTTGCAAGGAAGTTTGAATAATATTAGGGTCAAACCTACCATACGAGAAGAAATTATAGCAGCTCAGAAAGTGAATAAGGGAATAAGTCACATTATAGCAAAAATCAAGGCAGGAGAAACAACTTGTTTCAGAGTTGATGAAGCAGATGTACTATGGTTTAAGGACCGATTGGTTGTTCCCAAGGTATCTGAGCTCAGACAGAAGATTCTTGATGAAGCTCATCTTACCAGGTTAGCCATCCACCCAGGAAGTAATAAAATGTATCAAGATCTGAAGCAAAGATTCTGGTGGACAAAGATGAAGATTGAAATAGCTCGCTACGTGGCTCAGTGTGATACTTGTCAAAAAGTAAAGACAGTACGTTTGAAGCCAGCCGGTGAGTTACAGCCTTTGCCTATTCCAGCTTGGAAATGGGAGGATATTAGCATGGATTTCATCGTGGGTCTTCCCAAAACCTCCAAGGGATTTGATTCAATTTGGGTAATTGTTGACCGTCTGACAAAATCAGCTCATTTTATTCCAGTAAAAGCTAAATTTAGAACTCCTGTCTATGCCCGAATCTATATTGCCAGGATTTTAAGTCTTCATGGTGTACCCAAGACCATAGTCTCTGATAGGGGAACGCAGTTTGTCTCTCAGTTTTGGAAACATTTACATGAATCATTAGGAACCAAACTTCTTTTTAGCACAACATACCATCCTCAGACTGGAGGTCAAACTGAGAGGGTAAATCAGATTTTAGAGGATATGTTGAGATCTTGTGTGCTCACCTATCCTGATCAATGGGATGAATGCCTTCCGTTGGCAGAGTTTTCTTATAATAATAGCTACCAAGAGAGTATCAAGATGGCACCATTTGAAGCAGTTTATGGACAAAGATGTCGAACCCCGCTGAACTGGTCAGAGCCTGGCGAGAGAAGATTTTTCGGAGTTGATTTAGTAAAGGAAGCTGAAGAAAAAGTAAAGCAAATACAAGGCAACCTGAAGGTAGCTCAGACCTGACAAAAGAGTTACGCAGACAGAAGACGTAGACCGTTAGTATTTTCTGAAGGAAGTTATGTGTACTTAAAAGTATCACCAATGAAGGGAGTGGTTCGGTTTGGGGTAAAAGGGAAGTTAGCACCTCGATACATCGGACCGTTCAAGATTATAAAACGGTGTGGAAAGCAGGCTTATCGGTTGGAGTTGCCTGAACAACTTGCTGCTGTACATAATGTGTTCCATGTGTCTCAGCTAAAGCAATGTTTACAAGTGCCCGACAAAGTGATGAATTATGAAGGCATAGACATTCGGCCAGATATGACTTACTCAGAATATCCAGTTAAAGTGCTTGATCAAAAAGACCGGGTCACCCGAAATAGAACTATTAAATTCTATAAGGTGCAATGGGATCGACACTCAGAAGAAGAAGCCACTTGGGAATCTGAGGATTTTCTGTTGGAGCATTTTCCGGAATTCCTCGCTTCCATTTAGGTACGTGTCTCACTGGTCTAGGAAAGCTTACAGTGGTATTTTAAAGGAGGGTCATAGATTTAGATCCTGACACATTTCCTTTTCCATTACTTAGTCAGATAAACCAATCTCGTGACGAGATTTCTTTAAGGGGGGAGGAGCTGTAACACCTCTGGTGTTTAAGCCAAATAAAACCTGACATGTCTTAATGAGCATGGAAAGCATTCATGTAGTAACACTAATGATGCATTTACAATTTGCATAGAACTTGATCTCAAATGCATCATATGCTTGTTTAAATTCTGTTCTGCTCATTTGATGTGTGATGCTTAGGGTATCATAGTGGCTGAATTCTAGAGAGAATAAGGTTATAGGGTTACATGGTTCATGAAATCACAAGTCATTATAGTGGCCCTTTGATAAACACTATGATCCAAGCTGAATCTGGACATGGCCCTTAAAACAAAGTTGTAGATAATACTGAATGGAACAACTTTGGTATATAAAGTTACCACAGATTCTGCACAGGTTTTGAATTGAAACAAATTTGTTTAAACCCTAGAATCTACCCTTGAACTACAACTTTCAAACCTTTGAGAATCCGACCTTGGTCCTTAAATCAAAGTTGTAGGGAATCACAAATGTGACAACTTTTATGTTCACAGAATTTGAACTTCTTCAGAAAATTCTAATGTAATTTGAGAATTCAGTTTGGGGCAGATTTGAATTCAAACTATAATTCAAAAACTAGGCCGAATTGGAACATGATCTTTTAAGCAAGTTTGTAGAGCATAAAATTTTGAACAACTTTCATTCTTACAGATTTTGCACTTCTGTTCAAAATTTGGACACATTTTGAGAGGGGACAGGAACTACTGTAGCTACAGTTTATGGAACCTTGCATGGCCTCCACAACAGCCATCGAGTCCACCACGGCATTTCCTGTATCGCCACGTTCACATCCACGCGCCACTCTCTCCCTTTGCATGCGCACCTCACTGGCACACTGCCTGAGCTCCTCACCGTCCACAAAACCAACCTCCCGTTCCATCCCTCGTTCTCTCCGTTCTCCTCGGTCTCCGCCGGCGTGGTGCAGAGGAGCTCCGCCAAGCTCTAGCGCCACCGTCGAGCTTCCACCATCACAACCAACACCCTCCCGAGCTCCGCCATAACCCCACGAACTTCTCCACCCACTGAATCGAACTTCAGTCACCCACATTGCTCGGTCCGAGCATTTCTCCCCCAACTCCGGTGAGTCGCCGCCGTTAACGAATTCGTTGTCATACGGTGAGCTCCGTTCCTCTCACGTTAATTAACCCGCACCGATAGTTCCGCCTTCCCTCACTCTCTCTGGTTGGCTCGATATCCGAGTCCCTACCACGCAGGTTCGCCGGAACAGCGCCGCGACGCCGGAACCGCCGCGACGCCATCACCACCACCGTCGACCCCAAACTCCCGAGCTTCTCCGGCCGTGACAGCTTGAGTTCTAACCCTAGGTGAGCTCGCTGGTGCTCCTGGTTCTCTCCGTTTGAACTCCACCACGCTTAAGCCGCCGGAACACCACCGCGCCGCCAAGAACGGCGGAGCCGAGCCGCCATTCTCGTGGTCGAGATAGCTCCGGCCAACCCTAACCCTAACCGACCTCACCAATGGCTTCGCAATGTCGGGAAACATGGGTAGCTAGTCTTGGTCGGGTCACTAGCCTTGCCGTCGGCGAGGAACGCCGACGGTCAACGCCGCCCGCGCCGCGGTCAAGGTTGAGCCCTAGGTGAGGCCTCTGATGCCGATGCTTGCCTCGGTTTGGTCATTCCTTTGTCGTAGCGGCCGGACGCCGCCAAGCCGTCGGGAACGGCGGAAAAAGCCGCCATTTTTCGAGGCCTGGCTAGCTCCGTTTGCGGCCGTCCTTAGCCCCGACCGAGACCTCGGGCGAGTTCGCGAGGCAAACCTGAACGGGTTGGAAGCCTCGGCTGAACCTCTGGCCTCGCCGTCGGCGAGTTGGCCGGTAGTCAACGCCGTCGCCGCAGCGGTCAGCGCCGGTGCGCGCGCGAGCCTCGGCACTGTCCGTTCGCGTGAGCCTCGGCACTGGTTGGTCGCGCAGGCCTCGGACGAAGCGGAGTCTTACGCTCCGAGCCCCGCACCTCCGAGGCTTAGCGTTAGGATTGTTTTCTATTTAGCTTTTGAATAGTGCTGTATTTTGTTATTTTTGTCACAATTAATTTACAGCCCCTAAAATCATGAAAATTTTTGGGTAAGCTCTCTGAGTTGTGAAGAAAATTATAAAAATACGAAACTGAAAGTTTGGACAAGTTTAGTTGGAGTATTAAAATAGTTAAATAAATGGTTTAGACTCCTTAAATAATTTTTGTAGACTGATCCTGTGGTCCAAAAATTGTGAAACAAATTTTTGTAGCGCTTAGTAACACATAACACATCCCCGATGAAACTTTTAGCCCTTTTTGTGAAAATAAATTTTGATCTTGTGATCATGCCTTTGACTTGAAGTCTAGCCTTTGCTATGTTTCTATCAAAGTTCTAGAGTCAGTTCTGTTGGAAATATGATAACACCATGATAATGTGGTTTTCTGTCAAAGGGTTGACTAGCAAAATTGAAGTACTTTTGCATATCTAACTGCTCCTAAAATTTCATAATTGTTGGATAAATAATCTGGGAGTTATGCTTTATTCAACTTGGGTATACAGTGCTGTCCAGAATCTGGACAGGTTTAACTAAATGAATTGTTTGGTCCATATGATCCAGGAATCAGCTGTTGTGTATTATAGGAAAGTTGTAGAGAATTTGTTAAACTTTCCAGATTGTCCTGAATCACCTAAAAATCTATTTGGTAGCTCCAGTTATGGTTAGAACAAGTTGGTACATGAAATCTGTTCGGGTTATCGTTTATACAAATTTTGTTCCAATTGTGTTGTTTGTTCTTGAATTCAATTTTGGATTATTGTTTACTGCTGTACTGTTCTACTTACATATGTCTAGCATCATAAGCATTCATTCATATTCGCATCGCATGCATCTTATATGTACTCGTTCGTGTATTGCGTTTAGAAACCAAGGTTAGCAAGGAGCAACCGGAGATTGCAGCTCGTGAGGCACCGGTATTCTACGAAGTGGGATTTGATATTTGTGGCAGCGAGCCGGAAGAAGAACCCCAAGGCAAGACCCGGTGCATTTGCCCCTACCTTGAAATTTTCAAATAATATACTTGTTGATAAAAATTTGTGCATTAAGTTTAGGAGTTGAATGTTACCTACTTGATGCATTGACTACCTTGATTATTCCTTATACTATCCTTGTCACTGGGTTATTTACAAATGCTTAGATTGCTTAGCCTTGCTCATTAGAGTAGGTTTTTGAAATGAGAGATGCTTTTGTTGGGAACCCTTCCCCGGTTGGGATGATATAATTAAACTGAGACCGGGCGGGTAACTTGCACAGGAAGGGAGTCCTGGTGTAGTGTTTCCGCCTATGTCGCTTAGGACCCGTCCGTTGTTGGCCCGTTGGATCGAGAACTATTTGTTAGTACTGGTCACATGCTACGGTAAGCCCTACTGTGGCTATGCTCTTACTGGAACGGCGCACCCGCGCACTGGGAGTGGAGAGATGGCGGGAGTAGCGTGTACCCACCCTGCTCGGTCCCCTGTTGGACGGACTCAGCAAGGCCGAGGTAGGGCGGTGGTGTACTGTATTCCCGGGTGGCGCGGCTCCGGTCCGGTTTGAGCGGATCCACGGGACGGTTGATATATGCGAGCTCGGTCTCGCATATGTCGTGTGATAAGGAAGCCCCAGCTGGGTAGATCAAGCGGTTCGAATCGTCGTTTGCTCCACGAGAAAAGGAGACTCGTCCTCGCCCCCTCAGCGTAGTTTAATGATGAAACAAAGGAGGATTAATGGGTTGATGTTATGATGTACTTTCATTTATTTAGCTAATATTAGAAGTATGAAATGACACAACTACTTAGTTGTAGGAGCTTTTATGCAAAGGAAAACCTTTGGATTCTTGCTAAAGCCTTACCTTGACTTCCCCCTCAGCCTGCATTCCTGAGTCTTCTCCCCATTTTATTAGTCGGGTAAGTCTTGTTGAGTACTCCTGTACTCAGGGTTCTATGATCCCTTGTTGCAGGTGAACCTTCGGATCAAGTATGTTTTGCTCCTTGTTGCATGACAATAATCCCCGCTGAGGATGATCAGTGATGTACCCTTGGGCAGGGTTTAGTAGTGTGGTTATGTTTATCAGACTTCATCTGGCACTTAGTACTATCGCAACTTGAACTCCTTTTATCTATGTTGTAATAATGAACACTGGTTTGTAATATTATGTGTATGTAAGACTTCCGCTGAATTCTCTCCGATCTGTTATGTTGTATGAAATGTTTTGTGCTGTAATGATTACACTCGGATGATTCCTGTGACCCATGGATACATCGGTCGTATCCAACAGATTAATCCAGTCATGTGACACACTTACATAGCAGTCAGAGGTCGTTGGACAGATGACAGGTGTAGGTGGGCCACATTATTGGGCGAGTCTGTTACAGATGTGCGGTGCATCGGTCGAGTCGGGACGAAGGTGATGGCGTCGTGACACTTGGCGGGAGGCCGAGAAGGATGGCAAATGCACTGTGCCTGGCGTGGAGGCTGGACATGCTCTGGCATCAGTGCTAGAACTCGGAGTGTGCGAACCACATCCCGTCTACGGCGCGGGTTCGGTAGCTGAGCCTCAAAAAGCTACCCTCAACAGTTTCCGAGTTTGGGCCTCAAAACTCGGGGTGGCCGGTTTCCGAGTTTGGGCCCCAAAACTCAGCATGGACGGTTTCCAGGTTTGGGCCTCAAAACCTGGGCTCGTGGGTTTCTGAGTTTGGGCCACAAAACTCAGCCGGAGGACAGGTTTCCCGGTTTCAGCCTCAAAACCGGGGGAAGGCCCAGGTTTCCCGGTTTCGGCCTCAAAATCGGGGGGAGGTCCGCAAAAAGGACGGTCGACGCGTGGTGGCATGGAGAGGCTGGCGCGGCGGCGAAGCTATCCACGAGGAAGGCGCGGCGGTCGATAGGACGGCACGTGGCGGCATTCTGAGGCTTGCGTTGAGGCGAAGCTAAGGATGAGGAAGGCGCGTGGCCGTCGGATCAACTACCAGCAGAGTTTGACCGGGATACCCCTAGGGTTGGCCGCTTCGCTCTTGTATCTAGGGGTAGAAGGGGATTATTGTTTTAGGCTATAAATAAGAGAGGCACCCCTCCTCTCTCTCCATCCTAGCAGTCATTTATTCCAGAGCTCTCTCTCTAGCTTCCGCTTAGGTTCTAATCATACCTCGCTGTTAGCGATTCGCAGAGACGAGAATCATACCTATGTGTATTTGGATCTTTTGAGGAAACGAGACCGTAATCTCGTTGTCTCCTCGTGTGGAGGAATTTCGGCTAAAATCGAATCGATTCGCGTTTGTGTTGGTGTTCTTCGCGTTTCGGTTTTTCATCTCCTGGAGATTTGCCTCGTTCTTGTAACACCCCTGGTGTTAAGCATTAATTAAAATCCTAATTAATATGTTTAGTATGCATAATCATCTGGCTTCATAGCACAAAAACATTTCATGTTTTAAGTATAATTGTGATGCTTTACATGCTTTAATATAAGTGTTGCATGATCTTTTGTGATTTACATAGTAGTGTATGTTGCATGAGAGTGTAGTTAAGTGTCACATAAAATGATAAGTAGAAAACCTTAATTTTCTATGCTCCTTTTTATTCCCTTTTCTATAAGTCAAAAAGTATGTCAAATTTCAAAGTGATTTCAATAGCAAAGTTGAAGCTCTTGTTGAGAGGTAAAACTTTGGTATTCAAAGTTTTCAAAGTTTCTGTACAAAAGTTTGAATAAATGTGAAATCTTTCAAACCCTAAATTTGACCTCTAAACTAGATTTCAAAAAAGTAAAAAGAATTAGACTTTGGTCCTTTAATCAAAGTTGTAGAGAGGATTAAAAGCAACAACTTTTATTAAGATAGATTTTCAAGTTATTAAAGAAAATCTGAAGTAATTTGGAAAACAAGTTTGATTTAGTTTCAAATTGAAATCAATTTCCAAAATCAGTTTTACCCCTTTTCCTATAGATTGAAAATTAAGCATAATTTGGATATGGAACCAAAAACAAAGTTGTAGATAATTTTATAAGGAACAACTTTTATATTGGTAAAATTGGAAGTTGTTCAGAAAATTCAAAAGTAATTTTGAAATTCAGTTTGGCCCAAATTTGAATTTGAAATCCATTTCAAAATCTAGGCAGAATTTGACTTTGGTTCTTTAAGCAAACTTGTAGAACACAAAATTTGGAGCAACTTTTGTTTTAGGAGTTTTTGTCGTGCAGTACAAAAATTGGGAGTAATTAGAAAGGGGGTAAATCTGTTCCTGTAGCTACAGGAGGGGACCTGCATCTGCCGGAGCAGAGCATGGCCGCCGCGTGTGCCGCCGCCGTGGCCTGGCCGCCTCCGTGCCGTTCCGCGTGTCCGGCCACGCAGCTAGCTTCCTGCTTGCTTCACCTAGCGCGCTGGCGAGCTCTGATGAGCCTCTTGTTCTCCCATCGTCCGCGTCCGCCACCTGCTCTCTCTCTTCCTCTGTTTCATGGTCGAGCTCCGGCGAGCTCGATCGCCACCGTCGCTGTGTCCCTGTACCCTCCATCTCCCAGATAGCTCCGCCTGAATCCCTTGCTTCCCCTGAGCTACCTAACCCGAGCCTTAGAGCTTCCAATCGCCGTTGCCGGGGTCTTCTTCCCCACGGCCGATAGCCCGCTGCCACGAACAACTCCGCCATGGCCAGCCTTGGTCTGGTGCTGCGCCAGCGAGTCTAGCGCGTGAATCTTGGTCGAGATGAGTCCCTAGGTGTGTTGCGTCCCTCAGTTTGGTCTCTACCGTGTTGTCTTGGTCTGTCCGCGTGGCTCGCCGTCGTTGCAAGCGCCGCCATGGCCGCCATCGTGGACCGAAGTGTTTCGAGTCGTTTTTGTTGGAGTTAAGGTGTGCAGCGTGTTCGCGAGGAGTGCGGGAGTGCTGTGCTATCAGAGTTTGGGTCGCCACCGAGCCCTAGAGGTCGGAACGCCGCGTCGCCGCCGTTCTCGCCATGGTCGAGCCGCCATGGCCGTCGCCAGCGCTTGTTCGTGTCCGTCCTAGTCCATATGAGGGGTGGGATCGGGGCGCCAGGTCAAGGGGTAGGGTTTGGAGTCCTCGTCGGCGCCGGAGACCTCGCCGGTGAGGAGGCCGGAGGGCGGTCAACTCGATCGAGCGGTCGGTCAAGGCCAGTCGGGCCTTTGGCCTGGGCGTGGGCATGAAGGAGAAGGGCCTGACGGCTGGGGCCCGCTGTCAGCGAAAGAACATGGTTTTTCCTTTTTCCAGTTTAGGTGAATAGTGTTGTGTTTTGTCTTTTTGATATATTTTTGTAGGAAGCTCCAAAAATTGTGAAAATATTTGAGTAGCTTTCTCAAGCTGTCTAGTATTTGTGAAAAATATGATACTTGAGTTTTGAACAAATTTTGAAAGTGATTTAAATAGGTCTTTTTATTAATAAATGATCTTTGATGATTTTTGTAGGCTTATTTAAATATTCAAAAATCATGAAACTATTTTTGTCACTGTTGTTAGTTGAAAAGGTATCTTCACAAAAATTTTGAGCTCTGTTGGAGAAAATAAATTTTATTCTTATTTCCATGCTTTATTTAATCATTTAAATGTTTATAGTTTGATTTAATTCTGCAGGTTTATATGTTTGTCCAAAAATTGTGATATTTATTTTGATACTGTTATTTTATATAATTTATCATCTCTAAAATTTTGGGCTCATTTTGACAAAGTTAAATGTAAGTTCTTCTCCTATGTTTAATTTATAAAGAAATGGTTAATTGAGTTTTATCTGAATAATTAGGTAATTAAGTGTTTATAAGAAGTTATGATTAATCTTGTATCTTCAGTAATCTGTTGTTTGATGGTTATGTTTCATGTTTTTAGTTAATCAAGTTTGGCTTGTTATAGTTCAAATTATGCATTTAAGTTTTGATGCCTTATGTTGATTTAGTTGCTGGACCAGTCCTCTTAAATGGACTGTTTTCATGGTTAAGTTTATGTTTTCTGTAAATATGTTATATACAAAAGTTGTAGTTAACTTCTGTTTCTAGCTTGTCCTAAAATTTCATGATTTTAGGCCTGCTAGATTAGGAGATATAGTTTTGGTAAGTCAACAGGTCAGATCTGCCCTACCTTTTGGACAGATCTGAGGTTTTGTGCTGTTTGAGCCTTTTAGGTTGTAAATCACCTGATGACCATAATCGGAAAGATGTAGTAAACTTTATAAGCTTTCTAGATTGTTAAGGATCACCCTTTTTGGTGACCCAGAGCTCCAGTTATAGCTGTTTGAAGTTGGGTTAGCAAATCTGTCCTAGCTCTAGACAGAAATGCTTATCCCGACTGTTTGACCTAGTTGCCTATAGAATCAACCCTAGGTGATAATAACAAGTTTGTAGACAATTTGATAAGCTTTTCAAATTGTCTAAGATCACCCGTTTTGGATCTTGGTAGCTCTGGTTATGGCTTGATTAGCATAGAACGTGTAATCTGTCCAAAGTTTGGGGCAGCAGGTTTTACATCTTGTGTGACTTTGGGTTATTATTTGAAGACCATGGGACACCTCTCATCTTGTGATCCTATGGCTTGAGTGATGTTTTAATGAACCTTAGCCATCCTTAGTTATCTTCCTAAAGGTGCTTGGTGGAAGTTGTATGTGTAGCTAGAAACTCTAGTTGGTGGGTTGCAAGTTGGTTTTGTTGGTTTGCAACTTTACCGCGATGGAAAGTTGTACTCGACTTTCCTTAAGCTTGTTTAATCTTTTGTTATAATTGTCCTGCACCTTAGCATGCATCGCATCGTACTAAGCATACATCATTTATCTACGTGTAGTATCCAAGAGTGTTGGTGTCATGTTGATCAAGCTTTGATGATCACCCTTGTCGAACAAGCCTCGGAAGGAGATCCTTGTTGGACAAGCTTCATCGAGAGGACTTAACTTCTAGATGAAGGAACTAACTTGGGTGGATCTTTCTTGGATCCTAGTTTTCCCTGCAACAAAGGCAAGCCCCGGTTCATTTAACCATTTCCTTGGATTTACAATTACACTCATTCTCGATAACCTGATGCATTAAATGTTTATCAAATAAATGCTATAAACCTGTTGATGCATGATCAACCTTGTTATCGATATATCATTCCTTGATACCTGCTTTATGCAAATGATAGAAATGCTTAGCCCTGCTTTATGAAGCTTTTGATAAATGTTTTCGATACTTATCGTTTTGGAATGATAATGAGAAAGAATGATGGTTAAGACCAGACGGGCACATGCATCGACCTTTGGATCGATGTATGGTGACCTGGATGTGTCGGTTTAGGGTTAACCGTTGTTGGCCTCCTAGATTGAGAAATTGTGAAGTACCAATCATATGCTACGGTAAGCCCTGCCTTGGTGGTTCTTAAATGAGAACGGCTACTCGCGCACGGGGAGTGGAGAGATGGCGGGAGTACTAGCTACCCTCGTGGGTTAAAGTCCCGGATTGGAGGTGTACAAGTTCTCCCGGGTGGCGCGGACCCGGTCTTGTTTGGAGGATCCGAGGTTGGGGTTGGTATATGTGTGATCACGGGTCTACATATATCGTATGATTGTGGAAAACTCCCAGATCTGGTTGAATCGGTTCGAATCGTCGTGCTCCTCGGTTATGGAGACTCAATCTACTGACCCGCACCGTAGAATGAAAACGGAACTTGTTTAAGGAAGAATGATAATGATCTTTCACTAGTGTTCACTTTCAGTTCTTAACATGTACTTAAATGATTAAGTAAAAGTTGAATCTAGGATTACTCTAGTAAGCTTTTATGCAAATGAAAAGTACTGTTGAGCCTACCCAAACCAGCATGACCCTGAAGTCTTTTCTATTGACGGATAAGTCTTGCTGAGTACCGACAGTACTCAGGGTTTGTTAATCCCCTGTTGCAGGTTTCTAATAGGTGGTGTCAATCACGATCATGTCAGTGGGCTAGACGTGATCTGGTTAATTCTTCTCCAACTTAGGTGCTCGCCTAAGTGTGGTTTTATAATACCATTCTACTTCCACAATACCAGTTATGTTTATGTAAAAAGTAACTTATTCATGTTTTGTAAAGCTTATCTATCTTGCTTCCGCACTCTGATGGTATTTTGTATCAACTGTTGTAATGTTGTGATTATTCCACCCTTCATGATGATGATCCTGTGGTTCGTGGATAATTCGGGGTTCTCTCGGGGACACCCGACAGATCTTTCCAGTAATGTGCTTCATTTGCACTGTCATTGGGCTCCTTATGACGATGACGTGTGCAGGTGGGCCACATTAATGGGAGGTTCTGCCACAGTTCTCCCTCTCCACGAGATGATTCTCGATTCCACTTGAATCAATTCGTTCTTGGTCGTGAGCTCCTTCTTTCCACCGAAGGATTTCTCCTCTAACCTCACGAATCCATAGATCGAGTCAATTTCGCGTTCGTTCTTCGTTCTTCCCTTTTACGGTGATCCACGAATTTCTCTTGATTGACTTGGTTTGGTGCGATGATTTCTTAGGATTAGCACCCCAATACATAGAGGAACACCTGGGAGGAGTTTGATCAAAGTTCTTTTCAATTTGGTTGAGATTGATTCGAATTTGGCTTTGAACCCGAGCAACTTTGTGCTTTCTGGGTGTTGGCGGACAGTCCACGCCCTGACGGCGGACAGTCCGCGCATCGGGTCTCGGCTAGGTCAGTCAGGCGCAGTCTCCTGACTGTTCACTGTCGAGTGAACGGCGGACAGTCCGCGGTACAAACCTGTGGACAGTCTAGGACCTGTCCAGCAGACTTGCAGCACTGTTTGGTTTCTACGTTTTGGCCAGCGGACAGTCCAGGATTCAACGGCGGACAGTCCGGGACCCTGACCCCGGACAGTCCGCGAATCTGCAGCTTGTGCAGTTTTGCTCTGAGGTTTTGGCAGTTGGTTTTGGTGTTTCTCCGGGGGTTCCGCTGTACCACTAGGACATCTCCTAGGGTATCCACCTACTTGTAGGTCGTGAACTCTTCGGTCGTTTCGAGTCTTAGCTTTTGGGGTGATTTTCTAGGACAAGGGCCACTCTATTCACGAGTTGAATTTGAGGCTCCCATTCACCCCCCCCTCTGGTCGCTAATCCGGTCCTTCAATTGGTATCGAAGCCGGTTAAGGATCTTCTCTCATGAGGGAACGACAAGGCTCCATGGTTCGATGGAACGAACTATTCCTATTGGAAGATTCGGATGCGTGCTTACCTCAACAGCATCGGATCTTCTGTCTGGGAGATTTGTGAGAATGCTGAGTACGTAGTCCTTGCGGCTCGTGTGGGTCAGATCCAGATTGACCAGCACGAGGCCAACTCAAAGGCTCGTAATGCTCTTTTGGGCAGCATCTCCCTTCCTGAGTTCGAACGTGTCTCTAAGCTTGAGACGACACGAGAGATCTGGGTGAAGCTTCAGAGCTATCACGAGGGGACCGCCCATGTCAAGACCAGACTCTTCGAGACGTACAAGCGCGAGTACAAGAACTTTGTTCAGTTGGACGGAGAGACGATTGATGTCTTGTTCGCTCGCTTCCAAACGATTGTGAACAAAATGCGTGCCAATCGGGCTAACCTACCCTATGACGATCATGAGAGGGCACTCAAGTTACTATATGCCCTAGATCGGAGGGTATGGGAGGTGAAGGTGTCGACCATCATAGAGTCTCCATCTTATGACACCCTCACCGTGGACGAGCTGTTCAGCAAGCTCAAGTCCACCGAGATCGATCACCTGACTCAGGCCAAGCTGTAGAATCCATCTTCACATTCCATGGCTTTGGTCTCAGGCAAGGGTGGATCGATTTTTCCTGCTGACGCTTCACCTCCTCTCTTTGCTTTGTCTTCTTTGCTTACAGTTACGGAGGAGCAGTTGGAGGCATTGGGAGATGACCAGCTCGCCCTCGTCATCACCCGGTTCTCGCGGTTTCACAACAACCGCTTGAATCGCCGGCGTGGTGGCGCACGCGAGGGCTGCTACAAGTGTGGTGATCTAGATCACTTCATGGCGAATTGTCCCAAGAACAACAAGAAATCTTCCGGCAAGACTGACAACTTCAGGCGCAAGGGCAAGCCAGAGTACAAGTCCGAGAAGAAGAAGAACAAGGACACCTTTCGCCGGGAGGATGTGGAGAAGGCTTTCGACGCCGGTCGGCGTGCCCTCTTCGCCACCAAAAGCGATGAAGACATGACCTCCGACAGCGACTCCAGCGATGATGGGTCCGAGCACAAGACGGAAGATCGCTTCAACGGACTCTGCTTCTTCGGCAACTCCTCCAAGGGCTTATGCACCATGGCCCTGGACGAAGAGGACCGTAAGTGCCAGGCGAAGGACGCCGATGATGCCAACAACGACGACGACGACGACAACGATTCTGAGGTATCAAACTCCTCTCTTATCGATCGTCTCACTGATGAGCGCGATAGCTTTGCGGAGTTAGTCCATGCTTTGGAGAAGAAACTCACGCATGTTAACCTAGAGCGCAGTGAGTTTAAAGCCAAGACGAAAGAGGCACTTAAGGAGCTTGAGTTGGTTAAGTCCGAAGTGAGGGTGACTAATGAGGAGGAGTGCGATGAGTGCACGATGCATATGACAAACTTTGCCACCCTGCAAACAAAGTATGCCTCTTTGATTGAGGTGTATGATGAGCTGAAGAGTAGGCTAGACTTGGTGGGTGACTGCAAAGAGTGTCCCTCCCTGAAGAAGGAGCTAGAGGAAGTGAAGGCAAGGTCTTCTTTGCTGGGTGCGTGCAAGTCCTGTCCAGGCTTGCGAACTGAGTTGGCAGAAGTTAGTGCCAAGCTTGCTGAAGCCATGAAGGCCAGCTCAGTCAGCACCTTGTCCGTTTCGCGTGAGCGATGCGTGGGGATGGAGCTTGAGATTGCCAACTGTAGGCATGACAGGATGCAAACCGAGGAGGAAAACACATACCTTCGGTCCATCCTGAGTTGGGTGTCATGCAATGAGCCGCAGTTGGGCATGATGATCAGTCAGTTCAAGAGGGGAACTGATTGCTCGGGAGTAGGCTTTTCTTCAGGTGGGAAGGGCATTGGAATCTTTGGCAAGATCGTGAGTTTAGTGGAGTGAGCCCTAGTGAGAAGCCATCTGCTATCCCTAAGCTTACCAAGATCACCCCACCTGAGCCTCCCAAGCCTATCACCAAGGATGGTATCCTTGATGAACCTCCCAAGGCTCCACCTCTCAAGCAAGTGTGGGTTCCCAAACCTAACCATCTTAGGAACACACTTGACACCCTTCCTGACATCTCTATTGATCCCCTTCCGAGAGGCAAGCAGCCAGCCAGAGTGAACAACCCTCGCAACCATAGGAACCAACAACCCAAGAGAGTGGTGAGGTTCGAGTGCGAGTGCTGTCACCATGAGGGTCACCTAGCTGAGTTTTGCTTTCGGAGGAAGAGAGACGCTAGGAAGGAGTTGGAGCTGAACAACCAGGCCAGGCACCACCCTCTCCATGGTATGCAAGGTCGGGGAGTTCAGAGGCAGGGCGCTAGACCTGGAGGTGCACCCCCTCAGGTAGCTAGGCCCCAGGCAGCTAGACCACGGGGTGGTGGTCGTGCCCATCGCGGTTCCGGTCGTCCTCAATACGATCGTTAGCCGAGTGTAAGAGGTTTTGCTGCTCAGTCCCATAGCGGACCACCTTTTTAGCTTGGTGGTGATCGCTTTGCTCAAATGGGACATGTAGGTTAGTTTGGAGGTTTTCCGTTCCATTGCGGACCACCCTTTGTCGATGGTGATAGCTATCAACCCATGGGACGAGGACAGCTTGGTGTTGCTACTAACACTTTTTCTGGGCCTATGACACAACACTGGTATCCTTCTCAGTATACTAACCCCAGTGTTGTGCCATATGCTCATTTCCTGCCTTTCTATTGATGCAGGGACTTCGGTTGGAGAACATGTGGCTCATGGATTCCGGGTGTTCGCGCCACATGACCGGAAAGAAGGAATGGTTCTCCAGCCTCGACCCCGTGATGCACAAGGAGTACATCACTTTCGGGGATAACAATAGAGGTAAGGTTGTTTCTCATGGAGCTATTCGGCTCAATGAGAACTTCGTTCTTAAGGATGTTACTTTGGTTTCGAACTTGCATTACAATTTGCTTTCTGTTTCGCAACTCCTTGAAGACGATTGTGAAGTGCGCTTTAAGAAGGGTTTGAGTCATGTTTTAGACCCTCGGGGAGATCTTGTTTGTTGGATCGTCCCTTTTGGCCGTGTTTTCAGAGCCGATTTTTCTCGTTCTTTCGGCTCTGCTAGATGTTTGATGGCTGGTCCTTCTTCTGATTTGTGGAAGTGGCATAGGAGGCTCGGTCACTTGAGCTTTGACTTGCTAGCAAGACTTAGCTCACTTGGCCTAATCCAAGGATTGCCCAAGCTTAAGTTTTAGAAGGACCTTGTTTGCCATCCTTGTCGTCATGGGAAGATGGTTGCTGCTTCTCGCCCACCTGTTAATCAGGTGATGACAAAGCGACCCGGCGAGCTTTTACACATGGACACAGTTGGTCCAGCTCGGGTTTGCTCAGCGGGTGGCAAGTGGTACGTTCTAGTGATCGTGGACGATTTTTCGAGGTACTCTTGGGTGTTCTTTATGGAGGATAAGGATGAAGCTTTTCTTTTTGCTCATGATTTGATTTTGAGGTTGAAAACTGAGCTTCCCCCTGATACTATTAGAGCTATTCGTAGCAATAATGGTACTGAGTTTGATAACTCACAGTTTGCCTCTTTTTGTTCTTCTAATGGAATTGAACATCAGTTTTCTTCTCCTTATGTTCCTCAACAGAACGGTGTTGTTGAACGCAAGAACCGGACCCTTGTTGAGATGACCAGGACGATGCTCGATGAGCATAGGACTCCTAAGCGTTTTTGGGCCGAGGCGATCAACACCGCTTGCCATGTTTCAAATCGCATTTTTCTTTGTGCTTTCATGAGTTGCGTTTTGGACGGGTACCCAAGGTGTCTCATTTTCGGGTGTTTGGGTGTAAGTGCTTTATCCTGAAGGAAGGCAATTTGGACAATTTGAATCTTGTTCTACTGATGGCATGTTTCTTGGTTATGCTTCGCATTCGCGCGCTTATCGAGTTCTTAACCTTGAGACTAACCGGATAGTGGAGACCTGCGAGGTCACATTCGACGAGACTATGCCTTGTGTTTCTTCTGCTTTTGATGTTGCAGGAGAACAGGAGCTGGGAGAAACCATCTTTGTGGATGAGGAGAAGGAGAATGCCGATTGGGGTGATCCCGAGCCAAATCCAATGGCTGCCTCTGTCGACCCTGCGACGTCTACTTCAGCTCGAGGACCCGATCCCACGACGTCTTCTTCTTGGGGTCCTCTAGAGCCACCTCTCCAGCGAGCACCTGCAGCACCTGAGGGAGCGACTGTACCTGGCGAGGGGGAGGCGACTTCGGCGAGGCAAGCGCCCCGAAGCGTTCAGCAAGTTCACCCCCCGCAACAGATGATCGGCGGCATCGACCAGCGAGTCACGCGGTCGCGAGCGTATCGAATCTCACACTTTGCTCTCTCTGCATTCATTGCTTCTTTTGAGCCCAAAGATGTTGGACACGCACTTTCTGATCCTAACTGGGTTAATGCCATGCATGAGGAGTTAGAAAACTTTGAGCGAAACCAAGTTTGGACCCTTGTTCCACCTCCACCAGAATGCCACCCTATAGGTACCAAATGGTTTTCAAAAACAAACAGGGTGAGGATGGGATGGTAGTGAGGAACAAGGCTAGGCTAGTAGCCCAGGGTTTTTGCCAAAAAGAGGGGATCGACTATGAGGAAACCTTTGCCCCTGTAGCCCATTTAGAAGCCATTAGGATTCTTCTAGCTTTTGCAGCTTCGAAGGGTTTTAAGCTTTACCAGATGGATGTCAAGAGTGCCTTCTTGAATGGGTATATAGAGGAAGAGGTTTATGTTAAGCAACCCCCTGGTTTTGAGAGTCCCAAGTTTCCAAACCATGTTTTCAAAATTACAAAGGCTTTATATGGTTTGAAACAAGCCCCGAGAGCTTGGTATGATCGTTTGAAAACTTTTCTGCTTTCCAAGGGTTTTAAAATGGGACAGGTAGATAAAACTTTGTTTCTCCTCAAGCAAGGCAATGACACCCTTTTGATTCAGATTTACGTGGATGATATCATCTTTGGTGGCTCCTCTCACGCGCTTGTTGCCAAGTTTGCAGATACTATGAGCAGGGAGTTTGAGATGAGTATGATGGGTGAGTTGACTTTCTTCCTCGGGTTGCAAATCAAGCAAACCCAAGATGGGACGTTCGTGCATCAAGGAAAATACATGAAGGACATCCTGAAGAAGTTCGACATGGGCGAGGCCAAGCCTCTTACGACGCCCATGGCGACGACTGCTGTGATGGACGCGGACTAGGACGGAGAGCCAGTTGCCATAAGGAGTACAGGAGCATGATCGGCTCGCTCCTGTACCTGACGGTGACGAGGCCGGATATACAGTTTTCTGTGTCTGTGCGCTCATTTTCAGGCGTCCCCTTGGACTTCCCACAAGCAAGCGGTCAAGCGCATCATGAGGTACCTTCGATACACTCCCGAGTTCGGACTTTGGTACTCTTCTTCTTCGACCCTCTCGCTTTGTGGTTATTCCGATGCGGATTTTGCCGGCTGTCGGCTTGAGCGCAAGTCTACTTCTGGGACTTGTCAGTTTTTTGGCTCTTCTTTGGTTTCATGGTCTTCTCGCAAACAGTCGAACGTAGCCCAATCTACTACGGAAGCCGAGTATGTTGCCGCTGCTTCTTGTGCTTCGTAGCTTTTATGGATGGTTGCTACATTGCATGATTTTGGTCTAGATTTCAGTCGGGTCCCTTTGCTTTGCGACAACACTTCTGCCATTAGTGTAGCAAAGAACCCTGTTCTTCACTCCAAGACCAAACACATCGATATTCGCTTTCACTTTCTTCGTGATCACTACGAGAAAGGCGACATTGACCTTAGGCATGTAGACACCCATAACCAGGTTGCAGATATTTTCACCAAGCCTTTGGATCTCTCAACTTTTGCTAGGTTGAGAGGTGAGCTTCGTGTGTGTTTCCCCTTTTAGATGGGGGAAGCATTTTGCTTGTTGTATCATAGACTGACCTTTTTGTTTTGGGTCTTGAGTCTGTTTAGTTTTGTTTTACTCCAATTCTGTTTTCTGACTTCATCATGTATTCATCTTGCATTTTCTAGCTTCATGTCTATACTATTTAGAATGAACTTATGCTCTGATTAGTGTATGCTTCAATGATATATGGTGATGCTTGTAGCTTAGGCTCTCTTTGATCACTAGTACATGTTGTGAGCTAAGCTACTTTTCAGAATGATGAACATGCTTAATGAACTTAAAATTTGATACATGTTCACCATTGAGATTGGCAACTAGCATGTGTAGGATGTGTTGAGGTCACTTGAGCTATTTCATATATGCTAGGTTGCTATGTCTCTAGTTCTGAGTCATTCACTTGCTTGGATTGTTTATACTCTGCTTAAAATGAACCAAGTTTTAGTGAATTGAAAAGATCGAGATAGGATTGCTTTGTCAGCACATCACGGTATCGAGACTGTCTCTCATTGCACCTTGAGTTAAACTTGAGTCGTGTAGTGTAAGACCAAAACCGATGCTTTAAGCTTCTAATTGCATATGCATAGGCTTAGCTCGGTTGAAAAGTTAGGCAATGACAAGCTTTCAAGCTCTCACAATCACATGCTGAATCTAAACTTGTGTAATAACCGCTGCAATTTTCTCCGATAAAATCCATAAACATAAGTCAATGTTTCATTCTATAGCATGATGATTGAACCTTCACCTTATATACATGTTTAGCACTTGTTTGACTTCTTGTCTATACATGTTCAGTGCTATTTTGATGGTGAAAACCCTTTTCTGAATGGCTTAAAACTGCTCACTTGGCTTATGTATTCATATTTTGTATTTGGTGATCAGTTTGAGCCTTTGCTAGCACTCTTGCATGTTGCTATGAAGTTGGATCAGCACTCTTTAGAGCATTCTTTCACTCTTTCGAGTATATACCTGAAGCTGCTAACATGCATTTTTGACTCATGTGCATTTGCCTGACTCCGATAGGCATGGCCTAGCTTCGTTTCGCTTAATTGAGCTCTTTTCCCTTCTCTTTTGATTGCAAATTGCCCCCAAGGGGGAGAATTTTTCCAAGGGGGAGTGTGTCCTGATGTGGTGACATTTTGCAATTCATGCTTCACTTGCTGAGGGGGAATTCTTTGAGTGAGGGGGAGCTTTTCTGCCTTGCTCTGAGTTGGTTTTCTTTGGTATCGATCGTTTCAGCTAGTCGTGTAGAGCCTCTGTGCCTCTGTCTTGAGGGACTAGCTGTTTTTCACCATTTTGTGTTGGTGACTCCTGATTGGTATCGAGCTTACTGCTGGTTGTGTTGAGCCTCTGTGCCTTTATCTTGAGGGACTAGCAGTAGTTGCTTTCCTTGCAGTCTTCATTTGGTATTGAGCCTTCAGCTAGTGGTGTTGAGCCCTTTCTGCCTCTTCTTGAGGACTAGCTCACTTCTGACTTGTTTGCGTCGAGCTGTTGCCCATGTCATTGGGAACCAAGTCTTGTGCTCTGATTTTGATCGAGTTTTGCTCTTTGATGAGTTGTTGCTCCGATCATTTGCTTGGTTGTGTCGAACCGTTGCCCATGTCTTTGGGTACCAAGCTTTGCTTATCTCGATTTGTTCTTCTTCAGCCTTTTTCTTTGGCTTTTTGGACATCTCGAATGAGTTTTCTCCTTCTATCCAATTCTGCTTTCTTTTTATTTTGATTACGGTTACTATGAGTTGATGATGCACTCATCAAGGGGGAGATTGCGAACACAAGGTTGATATGTGCCCTTGTGGTTCCCTTCCTGAGTGATGAGTGATCGGTCAATGGGCAACATGTCTCTTGGCTGTGTTGATGTGCAGGTGCAGAGCTCGAACAGTGGTCGAAGGTAAGGTGAAGGTCAGGTAGAGACGTGCCGTGCCGACGGACCGGGATCGGTGAAGGGCGGACGTGAGGCCTGGACTGACGGACCAGGAGACCTGAGGACCAGCTGTGGTAGCTGGCACGTGGCATCGGCAAGCAAGAGCACATGGGGATGTGCGGTGCATCGGCCGAGTCGGGAGGAAGGTGATGGCGTCGTGACACTTAGCGGGAGGCCGAGAAGGATGGCGAATGCACTGTGCCCGGCGTGGAGGCTGGACATGCTCCGATATCGGTGCTGGAACTCGGGGTGTAAGAACCACATCCCGTCTATGGCGCGGGTTCGGTAGCTGAGCCTCAAAAAGCTACCCTCGACGGTTTCCGAGTTTGGGCCTCAAAACTCGGGGTGTGTTGATGGTCCATAAACACTTGTTTTACCATCAACATTTTACCCAAAAATTCAACAAAAAGGCATGAAAAGTAGTCAAATAGGTTTCAAACTAACCAAATTCCACATGTCCATAGATTTTTATTTGAATGCAGGATTTGGACCAAATTTGGAGAATGGACCCACCAGGGGCCGAGCCCACTCACCAGGGCCCATTTGAGCCCTAGTGGGGTGGTGCCCGCCACCTCTAGGTGGCGCCCGCAACCAAGGAGAGGCCCAAACTCTCCCCTACCACATCACTGATCCGTGTGACCACCCCTGGGCCAAATCTTAGCCCTTGGTCACTAGGTCGGTGGCATCGGAGGGCTAAGAAGAGATGTCACGTGGATCATGACCTAATTGCCCATGTGACGGTTATTTGGACATGCAACCGACCTTGGAACCGCCTTGGAGGAGTCCCTGGAGACCGTAGGATCAATGACGGTGCATCCAAAGGCCAGGGGGGTGGCGGCCGCCACCTAGGGCTGGCGCCCGCCACTAGGGTTTGCCCTAGGTCGGTTGGCTGCCCCCTATAAATACCCCCCTGGAGGTGTCACTTCATGGGAAGCAAGGAAAGGAAGGAAGAAGCAAAGAGGAAAGCAAGGCTAAAGCTAGAGAGCTAATAGCTTAGGATTTAGCCAAGCTTAGGCAGGTAGGTAGCTAGTAGAGCAAGGCATCCTTGCCTCATTGCCCTCGCGGAAGCGCTGCTCAAGGCTTAGCTCAAGAGTAGAAGCGTGCGAGTAATCGGTCCTGGAGTTGGGAAGAGTCTTCCTTCATCTCCAGTTCAGGTTTTGCTCTTGTAACTCAAGCACTTTACTATATTCTAGTTCATCATTTCAAGTATTACTTTATTCTACTTGCCAGTATTGAGTAGTATACTTGATTGATTGCTTGAGTACCTAGTTATCCTACATTTCAATTCACTTAGCCATATTAGTTAATCTCTAGTGTTCTTAGTGTTTGATCTTTGCCAATAGGTAGCTTAGTTAGTTTAGTGTTTATCTTATTAAGTCAAGTATTTGCTCTGACATCCGCAAGGGTGTCTCTATTCTAGGCCAGGGTAGAGATAGTTAGAATATAATTAGGCGTGGTGCTTAGTTATAGACTTACCTTCAGATACGGCTAGACCCCCAGATAGCTGTGGTAGCAAGCATGTGGTGACAGCCCTGTGCGCCTTGAATTGCACCACGTAGTTGGTCTAGTTTAACAGTAAGGCTCGTTGTGATAGCGTTCAACCTAAGTCAGTGGTAAAGGCTAGTACGCCTCGGTACTTGACAAGATAGGAATAAAACTATACTTAACTTGGTTGCTTATTTGGCATTTGCCTATCTTGCTTCGTAGTTATCTAGGAGTAGTTATTAGTTATTAGTTAGTTATATTAGTTATCCTTAGTTATCTTATTCCCCTTATCTACCTATCCATCCACCTTACCTTAACCATTCATTTCATCCTTACCTATCCACTCATAAATTCTTTCTAGCCTTTCATCTCTTCTCTCCTCTCCTTTTCCCGTTCTTATTCTTCGACTCTCATCCCCTCCTTAACTCGACTCATACACCACCCTAGCCTTCCTTTGGGATCAAATAAATCGACACCTGGTACTCCCAGGCGAAGTGCTACTATGATAGTTCTGTGCGCTTGCAGAATCTCCTCTAGGTAGATTGCAATCTCTCTAGCTAGCTCCAACTAGTGTCGGGATTGACAACCCCATTTGACATTAGTAGATAGCTTCTTTAGCTTCACTCCTTTAGGTATAGTGACTGGACTTGCTACAAGCATTTTTGGCGCCGTTGCCAGGGATAGATTCCATAGTCTAGTCCTAGTAACGACGTTAGCAAGTGTCAACAAGCATTTCTGGGCCGTTACCGGGGATAGTTGCCTAGATCTATCTTTAGTGAAGTTAAGAACTACCAACAAGCATTTCTGGCGCCGTTGCCGGGGAAGACAATCAGTGTATCCTTTGAGTCCTTGTTGAATTTATCCTCGCTTAAGCTCCCGCTTAGCGAATCCCATCTTTCCCCATTCTTTCTTTCCTTAGTCCTTCTTATCTTTTTCCTTCATCTTGTTCAACTTCTTTCTTTCTTATCTCGTTCTACCTTCACGATGGCCAATAAGACCATTCGTGAGTTTTCTACTCCTTCTGCCGCCAATGTAGCGACAGGACCAGCCGTGATCGATGCCAACCTCAATTTTGAGTTGAAACCAGCTCTGATCACGATGGTCCAAGCTAGCCCATTCTGTGGCAAAGCTCATGAGGATGCCAATGCTCACCTCCAACAATTTTTGGAGATTTGCGGCACCTTCACCATTAAGGGGATAACCCAAGAAGCCATTCGTCTTCGTCTCTTTCCCTTTTCTCTCCTAGGAAAAGCGAAGCAATGGTTCTATACCAATTCCAACACTGTAGACACATGGGACAAGTGTTCCAATGCTTTTCTCGCCAAATTCTTTCCGATGAGCAAGACGAACGCTCTTCGCAACAAAATCTCCAGCTTTACGCAACAAGTCGAGGAATCTATTCCCGAGGCATGGGAGAGAATGCAATTGTACATCACTGTGTTGGGGGGAAGCAACCCTCGGCTGTGACGTCGCGCAGGCTGACAGGGGAAATGACCCTCGCGCGCCCCGCATACCTTCGTGAAAGCCCTCATCGTTTGTCAAGTCCCTCGGGTCATTTTTCTCTAACCTTCGGATGTTAGCTCGACCCTCGAGATGGCGTCTATTTCATGTATGCAGGAGGCGTGAAGTACACGGTGCGTGACCCTCGCGTGTCCTGCGAACCTTCGGAAGAAACGTCAAGCCTAACACACGGCAGGCGGCCGCGGGCCTCGTAACTGAAGCGATGGTTCGACAAGCCGAAGGTTGACCCTCGCGCTCCCGCGGGGGTGCACACAAGCCAGGTGGCGGCGGACGCACAGATGGCGGATTAGGGTTTCCTTACTGCTCGTGTTTGTACTTTTCTGCCCTTCCGCTGTACAGCGCTATGGAATCTTTCTTGTACCCTTTTGTAATTTGGTCAGTGTCCCTAGGCATTCCCTATAAATACCAAGGGATGAACAGTGTAAAGTGGGACGATTTCGGGAAAAGGAGAAATATTACACTGTTCCCATTCCTATACCTTCGCCGTTCTTTCGCCTTTGGTTCCGACAGTTGGACACCTTCGCCACACCCCTGCACATGTGCGGAGGTTAGGCAAGTGTGTTACCAACAGTTTGGGGCCGACCGTGGGGAGCGGAGTTCGTAAGGGCCGGAAACAGAAGGGCGTCCTCAACTAGAGACCATCGCATAACAAGAGAGGCCGCAACGACGGTTCAGCCTGTAGAAGAGAATGTAGAACCCTCGGGAACAGAAGAAATCACTCCAAAGACAGAGGTCCCGGGTCCTCACGCTCGGCCGGTATCACAGCCACACCCGCACACCTCGGAGAAGGTGGGAGAGGAGATGAAGAGGAGTTGGGCCTCGAGGCCTTAGAAAGACTTCAAGTTGAATTGCAGGAGAAGAAAAGACGCCTAGACCAGCTTGAAAGGCACAACCGGCTCCGCGCCATCAGGCAAAAGGCGGATGAAGCAAGAGAACAGCTTCGCCGGATGGAAGAGTCCCTCGCAGCAGCTGAGGCCGAAGCCGAGGAATGGAATGATAGGCAAATGCTGCCACTCCAAGAGGAGAATGTCGAGCAGGGTTAAGGCAACGCTCGTCAGCCACCACCACCCCTGCCACCACCAAATTACCTAAACAACCCATACCCTGAGAGACCACCAAATTTTCGCCAACTCTACCCAGATGAGAGAGAGCCAAACCTTCGCAACCAGCGGAGGGCCCAACAACACCAGATGCCCTTTGACCCAAGATCACCACTCTCCCAGGTACTGCAAACCCAACCCTGGCCACCGTGCTACAACCCACAAAACTTGCCCCGTTATGACGGACTCACTGACCCTCGCCAATTCATAATGAGCTATGAAGCAGCAGTTGCTGCAGCAGGGGGAGATGAATCAACAATGGCAAAATCCTTTGTAATCATCCTTCACGACATCGCCCAGACTTGGTACAGCAACCTGCGCCCCGGAACTGTGGATTCCTGGGCCAATCTCAGAGACAGGCTCTGCACAAACTTCAAAGGAATCACAGCCGCCCCATCAAACCCTATCGACTTGTTCAACTGCAAACAAGAAGAGTGCGAACCATTACAAGACTACTGGCGAAGGTTCATCCAAATCAGAGCAAGAACTCTGGGGATGTCCGACGAGGCTGTAATCCTTGCAGCCGTCAGCGGTCTACGTCCAGGCCCATGCTCTTCAAAGTTTGCCAGGAAGCCGGCAAACACAATTGAGGAACTACATGAAACAATGGAAAGATAATGTAGAGCGGACATGGACTTTAGGTCAAAGTCAGACGCTCGAAGGGCACAACAGAAACCGCAGTTGAGGCCCCAAGCAAGAGAAAGCAACCCTCGCCAAGATCCGAGTAACCTCGGCGCAATAAACAAGGCAGGTCCATCCGAAGACCACAATAGGGGCGCTCAGCCTTCAGGCAACCGAAATCCGCATGGATTCCCACCCCCGCCTGATCAAAGAAACCAACAAAAGGACCCGGCCAAAATGTACTGCCATTTTTGTGGCCCAGGAAAGGGGCACACAACCAAACAATGCGAGTGCTTCGCCAAGGGAAAAGAGTACCAGGAATCAAAAATGGCCACATCAGCAGAAATAGAACCATCAATCATACCAGAAAGCCAAGCTTCAACCCAACCCACACTCCATACCAGTACACCCCTATAAACTATGGCCTACCTTCGCACCAACCTTTCTACGCCAATCACCCCCACTACAATCATACCCCATACCATCCAACCACCATCCCTCAACGCCAAAACACACCATACACCATTTCATTCCCAGCAACCCCTCAAACTCAAACCAATCAGCAAGCAAATAACGCTTTACCACCACCGCCCCCAATACCAGCTTTGCCAGCCCCCCAGCCTGTCAAAGTCGAATCCCAAACCCAAACAACAATCAACAACCCAACATCAACCTTCGGCATAATCCTTGCCATCACTGGAGGCTCCAATGAAGATCATGGCAACAAAAGGCAAAGCAAAGAACATGCTAGAAGAGTGCACCATGTAGCTGTCGAGGGACCACAAAAATTTGGGCGTTGGTCCCATATCCCAATAACCTTCGATTCTGGTGACATAAAGTTAAGAGATTACCCTCACACCGATGCTATGGTAATCGAAACCAATCTTGCAGGATGGACAGTCACCAAAATTCTGGTTGACACAGGAAGCTCCGCAGACATTTTGTTCGCCTCAACCTTCGACAGCATGAAGCTGGACAAAAACCCCCTGCAACCTGCTGACAATCCATTATACGGTTTCGGCGGTCAGCAAGTAAGAGCAATCGGGAAAATTTCTCTGCCCGTAACCTTCGGAGACCAAATAAACTGCAGAATAGAACATATAACCTTCGATGTGGTTGACATGTGTTATCCCTACAATGCAATCTTTGGCCAAGGGATTACCAATGTTTTCAATGCGGTCATCCACCCCGCGTACCTTTGCATGAAGCTTCCTGCTCCGAAGAGGGTCGTTATAGTGTACGGAGATCAAGACGTCGCAAGAGCCGCTGAGGGAACAGTAGCACCAGGGCAAGGCAATGTCCACAATCTAACAAAGCCTCACATAATAAACCTCGGTAGCGAAGGTGAAGCACACTTTGACCAAATAAGAGCATCACCCAAAGAAGAAACCAAACAAGTTCAACTCTTCGAGGGTAACTCTGAAAGAAAAGTAATCATCTCAGCCTAGTTGGACCCCCAATCATAAAACAACCTCATCCGTTTCCTCAAAGAAAACTTTGACACTTTCGCTTGGTCTGCGGAAGACCTCAAGGGAGTGAACAGATCTCTGATAGAGCACAACCTAAACATAAAGCAAGGATATCGCCCAGTTAATCAAAAGCTCCGCAAAATGTCAGAAGAAAGGAAAGAGGCAGCGAGGGCAGAAGTAAAAAGACTTTTGGATGCAGAGGTCATCCGCCCCGTCAAATGTCCATCATCGCTCTCAAACGTGGTCCTAGTCCAGAAAAAGAACAAGAAGTGGAGAATGTGCGTAGACTTCACGTGCTTAAACAAAGCTTGCCCGAAGGACGATTTCCCTTTACCAAATATAAGCACCTTGGTAGACAGAGCAGCTGGATGTCACCAAATCTAGATGAATGAGGACGACGAAGAAAAAACAAGTTTTATCACACCCTCGGGTACTTTTTGTTTCCGAAGAATGGCAGAAGGCTTAAGAAACGCAGGTTCTACCTTCGCTCGCATGACATCCGACGTCTTCAAAGATGAGCATGCCATCTCCGCTTATGTCGACGATTTGATAGTTCAAAGCCAACAAAGAGAAAGTCACATATCGGACCTGGCAAGAGTATTCAGCAACCTTCGGTCTGTCAGGTTGAAGCTGAATCCTGAAAAATGTGTCTTCGGAGTCAGCGAAGGAAAACTACTAGGTTGTATTGTCTCTGCGAGAGGGATCGAAGCCAACTCGGAAAAAATTGATGCCATCATCAATATGGAACCACCAACGAACAAAAAAGCAGCTCAGCGATTGTCAGGACGCTTAGCAGCACTTAGCAGATTCATCTCCAGATCAGCTGAGCGAGGGTTACCTTTCTTTGAAACTTTGAGAGGCACCGCTCCATTTAATTGGGGACCTCGACAAATGAAAGCCTTCGAGGATTTGAAAAAGTATCTCACCAACTTGACCGTCTTGACCAGCCCTAGAAATGGGGACTTACTACTAATATACGTGGCAGCTTCGTCTCACGCAGCCAGCGCAGTGCTGATCAAAGAACTGCACAAAAACACCAAAACAAGGCAGGCCCCCACCTACTATGTGTCAGAAACCATCGAGGGTCCCAAACGAAACTATTCAGAGCTCGAAAAGATAGCATATGCCGTGGTCATGGCTTCAAGAAAGCTCAAGCACTACGTCCAGGCGCATGAAATCCATATACCCTCGTCTTACCCTCTCGAAAACATCTTCAAGAACAACGAAGCAGTCGGCAGAATAGCAAAATGGGCAGTTGAATTGAACAGTTACACCCTAACCTTCGTGGGAAGATCAGCGATCAAATCGCAGGCATTAGCAGATTTCATAGCCGAATGGACTCTAGACCCTCGCAATGAAGGAGTCCAAACAGACCCATTCTGGGCAGTGTATGTCGACGGAGCCTGGGGGGCAGCTGGAGCAGGAGCCTCGGCCATCTAGTTTCCCCATCCGGGTCGAAGCTACGATATGCAAAAAGACTCGACTTCAAGTGCACAAATAACTCCGCAGAGTACGAAGCTGTATTACTGGCACTTTTAAGGCTTCGAGCATTATCAATTTGAAGGGCGGTCATCAACACTGACTCCCAAGTCATTGCGGGTCATATCGAGAAAAATTACAAAGCAAAAGATCCAAAGCTGCAAAAGTACTTACAATATGTCCGAAGGTTAGAATCTTTCTTCCTCGGCATAACGGTGAAAACAATTCCTAGGTCCGAAAATAGCGAGGCTGACAATCTGGCCAAAGCAGCAGCACAACAACTATAGTTGCCCCCAGACGTCTTTTATGAAGTAGCAACACAATCAGCCATCGAAGCCCCTGAAAAAACAGCGAAGCTGATCAATGCAATTCAGAGCGAAGACTGAAGAGCCCCAATCATGGCCTATATCAACGGGTTGCATGAGCCCGTTTCCAAAGAAGAAGAAAACAGGCTCAAGCAAAGAGCTCGAGGATACAAAATAATGGATAACACTTTGTTCAAAGCCTCGGTGACCTCCCCATGGCTTAAATGCGTGTCGCAGAATCAAGGAAAGGACATACTCAAACTCATTCACGAAGGTATCTGCGGCTCTCATAATGGCCCGAGGGCGCTAGTCGGAAAAGCGTTCCGTCAAGGTTTCTTTTGGCCAACAGCATTACGAGATGCAGAAGAGATTGTCAAGCACTGCGAGGGATGCCAACTAACAGCAAAAACACAAAATGCCCCAGGTGCCCCAACAACTCTAATATGCCCGACATGGCCCTTGCAAAGATGGGCAATGGACCTCGTCGGTCCACTACCAACATCTCCAGGAAACCTTCGCTACGCAGTGGTAGCTGTGGAATACTTCACAAAATGGATTGAAACAAGACCATTGGCTTCCGTCACTTCCCTAGCCGTGAAAAATTTTTTTGGCAGCAAATAGTTTGTCGATTCGGAGTTCCCAAACACCTAACCATCGACAACGACACTCAGTTTGACAGCGAGGTCTTCAAGGAATTCTGCGCTCAAATTGGTACAGCCTTGTGTTTTGCATCAGTCCGACATCTTCAATCCAACGGTCTCGTTGAAAGAGCTAATGCCACCATTTTTCAAGCAATATCCAAAAAACTCCAAGGCAGGCCCAAGGGAAAGTGGATAGAAGAGCTAACATCGGTCACCTGGTCCCATAACACTTCAGAATGCAGAGCAACCAAATTCACACCTTTTAGACTCCTCTTTGGAGAAGAAGCTGTATTACCAGAAGAATTGAAATATAGCTCTCCGAGAACAACCCTCGATTCAGACGAACAAAACCAGCTGCTAGTCAAAGATTTGCTCGAAGAAGCAAGATGCAGCACAGTGCACAACCTTCGCAAGTACCAAGAGGAAACCAGAAAGTGGAGAGACAAAAAAGTGAGGATTAAAGACTTGAAGAAATGTGACCTCGTCCTCATTCGGAAACAAAACGCCAATATGGCGGGAAAATTTCAGCCAAAATGGACAGGACCATAGTTGATAACAGAATGCAATCGCCCTGGATCCTACCACCTCTCCGGTAGCGAAGGAAACAGCCTGCCACATACTTGGAATATTGATGATCTTCGCAAATTCTACCCATAGCGGAGCCTTAGCGAGCTCTCGCAACATGTAATCTGCCTTTTATCTTTCATCTTTGTCAGTACCATGCTTGTAACCAAAATAAAGGAGCTGTACTCTTTTTCCTTACGAAGGGGCATAAGGTTTTTTAACGAGGCAGTATCCAGATCCTTAATACAAGCAACAACCCCCAAAAAATCCTTTTGTTTTCCATAAACTTCGATAAAATCAACTCTTATTCAAGAGCGCTTATAATCGATAAATACCCACGAAGATTGCTTCAAAACACAAACTTTTCAAAAAAAACTTGCAAAGCAAACTTCACCTCCACCTTAGACAAGGGGAGGCGTGAATTCCCAAAAAGTCAAGCACCCTCGCAAAATGCCAGGGGCTTGCAAAAGCAAACTTCACCTCCACCTCAGACAAGGGGAGGCGCGAAGTCCCAAAATGTCAAGCACCCTCGCAAAATGCCAGGGGCTTGCAAAAGCAAACTTCACCTCCACCTCAGACAAGGGGAGGTGCGAAGTCCCAAAATGTCAAGCACCCTCGCAAAAAGCCAGGGCTTGCAAAAGCAAACTTCACCTCCACCTTAAACAAGGGGAGGCGCGAAGTCCCAAAAAGTCAAGCACCCTCCCAAAATGCCAGGGGCTTGCAAAACCAAACTTCACCTCCACCTCAGACAAGGGGAGGCGCGAAGTCCCAAAATGTCAAGCACCCTCGAAAAATGCCAGGGGCTTGCAAAAGAAAACTTCACCTCCACCTCAGACAAGGGGAGGCGCGAAGTCCCAAAATGTCAAGCACCCTCGCAAAAAGTTGGGGGCTTGCAAAAGCAAACTTTACCTCCACCTTAAACAAGGGGAGGCGCGAAGTCCCAAAAAGTCAAGCACCCTCGCAAAATGCCAGGGGCTTGCAAAAGCAAACTTCATCTCCACCCCCAGACAAGGGGAGGCGCGAAGTCCCAAAATGTCAAGCACCCTCGCAAAATGCCAGGGGCTTGCAAAAGCAAACTTCACCACCACCTTAGTATTACATAAACGTTAAGCGAGCCTTGCAAAAAGGAAAGGGGGCGTCGCTGTTTTCCTAAACAGCTTACATAAACGTTAAGCGAGCCTTGCAAAAAGAAAAGGGGGCGTCGCTGTTTTCCTAAAACAGCATACATAAATGTTAAGCGAGCCTCGCAAAAAGAAAAGGGGGCGTCGCTATTTTCCTAAAACAGCTTACATAAACGTTAAGCGAGCCTCGCAAAAAGGAAAGGGGGCGTCGTTGTTTCCCTAAAACAGCATAAATAAACGTTAAGCGAGCCTCCCAAAAAGGAAAGGGGGCGTCGCTGTTTTCCTAAAACAGCATACATAAATATTAAGCGAGCCTCGCAAAAAGAAAAGGGGGCGTCGCTGTTTTCCTAAAATAGCTTACATAAACGTTAAGCGAGCCTCGCAAAAAGGAAAGGGGGTGTCGCTATTTTCCTAAAACAGCATACATAAACGTTAAGCGAGCCTCGCAAAAAGAAAAGGGGACGTCGCTGTTTTCCTAGAACAGCATACATCAACGTTAAGTGAGCCTCGCAAAAAGAAAAGGGGGTGTCGTTGTTTTCCTAAAACAGCATACATAAACGTTAAGCGCGCCTCGCAAAAAGGAAAGGGGGCATCGCTGTTTTCCTAAACAGCTTACATAAACGTTAAGCGAGTCTCGCAAAAAGGAAAGGGGGCGTCGCTGCTTTCCAAAGCACCTTACTTAAGCGATAAAGCGAGCTCCGCCATAAAGTTAGCCAGGGTCAAAAGTCATTCTTTATCAATTTCCAAAAACGAGACACAACGGAGCTAAACAATTTTACAACTCTTTCGCACAAGTACAAGTTCACCACAACATGATATACTTTTTCTAAAAAATATATAATTACAAGGAATCCCCATCATCCTCAATTAATAATACATCTCTACAACCCTCGCCTTCAACCTCAAACCCCGTCTCTATCGGAACAATGGGTCCCCACAACAAAGGAGCTGCATGCACAATTGGCAGCTCCCCGGGCAACACCCTCGCCCTATACATATATCGACGAGCTACCTCACCGCTCTCTAAAGGCTACTCCTTCGGAATTACAAGAGAACCGTCTGGACCTAGTTCAAGGTTACTACGCCCAAACAAATAATCCAGAGCTATCTTCTCATCGATGTCATCATCAACAACAGGTTGCGAAGAAGAGCTAAACAAAAAGCGCGTAGCTTGCCGATCCGTATAATCCGCGTCACGCCAAAAACAGCTCGATCGGCTATTCTTTAAATCATACCTTCGTACCTTAGACCACCAAAAATGCTCAAAAGATAGCGAAGGGTGTTTGAGTTTAGCTCGAGCCCATGATTCACCCGTTATAAAGGTATCCTGATAATTTAACGTGAGAGGCATCACATCAAACACCTCAAGCACGGTTCCATCAGGAACCTGCATCGTTAAATAGACAAACAAAATCTCAGTTTTTCACAGCAACATCTTCCCCTCACAAATATTACAAAATGACCCCTTTTTTAACTACCCCTTTTCTCAGACCTGCTCGGCATCTTCATTTTTCTCCGCCTCAACCTCGCCAGTTGCAGCACCCTTAGCTTCGCCAGTTGCAGCGGCTTCCACCATAGATTGATCAGCAGGAGATGCTTCCACCACAGTTTTTCCTCAACATCAGCGTCTGCGGTGGCAGGAGCCTCCTCGGCCGAGGGAACCGCTTCAACCAGAGGAACCTCCGCGGAGCCATGCAGACGTGCAGACTGGGAGCAACCAGCAGCATCATCAGTTGCAGTCGGCGAGGGCAGCGCGTCTCTCCGAGCCTGCAAAAAAGGACACAAAAATAAATAGTAACTCTTTCATCCACAAATAAAACAAAAACAAAAATCCCATGCCATCATCACCTGACGAGTAGCTTCAGCCGCCTCTTCAAAGGCAAGGGCACGACCTCCACCACTGATCCAAAACCTTCGGAGTAAGCGCATCGCGCAGTTGCGAACCTCCGCATCATTAATCTTCATTGTACGTGTTGATGCTCACTGAGTGTCATATTCTTAGCATCAACAAGGTCTGATAACACAACACAAGGACCTAAAATCAACCAAAAACCTTTTATAAACTAACGATTTCCACTTGTCCTTGAGTTTTATTTGAATGTAGGAAATTGCAAGGTTTTTGAGCAAAATGACCAAGAGGACCCACCAAGAGGCGAGCACACTCACCTGGGATCACTTTGGGCCAAGATGGGGTGGCGTCCGCCACCCATCACTGGCGGCCGCCAGGGGAGTGAGGCCCAAACTCCTCCCCTGCCATGTCACTGATCCAGGGGAGGCATGCCACACTCATTTGCAGCCATTGGTCACTTAGGTCATTGCATCCAAGGGCCAAGAAGGGATGTCACATGGATCATGACCCAATTGCCCATGTGACGGTTATTTGGACATGCAACTGACCTTGGAACCGCCTCCCTGGAGCTCCTGGATGCCGTTGAAGCAAGGTCGGTGGATCCAACGGCCAGGGGGGTGGCGGCCGCCACCTAGGGCTGGCGCCCGCCACCACACTCACCTCCCTGACCTAACCCTAGGTCCATAAGTACCCCCTTAGGTCCCTTAGGCTATAAATAGGACCCCCCTAGCTCATTTGTACTCAGACCTCACCTCATTAGTCCCACTCTCTTGTAAGCGAAGCTCTCGTGAAGGAACACTCTAGTTGAGAGACTTAGAGTGAGAGCGAGAGTGAAGAAGAGAAGAGCTGGAGTTGTAATAGAGGATCTTCCAAGTCTCTGGTATAATTCCAAGTCTTTCATCATTTATCTTAGTGTTCTTCTACTTTCAGCATTTACTTTAAGTTCTTTACTTATTGTTCTTGTTGAGTGCTTTCGACCATAGATAACTTAGTATTTAGTTTGTATCTAGTTTGGGTTCTTCGCTGAGTAATCAGTGCTCTAGTTTTGGACGCAAGATTAGAGTAGTATATATTAGTGTAAGCACGGTGCTTAGACTAGTTATACCTTAGTTTGTGGCTAGCCCCCCGGATAGCTGTGGTAGCAAACAGGTGGTGACAGCCCTGGGAGCCTTGAATTCCACCACGTAGTTGGGTTAGTTCTTAAATCATAAACCTCGTTGTGCACGTCTGAGGTAAATAGTCCAGAGGTTGTGTACGGTTCGAAGAACTAGATAAACTCTTTATTGCTAATTTAGTTGTGATCATAAGTGTGTAGGAAAACACTAATCTGTTCATCGGCCAGACCCCGCCGATTAGTTTAGTAGTAGTTAGTCTTTCTTACTTTTTAGTAGTAGTAGATATCAACCCCCATTCATACTTTTTGATCAACCCTGCTAGAATCACTAGTTGTTCATAGCGGTCCTAGTGTTAGTTCTGCCATAGTAGCTTCCCTGTGGAAATAAATACGATACTCGGTTAATCCCGGGTGAAGTGCTATAATAGACTTATTCTGTGCGCTTGCGGAACCTACCAATAGTCATACGAATAGTTAGTTATACTTCTTACATTAAGAAGTATCAGCAAACCTTTCTGGCGCCGTTGCCAGGGATAGATTCCATAGTCTACTCCTAGTGACGACGTTAGCAAGAGTCAACAAGCATTTCTGGCACCATTGCCGGGGAAGCAATTGGCTAGAATTGATTCTTTGTGATTTCTATTGAATTAACCCCCGTAGTTCTAGCGGGTATATATATTGTTTGTTGTTTGTGATCGTTCAAGTAGTCATGGCCGGATTCAATCTTCCGAGCGACTATCAGGAAGATCCTGAGGCCATTCTTAGGAGAGCGAGAGCTAATCTCACTCCTCCGAGGAAGAACCTAGAGCTTCATGAGAGGAGTTCGTCGAGACAAGAATCCCAGTGAAAAGTGACTGACGAACCAAGCTGCTCCACCGATCGATCAACACCAACGCCGACATCGTCATCAACATCGACGTCGACCAAAACACTCTGTGAGTATTCCATGCCTACTCTTGCTCACATTCCAGTGTTACCTTCTACTAGTAATGTAGATTTTGAGCTTAAACCTCACTTAATACGTATGGCTCAAGCTATTGCATTTAATGGCAGACCTTCCGAGGACGCCAATGCTCACCTCCGAAATTTTCTGGAGATATGTAGTACAATTTCTGTGCAGGGAGTTTCGCAGGATACCATCAGACTTTGTCTTTTTCCATTTTCATTAGTGGAAAAAGCGAAGCAGTGGTTCCTCTTCAACTCTGGACACCTGCTGACGTGGGTGAGATGCGCGGATCAATTCCTCAACAAGTTCTGCCCGATAAGTCAGACTATTCTTTTCCGTAGCAAGATTTCCAACTTTGGACAGGGAGACGAAGAAACAATCACTGAAGCTTGGGAGAGACTACAAGAGTATGTTGAATACTGTCCCCACCATGGTATGCAAGACTGGTACTTGATCCAGAGCTTCTACCATGGACTCCAGCAAGAATCTCGACAACACATTGATGCTGCCGCCGGAGGTGCATACCTCTCTCTCACTGTAGAGAAGGCAACCAAACTGATCGAGACAATGGTGGCAAATCAAGGATGGACAGAAAAACGTGCTAGAGGTATGTCTGAAAGTAAGCAAGTTGATTCTGTTACCCTGCAAACTTTGGTAAAACTGCTAGAGCAAAGAATAAATGAGAAGAGAGATCGTGCTGCAAAAGAGTACTACGCCAAGCAAAGAGCCGCTTCGTCAAGTGAAGGCCAAGAACAAATTAAGAAAGAGGATGCAAAATCCCTTCTTAATAATGGTGGCTACGGAGAACCTCCAATTCCAATGATCCAACAATGAAATAATAAAGGTACGCCTCAAAGCTCCGTATTTAATTCTCCTATTGGAAAATTAGATTCTAATCAAGGTAGAATTAATGATAGCATAAATAATAAATTAATTGAACATGATAAAATGTTAGAAGGAATTTATGCTAAACTAAAAGATTTTTCTGAAGCATTTAAGGAACAAATTAACTTTAATAAGAGATTAGAGCAAAAAGTCAGTAACATTAAATCTCAAATTAAATACTATGAGGAGGTAAAAGCTGTAACCACGAGAGGTGGTAAATCCACTCGTGATCCACCTCATCCTAATTTAGTCCCTAGTAGTAATGCTGCTACAAAGAAAAATATCGTTAATATTGAAGAAGACGAAGAAGAGGAGACCCCAGCTGAACCTTCATCCAAGGTACGAACTACTCCTCATGAATTCTATGATACACATGTATTACCTTTTTTAGATCGAAACAGAAATCCGACGGAAGACGACTAATTCAAGAAATTCGTCGAGGTAATTCAAAAATTATATATACATGTGCCATTTATTGACGCTATGCAGGTTCCAACTTATGCAAAATATTTGAGAGGCATGCTCAATAAGAAGAAACCAATTCCAAGTAGGGATGTGGTTAAATTGACCGAAGATTGCAGTGCGGTCATTTTAAACCAACTCCCAGAAAAGAAGAAGGACCCAGGAAACCCAACGATCACATGTTCAATTGGAGAGCAGCACTTCGAGCATGCACTCTGTGATCTGGGAGCAAGCGTCAGCGTCATGCCCAAGGTAATATATGATAAATTAAATCATCATACCTTGTCCCCTACTTCTATGTGTTTTCAGCTAGCCGATCAATCGCTCTAATATCCCGCGGGAATAGCAGAGAATATTCCGGTGAAAATCCGGAATCTCTTTGTTCCGGTGGATTTCGTGGTTCTGGATATTAATCCCGACCACCGGACGCCATTGATCTTGGGACGGCCATTTCTGAGCACTGCAAAAGCCACCATTGATGTAGGAGCTGAAGAAATTCAGCTCCACATCAGTGGAAAGGAGGAGAAATTCGAGTTCACACCGCGACCGGAAAAACACCCGTCATCAAAGATCGTCGGTGCCGATATTCCACCACAACCACCGTGAAGGCGACACTAATCGGGAATCCAAAGCGGCTAACCAAGGTAAGTTAGGCTAAGGTAAGTCTTTATCCCCCATTTAAATTTTCGTTTTTACTTACGCAAATTAATTTTCCTGCAAAATAGATGTTTACTAGAGTGATTAGGTGGCTCCTAGGGGGCTTAGAGCAGCCATAGGGGTGGCGCCCGCCACCCCATGCTGGCGCCCGCCACCCTAGGGTGCACTAGGGAGCACTAGGGAGCACTAGCCAATCTCTAGACTATTACACCTACCTCCTAGACCCAGATAACACCAAGGGAGACCCATGGCTTTGCTCATTTCAATACAATCACTCACTCCCATGTCTCCCCCTCTTCACTCCACCTTTTTGGACACATCTCCACCCAAAAATTTTGGTGCACATGTGATAGAGAGTGACAAGGAGAGCACTAGGTGAAAGGAGGGGTGAGTTGGAGTGAAATTCAGCCAAGGAGGGTGGCGCCCGCCACTTTTTCCTGGCGCCCGCCACCTCTATTTCCACATTTCGGTACAAAACTGCTCCCGAGTAAGTTTCCCACCATCCTTGGTATAAAGTATGACCAAGATGAAGAAGTGGTCTTTGAAACTTTCAGCCCACCTTCCCCATTTAGGAGGTTACACTTTTTTCACTTTGCACCGAAACTACCACTTTATTCCCCACTTGGAATTTCAGTGGACATTACGAGGGAAACCTCATGTGTCGGTTGCAGATAAATTTGGGCAAGGTGGGGTGGCGCCCGCCACTTATTCTTGGCGCCCGCCAGGTGGGAGGGGCTCTCAGCCTTCCCCCGTCCATCCTCAGCCTATAAATACTACCCACACCCCATGCAAGTTCTTACACCTCACTCAAAACACAAAAACACCAGCCACCTTGAGCACTAGTGAGGAAGTCATGGGCCCTCTCAAGAACTTCTTCACTGGCAAGAAGAAGAAGAGTAAGGGTGAGGGAAGTTCGTCGAGAGCAAACACCCACATTCGCTTTGCTGGGACTGATGAGGAGAGCGCCGGGTGGGGTACTCCATCAACCAATGAAATGTCGGTGGATCGGGACTCTCCGCCCACACACCAGGCTGGACCGACCATCCGCATCCTGAACTCCGTCAATGATATCATCTGGCAGAGTGATCGGGAACGGCAGGCCCAGAACATCCTCAGTGAGAGGGAGTTCATTCACACCCGTCACATCGACGATGACTTGTTAAGTCGCACTGGTATGGACAGTGAGTTTCTCTATATTTCTCGAACCTTGGGATGGGAAGATGCATGGAAGGTTAATGAGGAGGGAATCCTTCCCCTCACAATGGAATTTCTGGCCACAATGCAAATATCTGCTAATCACATAACATTTCGGCTTTTTAATGAAGAACATTCTTTAACTTGGAGGCAGTTCAGCAAGAATCTAAACTTTGATGATTCATGCTTGCTGAACTTGGAATCTGCCTGTACGAGATTCAATAGGAATGAATTCTGGAAAAGTATTGCTGGGAACAGAGACCCAGGCTTGCCCCGTACAAGTAATATCCACAACCCCACGCTCAGGTTCTTTCACAAATATATTAGTATCACACTCTTTCCAAGACCTGACTTAAGACCAATCAAAAAGCCCGAAATGCTGCTGCTTTATGCTCTAGTAAACCACATAAAAGTATCACCCGCCAAGGCCATGGCGGACTACTGGTCTAAATTTAATCAACACACTGGAAATATTGAAATGACATCATGGATAACTAGACTGGCTTTTAACATGGGGCTGCTGAACACCGCTATATACTCCTACATTCCTAGTAACGGAGACCTTTTGACCATGGAGCACTTCTCGCAAGGGCACCTCTTGCGTGAGAACCAGGAGACCGGTGAGATTCACATGATCTACCAAGATTATGTGAATAAAATCGCTCTTCCTGACATGTCACTTTGGTTGGTGAATGCACCAACGTTACTTTTGGCCCTGGAAACCGAGGCAGAACGAAACCGCAGGTTGGCTCGAGAGAACACCATGCAGGTTCCCAGGAGGAGGACGCGAGCGCAGACCGCAGCAGAAGAGGCCGCAAGAGCCGCAGCAGCGGCACAAGAGTTTGACCCTTTTCATGCAGGGCAGTATGAAGGAGCAGCACACTATAATCATTTGACGCCTCCTGGCTCACACCAAGCAGGAGGGTCGAATTGGCAGCAACCGCAACATCCGCGGTGGGAATACGGCCAGGAGGCGTCCTTTCACTCTTCCCAGTTGGGGAGTTCATCCCACTCCTTGGGAGGATCCACCCGGTACACTGGCCGTGGTGATGAGTTCTTCCATAGGGGAATCTCGTCACAGGCCGCTCGCCATTGGTCCTTTCACCAGGACGAGTGGATGCGCGATATGGGATATCTTCAGCACCAAATGAATGGACTCACCATGGATACCACCGAAATCCGTTAGGACTTAAACGACTTGAACCAAAATTTCCAGGAATTCCGCCAGGAAACTGGTGGAGAACTGGGTAATATTTCTTCTCTCCTGCAGCAGAACCAGCAGAATTGGGACGACATGTACCGTCGTCAAGGATGGATGTAACCCAACCACGCCAAAAGCTAGCTTGGGGGAGGACCCCGTCAACGAGGTAAGTATCACTGCCATCTTTATTTCTGTCAGTTTTATTTTTATTTCAGTAATTTAAATTTGAGTTTTATCTTAGTTAATTTAATTTAAAAAAATAAAGAAAATAAATAATAAATAGTAATAAATGAAACGCTCTCATCGTAAGTCTTTCTAAATAAAAATGTATGCCATGCATTAGAGTTATTATGGGAGAACGTATGCTAGAACTAAACTTGAGACATGAGCATTAGACTAAGTAAAGGGGAATTAAGTTTCTACTTTGACTTGAGCAAGTCAAGTTTGTGGAGTAATTATTTTGATTTTTTTAAAAAAAACTTGCATTAAGTACTTCTGTGGCAAAGAAAGTCCTACCAAAGCCAAATAATTTTCTCTTAGAGTAGGAGCTTCCACTTGCTGCATGTTAGTGTTGAGCTAGTTAGACTTTTGTTGATAGTCATGGTAGAGAAACTTGTCATATTATATGACCAAGGAATTCACTTGCACCCACCTATATAGTGCAATTCTTACACTGAGAATACGCACACAACATGCCTTTATTTCCATTCATTGTTAGGAATACTCCATGGCAAAATATCATGCTCCATAATGAAATCTGAGGGACATGGCTATAGTAGTAAAAAAATAAGTGCTCTAGAAAGAAAAGAATATTCAAAAGAGCAAGTGGTCTAGAAAGAAAATTCAAAAGAGCAAGTGCTCTAGAAAGAAGAGAATATCCAAAAGAGCAAATGTTCTCATTCATAGCCATGATCCCACAAATGAGATAAAAAGGAGAAGTGCCATGAAAGTAGTAGCCACAATAAATACCACACACTTGCACATTCCTGGTCTGAACCTATGACTTGTTGCTCCTTTGCTCCATTTGTCTAACTTAGCAAAATTATGCTAGCATTGCATGCTCATTTTATCCTACCCATTAAACCCCACAAAAAGTCTTAGTGAGAGGATAATTCTTCCATTTTCACATACAAATATGAGTGATTGAGTGAGCCACAGAAGTTGCTAAGCATGCATTCTTTTGAACAAAACTTGCGAAAACTCCACATATCTTGATTAGCAAAATAGGCAAGGGAAAGAAAAACCTTCTTTCTTGCTGGTCTTTTGTTCTAATCTTGAGTGTAGGGAAGGCTACCAATTCCATGGTGATGAAAATAATAAGGGCATACACAACAAAAACACAGAGGTTCCAAGATTATTCAAGTCCATGCTTGCTCGAGGACGAGCAAGAGGTAAGCTTGGGGGAGCTTGTTGACGCTCACTAAGTGTCATATTCTTAGCATCAACAAGGTCATATAACGCAACACAAGGACCTAAAATCAACCAAAAACCTTTTATAAACTAACGATTTCCACATGTCCTTGAGTTTTATTTGAATGTAGGAAATTGCAGGGTTTTTGAGCAAAATGACCAAGAGGACCCACCAGGAGGCGAGCACACTCACCTGGGCTCACTTTGGGCCAAGATGGGGTGGCGCCCGCCACCCATCACTGGCAGCCGCTAGGGGAGTGATGCCAAACTCCTCCCCTGCCACGTCACTGATCCAGGGGAGGCATGCCACACTCATTTGCAGCCATTGATCACTTAGGTCATTGCATCCAAGGGCCAAGAAGGGATGTCACATGGATCATGACCCAATTTCCCATGTGACGGTTATTTGGACATGCAACTGACCTTGGAACCGCCTCCCTGGAGCTCCTGGATGCCGTTGAAGCAAGGTCGGTGGATCCAATGGCCAGGGGGGTGGCGGCCGCCACCTAGGGCTGGCGCCCGCCACCACACTCACCCCCTGACCTAACCCTAGGTCCATAAGTACCCCCCTAGGTCCCTTAGGCTATAAATAGGACCCCCGAGCTCATTTGTACTCAGACCTCACCTCATTAGTCCCACTCTCTTGTAAGCGAAGCTCTGGTGAAGGAACACTCTAGTTGAGAGACTTAGAGTGAGAGCGAGGGTGAAGAAGAGAAGAGCTGGAGTTGTAATAGAGGATCTTCCAAGTCTCTGGTATAATTCCAAATCTTTCTTCATTTATCTTAGTGTTCTTCTACTTTCAGCATTTACTTTAAGTTCTTTACTTATGTTTCTCGTTGAGTGCTTTTGATCATAGATAACTTAGTATTTAGTTCGTATCTAGTTTGGGTTCTTCACTGAGTAATTAGTGCTCTAGTTTTGGATGCAAGATTAGAGTAGTATATATTAGTGTAAGCGCGGTGCTTAGACTAGTTATACCTTAGTTTGTGGCTAGCCCCCCGGATAGCTGTGGTAGCAAATAGGTGGTGACAGCCCTGGGAGCCTTGAATTCCACCACGTAGTTGGGTTAGTTCTTAAATCATAAACCTCGTTGTGCACGTCTGAGGTAAATAGTCCAGAGGGTGTGTACGGTTCGAAGAACTAGATAAACTCTTTATTGCTAAGTTAGTTGTGATCGTAAGTGTGTAGGAAAACACTAATCTGTTCATCGGCCAGACCCCACCGATTAGTTTAGTAGTAGTTAGTCTTTCTTTCTTTTTAGTAGTAGTAGATATCAACCCCATTCATACTTTTCGATCAACCCTGCTAGAATCACTAGTTGTTCATAGCGGTCCTAGTGTTAGTTCTGCCATAGTAGCTTCCCTGTGGAAATAAATACGATTCTCGGTTACTCCCGGGTGAAGTGCTACAATAGACTTATTCTGTGCGCTTGCGGAACCTACCAATAGTCATACGAATAGTTAGTTATACTTCTTACATTAAGAAGTATCAGCAAACCTTTCTGGCGCCATTGCTAGGGATAGATTCCATAGTCTACTCCTAGTGACGACGTTAGCAAGAGTCAACAGTACGCACTTCGTCAACTGTTGGAAAAACATTGCTCGGCCTCCTAATTTTCTGAAGGTGGTCACAGTCAGCTTGACGAAGAGTACCGACCATGGCCAAGGTGCCAGCATAACCACTGAAGTCAGCCGCATTTCGAACCAATGAGCTGAAAACATCAAGCTCATTGGAAAGCCAGTCTCGGAAGGCCTCCGCGCTAACCGGAGGCAGCGGCTCCCCAGCGGAACCGCCAGCTTCGGTCAAGCAAGCATCAACTTTGTCCTTAATCTTGACCATACTTTTCTGCCACGACTCAGTTTGAGTAGCCAACTCCGAGGACAGCTTAGCTATGTGACCCTTCGCGGTTTCTAAATCTTTGTCCTTTTCACGGCAAGCTGTCAACAGTTCAGCGTTGCGTTTCGCAACCTCCTGCGCTTGCTCCCGGGATTTCTTAACTTTTTCTAAAGCACTGTTAAGCTCCATCTCTTTGTTTTCTAAACCTCGCCAGAGATCTTTGTTTTCTTTCTCAACCTCGGCCAACCGGTTGCTTAGATAGTCATTGTTTAAACCTGCCCTTTGGCGCGCAGAGCGATTGAGAAGCATCAGCTCAGCTAACTTAACATCGATATCATCATGAAGCTCGTCCAACGGTTGGTTGACCAATCGAAGCTCGGCCTCCGGCACACAAACCCGACCAAACACTCGATCAAGGAAACGCCTTTCCTCTGGAGCGCATTGCAAATGGCACTCCTGAAGGTATGGACTCATGAAAAGCTCCGTTGCCGGATCCGAAACCCCAACCTTCTTGGCAAAGTAAGGAAGACTAGACCGGCTAGCTTCGCCATATGGCCTTTTACCAGGGTTTCGTTCTGATTCAAGGTCACCCCTCACCTCAAAACCGTCAACCCAGATATGCGACCTCGCGAACTCGGGCACCAACCCTCGCTCGGGACTTTCAGGCTCGAGGTCTCGCAGTATCTCATCAATGTTACGCGCAGCTTCAGCATCAGCGCTCGATGAGACAACCGCCTTCCCACGGTCATCACCGATGGACACCTCATCGTCCGACTCACCCTCGTCACCGGAGGTGTCGCTAACCTCATCAGATGAATCATCCTCAGTGCCGGTCTCTTTCTCTATCTCTTTCTCTGCCTCTTTCTCTGCCTCTTTCTCCTCCTCCTTTTCAACATCATCGGAGGCACCTTCGTCATCCGAAATCTGGATCAGAGCTCCAATCCCACCGACGCGCGGTACATGCCACCTACCTTAGCAACACCTCGGCCACCCGTCACCGATACAACGGCCGAGGAAGATGAAGTGCAGGTAGCCCCCGACACCACAACAACCTTCGTCGCCAGTGTTTTGACTCGGCCGACGCCAGCGCCGTCGCGGCTGTTGATGGTCCTTAAAACACCTGTTTTACCATCAACATTTGACCCTAAAATCCACCAAAAAGGCAAGAAACGTAGTCAAATAGGTTTCAAACTAACCAAATTCCACATGTCCATAGAATTTTATTTGAATGCAGGATTTGAACCAAATTTTGACATAAGGACCCACCAGAGGCCAAGCCCACTCAGCAGGGCCCAAATGGGCCTAAGGGGGGTGGCGCCCGCCACCTCTAAGTGGCGCCCGCCACTTGGGTTGGCCCAAGCTCCACTCCCTGCCATGTCATCGATCTATGTGACCTCCCCAAGGCCAAATCTTGGCCCTTGGTCAGTAGGTCAGTGGCATCGGACGGCTCAGGATGAAGTGGCATGGATCAAGGCTGAATGGCGGTTGCTAGGACATGCAACCGACCTCCAAACCGCCTTGGACAACCGCCTGGAGGCCGCAGGATCAACAATGAAGCATCCAGCGGCCAAGAGACTAGCGGCTGCCAGTAGGGGGTGGCGCCCGCCACGTGACCTAACCCTAGGTCGGTTGGCTGCCCCCTATAAGTACCCCCCTCACTCCTCAAGACTATAAATACCCCCCTGAGGCATCACTTCATTCATATCCAGTACCACACCAACACACCAAGAGAAGCAAAGCAAGAGAAGCAAGTGAGAGTTAGGTTAGAAGCTCAGAGAGCTTAGGCAAGTAGGTAGCTAGTAGAGCAAGGCATTCTTGCCCTCGCGGAAGCGCTGCTCAAGGCTTAGCTCAAGAGTAGAGGCGTGCGAGTGATCGGTCCTGGAGCTGGGAAGAGTCTTCCTTCATCTCCAGTTCAGGTTTTGCTCTTGTTACTCAAGCACTTACTATATTCTAGTTCATCATTTCAAGTATTACTTTATTCTACTTATCAGTATTGAGTGGTATACTTGATTGATTGCTTGAGTGCCTAGCTATCCTACAGTTCAATTCACTTAGCCATAGTAGTTAATCTCTAGTGAGCTTAGTGTTTGATCTTTGCCAATAGGTTGCTTAGTTAGTTTAGTGTTTATCTTATTAAGTCAAGTATTTCCTCTGACGTCCGCAAGGGTGTCTCTATTCAAAGCTAGGGTAGAGATAGTTAGAATATAATTAAGCGTGGTGCTTAGTTATAGACTTACCTTCAGATACGGCTGGACCCCCGGATAGCTGTGGTAGCAAGCAGGTGGTGACAGCCCTATGCGCCTTGAATTCCACCACATAGTTGGCCCAGTTTAACAGTAAGGCTCGTTGTGCTAGCGTTCAACCTAAGTAAGTGGTAAAGGCTAGTACGCCTCGATACTTGACAAGATAGGAATAAAACTTTACTTAACTTAGTTGCTTTATTGACTTTTGCCTGCCTTGCTTCGTAACTGTCTCACTTCGTAGTTATCTTGCTTGGTAGTTATCTAGGATTAGTTATCAGTAGTTAGTAGTTATTAGTTAGTTATCCTTAGTTATCCTAATCCCTTTATCTACCTATCCATCCACCTTACCTTAGCCATCCATTTCATCCTTACCTATCCACCCATATATTCTTTCTAGCCTTTCATCTTCCCTTCTCCCCTTTTCCTTTTTCTTATTTCTTCGACTCTCATCCCCTTCTTGTCTCAACTCATTCACCACCCTAGCCTTCCCTTGGGATCAAATAAATCGACACCTGGTACTCCTAGGCGAAGTGCTACTACGATAGTTCTATGCGCTTACAGAATCTCCTCCTGGTAGATTGCATTCTCTCTAGCTAGCTCCTACTAGTGTCGGGATTGACAACCCCGCTTGGCATTACTAGATAGCTGCTTTAGCTCCACTCCTTTAGGTATAGTGACCCATCTTGCTTCAAGCATTTCTGACGCCGTTATCGGGGATAGACTCCATAGTCTACTCCTAGTAACAACGTTAGCAAGTGCCAACAAGCATTCCTGGGCCGTTACCGGGGATAGTTGCCTAGCACTATCTTTAGTGAAGCTAAGAACTACCAACAAGCATTTCTAGCGCCGTTGTCGGGGAAGGCAATCGGTGTATCGGTTGAGTCAGTGTCGAATTTATCTTCTCTTAAGCTCCTGCTTAGCGAATCCCATCTTACCCCATTCTTTCTTTCCTTAACTCTTCTTATCTTTTTCCTTCATCTTCTTCAATTTCTTTCTTTCTTATCTCGTTCTATCTTCACTATGCCAATAAGACCATTCGTGAGTTTTCTGCTCCTTCTGCCGCTAATGTAGCGATAGGACCAGACGTGATCGATGCCAACCTCAATTTTGAGTTGAAACCGGCTCTGATCACGATGGTCCAAGCTAGCCCGTTCTATGGCAAGGCTCATGAGGATGCCAATGCTCACCTCCAACAATTTTTGGAGATTTGCGGCACCTTCACCATTAAGGGGATAACCCAAGAAGCCATTCGTCTTCGTCTCTTTCCTTTTTCTTTGCTAGGAAAAGCGAAACAATGGTTCTATATCGATCGCAACGCTGTAGACACATGGGACAAGTGTTCCAATGCTTTTCTTACCAAATTCTTTCCTTTGGGCAAGACGAATGCTCTGCGCAACAAAATCTCCAGCTTTACGCAACAAGCCGAGGAATCTATTCCCGAGGCTTGGGAGAGGTTGCAAGAGTATGTCGCTGCTTGTCCGCACCACAGTATGGAGGACTGGCTATTGATCCAGAACTTCTACCATGGCCTAACCCCACTCTCTAGAAGCCATTTGGATGCCGCCTCCGGCGGTGCATTCTTTTCTTTGAATGTTACAGATGCTAAGGCTCTCATAGAGAAGATGGTGTCAAACCAAGGATGGAATGACGAGAGACTGCAGCCCCATAAGCGAGGTTTGCATTCCCTTAAGGAAGCCAACATGATCGTGGCCAAGATGGACCTGCTGGCAAAGAAGCTGGACAGCTGTGCGAAGATGAACCAACAAGAGAGTGTCCAATCTTTGGAATCCTACATGACTTGTGAAGTCTGTGGAGAAACCGGACATTCTTGGAGCCACTGCTCCGAGCTACATGAAGATTTGAACTTCATCAACAACAACAACGATTTCCGTCAACACAATCAAGGATGGAATCAGTCTGCAAATTCTCAAGGTAACAATTCATTCCCCCGCTCTAATTTTCATAATTCTAATGATTTCTCGTTCTTAAAGAATCTAGTCTACTCTCAAGGTAGAACTACTGAATTTTTGAATAAGAAATTAATGTCGAATGATAAAACCCTTGAGAATATAAATGCTAAATTGGAAGATTTCTCATCTGCTCTGAAAAATCAATTAAGCTATAATAAGATGTTAGAAACTCAATTAGCTCAACTTGCTGCTATCATACCATCTTTTGAAACTGGCAAAATTCCTGCTAAACCTGACATGGAAACTGCTAATATGGTTGAAATAAAATATTTTAACTATTATGAAGATCAATCCATGACTGTTAAAAAGGGTGATCCTGGTAGTCCCATAATTAGAAGCTCAATCTTTGGTGAAGTCTTTAAAAATGCCATGTGTTGACGGTCCTTAAACACCTGTTTTACCGTCAACATTTGACCCTAAAGTTCACCAAAAAGGCATGAAATGTAGTCAAATAGGTTTCAAACTAACTAAATTCCACATGTCCATAGAATTTTATTTGAATGCAGGATTTCAACCAAATTTGGACATTTGGACCCACTAGGAGCCAAGCCCACTCAGCAGGGCCCAAATGGGCCTCAGAGGGGTGGCGCCCGCCAGCTCTAAGTGGCGCCCGCCACTTGGGTTGGCCCAAGTTGCAACCCCTGCCACGTCACCGATCCGTGTGACCTCCCCAGGGCCAAATCTTGGCCCTTGGTCACTAGGTCAGTGGCATCGGACGGCTTCGGAGAAAGTGGCGTGGATCAAGGCTGAATGTCGGTTGCTAGGACGTGCAACCGACCTCCAAACCGCCTTGGACAACCACCTGGATGCCATTGAAGCCAAGGCGGTGCATCCAACGGTGAGGGAGGTGGCGGCCGCCACCTAGGGCTGGCGCCCGCCACTAGGGTTAGCCCTAGGTCGGCTGGCTGCCCCCTATAAGTACCCTCCTCACTCATTTGGGCTATAAATACCCCCCTGAGGCACCTCTCCATGGATATCCCAAATACCATCCCTCATATCCCACACTTCCAAGAGAAGCAAAGCAAGAGAAGCAAGTGAGAGTTAGGTTAGAAGCTTAGAGAGCTTAGGCAAGTAGGTAGCTAGTAGAGCAAGGCATCTTCGCCCTCGCGGTAGCGCTGCTCAAGGGTTAGCTCAAGACTAGAGGCGTGCGAGTGATCGGCTCTGGAGCTGGGAAGAGTCTTCCTTCATCTCCAGTTCAGGTTTTGCTCTTGTTACTCAAGCACTTACTATATTCTAGTTTATCATTTCAAGTATTACTTTATTCTACTTATCAGTATTGAGTGGTATACTTGATTGATTGCTTGAGTGCCTAGCTATCCTACAGTTCAATTCACTTAGCCATAGTAGTTAATCTCTAGTGAGCTTAGTGTTTGATCTTTGCCAATAGGTTGCTTAGTTAGTTTAGTGTTTATCTTATTAAGTCAATTGTTTGCTTTGACGTCCGCAAGGGTGTCTCTATTCAAAGCTAGGGTAGAGATAGTTAGAATATAGTTAAGCGTAGTGCTTAGTTATAGACTTACCTTCAGATACGGCTGGACCCCCGGATAGCTGTGGTAGCAAGCAGGCTCCTTGTGCTAGCGTTCTACCTAAGTAAGTGGTAAAGGCTAGTACGCCTCGATACTTGACAAGATAGGAATAAAACTATACTCAACTTAGTTGCTTTATTGTCTTTTGCCTGCCCTGCTTCGTAACTGTCAAGCTTCGTAGTTATCTTGCTTTGTAGTTATCTAGGATTAGTTATCTTGGAGTAGTTAGTAGTTAGTAGTTAGTAATATCTTAGTTATCCTTTAGTTACCCCTTAACTACGTATCCATCCACCTTACCTTAGCCATCCATTTCATCCTTACCTATCCACCCATATATTCTTTCTAGCCTCTCTTCTCCCCTTTTCCCTTTTCTCTTTTCTTCGACTCTCATCCCCTCCTTGACTCAACTCATACACCATCCTAGCCTTCCCTTGGGAAGAAATAAATCGACACCTGGTACTCCCAGGCGAAGTGCTACTACGATAGTTCTGTGCGCTTGCAGAATCTCCTCCTGGTAGATTGCATTCTCGCTAGCTAGCTCCTACTAGTGTCGGGACTGACAACCCCGCTTGGCATTAGTAGATAGCTACTTTAGTTACCCTATCCTAGGTGTAGCTAAGAACTACCAACAAGCATTTCTGGCGCCGTTGCCGGGGAAGGCAATCGGTGTATCGGTTGAGTCCGTGTCGAATTTATCTTCGCTTAAGCTCCCGCTTAGCGAATCCCATCTTACCCCATTCTTTCTTTCCTTAGTTCTTCTTATATTTTTCCTTCATCCTCTTCAACTTCTTTCTTTCTTATCTCGTTCTACCTTCACGATGGCCAACAAGACCATTCGTGAATTTTCTGCTCCTTCTGCCTCTAATGTAGCGATAGGACCAGACGTGATCGATGCCAACCTCAATTTTGAGTTAAAACCGGCTCTTATCACGATGGTCCAAGCTAGCCCGTTCTGTGGCAAAGCTCATGAGGATGCCAATGCTCACCTCCAACAATTCTTGGAGATTTGCGGCACCTTCACCATTAAGGGGATAACCCAAGAAGCCATCCACCTTCGTCTCTTTCCTTTCTCTTTGCTACAAAAAGCGAAGCAATGGTTCTATACCGATCGCAATGCTGTAGACACATGGGACAAGTATTCCAATGCTTTTCTCGCCAAATTCTTTCCGATAGGCAAGACGAATGCTCTGCGCAACAAAATCTCCAGCTTTACGCAACAAGCCGAGGAATCTATTCCCGAGGCTTGGGAGAGGTTGCAAGAGTATGTCACTGCTTGTCCAACCATGGTATGGAGGACTGGCTATCGATCCAGAACTTCTACCATGGCCTAACCCCACTCTCTAGAAGCCATTTGGATGCCGCCGCCGGCGGTGCATTCTTTTCTCTGAATGTTGCAGATGCAAAGGCTCTCATAGAGAAGATGGTGTCGAACCAAGGATGGAATGACGAAAGACTACAGCCCCGCAAGCGAGGTATGCATTCCCTTAAGGAGGCCGACATGATCGTGGCCAGGATGGACCTGCTGGCAAAGAAGCTGGACAACTGTGAGAAGATGAACCAATAGGAGAGTGTCCAATCTCTGGAATCCTACATGACTTGTGAAGTCTGTGGAGAAACCGGACATTCTGGGAGCCACTGCCCTGAGCTACATGAAGATTTGAACTTCATCAACAACAGTAACAGTTTCCGTCAACAGAATCAAGGATGGAATCAGCCTACAAATTCTCAAGGTAACAATTCATTCCATCGCTCTAATTTTAATAATTCTGATGATTTCTCGTTCTTAAAGAATTTAGTTTACTCACAAGGTAGAATACTGAATTTTTGAATAAGAAATTAATGGCGAATGATAAAACCCTTGAGAAAATAAATGCTAAATTGGAAGATTTCTCATCTGCTCTGAAAAATCAACTTAGCTTTAATAAGATGTTAGAAACCCAATGAGCTCAACTTGCTGCTATCATACCATCTTTTGAATCTGGCAAAATTCCTGCTAAACCTGACATGGAAACTGCTAATATGGTAGAAATAAAATATTTCAACTATTATGAAGATCAAACCATGACTGTTAAACGGGTGATCCTGGTAGTCCCATAATTAGATGCTCAATCTTTGGTGAAGTCTTTAAAAATGCCATGTGTGATTTAGGATCGATTGTGAACATTCTATCTAAAGATTTTTATGAAAACTCATTCTTTCCACCCATGTCATCCACATCTACCTATGTTGTGCTAGCTGATCAATCCACTTGCTATGTAGAAGGAATAGTTAATGATTTACCTATTCATATTAGAGGCTCCTATGTTCCTGCTGATTTCATAATACTAGATATGGAAAATAGGAAAGATGTGCCTCTAATCTTAAGTAGACCCTTCTTGAACACTGTTAATGCTTGCATATATGTGGGAAGTGGTAAAATTCACATGACATTAGGAGGGAGGAAGGAAATATTCTCCTTCTCCCGTGGTCCCGCATATGCCGCTAACATGCAGGAAGCAGAACCCGTTCGTACCAAGAAGAGGCGCCCAAGAACAGGGTGGAGCAGAAAGAGAGAACCACCTCCTGAGTTGTGTGATTCACATAACAAGGGAGAGGTGCCAAAAGAAGAAGAACCAGATGGAGTACTAAGAGAAGAAGTGCCCAAGGAAGAAGATCCACCCGATAAGGATGAAACTCCATGGACCTAAGGTATGGTTTTATTTTTATTTTTTCCCTTCAATTTTCCCCTTTTCGAATAAATAACATATGTCATGCATGTAACTAAAAAAAATAATATCAGTTATCATTAGTTATATGCATAGGTATATGTTAACTTAGTTAATAAAATATTATAATTAGATACTTTCCCTTTTAATAAAATGAGAACAAGAGCTCCGACTGAGACGAAGAAGATCTTTCACCAAGCAAGAAGCCAGCTTGGGGGAGATTCCCGCTCCAATAAGGTATGTCTCAAGCCTACACTTTACATTCAGTTCTTAAATTCTATATCTTTTGAATGTCACATGCTTGCCTAAATATCCACTCCATGAATAAAACTGATAATATCTGCTTAAACAAGTTGAAACCTGAATAAGATTTGAAATATGTCATGCAAATGCTATTGATATGGTTTGAATAACTGGTCTTATCTAAGTTGTAGTTTTTGTGGGTTGCACATGCTTTAACTGAAATCATGCTTAGTGAGTAAAGTTAGTAAGAAATGGAGTAATTCTTTAAACTTGTTAAGGTGAAATTAGGACCTAATCTGGAGGATTTCTTTTAAAAATTATGAAAACCTTGCTAAAAGTTCCTCCTAGATTTTATCCCATCCCACCACCAGCCAAATATTTGTTAGTCATTAGTCAAAACCACAAAGAGCTTTGTTTGTGTTGAGCTTTGTTAGACCTCATAGATCTTAGTTGAGAAGCTTATCATATCTTTTGAATCAAGATTCACGTACACCCACCATAATTTGCCTACTTTCCACTTTGGAAGTTTGCAACCACCAAATAAATTGCTTATTCTCTGCACCGGAGATATGTAATACCCTGCCAAACATCCCATTGCTAGCCTTATGCTATTCCTACACTGGGAATAAGCATTTCTCCCTCTTCCCCTACTCATTTCAAAAATCCTTTCCTATAGATGTCTGGGCAAATCTAGAGCTAAAAAAAGAGAGAGAGAGAAAAAAATGAGCAAAGTAGCTCAAGAAAGGACTATGTCCTGAAGAAAAAAAAAGTGAGCAAAGTAGCTCAAAAGAAGGACTATGTCCTAAGAAGATGTGAGGACACACCTTTTTGTCTACTCACTTTGTATCCCAAAAAAAAAGAGAGAGAGAATTATCATTAGATCTAGACCCCAGAAATTAACTAGGAAGGATTATGAAATATCTCTCTATACACTTCCACATAACCACACATGCACATCTTGATCAATTTTTATGATTTCCTGCTCCTTATGATCCGAGTGTCTAGCTTAGCAATAAACATCAGGCAATTTGCTCATGGTTCTTAGCCTACCTATAACTCCACATATCATTCTTTAGAAATAGGAGAGGCTACATTTTGGCCTAAGTGAGGATTTAAACACCATTGAGTGATTGAGTGAATCTTGGAGGACTTAAGCAAGTTGTTATCTTTTGAAAACCTTGAAAAACCTCCAGACAGAATCCTAGGCAAACCTAAGCAAGATAAAAGTTTCCTATCTACTGCTTTATTTCACTCTTGCATGTTTGAAGTGAAAAGCTATAAGCCCCACATTGCTATGATTAATGATATATGCTAAGTTATTTCTCACTATACAATATGCACTTGCAGACATCTTAAGTTGCTATCCATTTCATGTTCAATGCTTAAACCGCATTGTTGCTCGAGGACGAGCAACAGGTTAGCTTGGGGGAGCTTGTTGATGGTCCTTAAACACCTATTTTACCATCAACATTTTACCCTAAAATTCACCAAAAAGGCATGAAATGTAGTCAAATAGGTTTCAAACTAACCAAATTCCACATGTCCATAGATTTTTATTTGAACGCAGGAATTTGGACCAAATTTGGACATTTGAACCACCAGAGGCCAAACCCACTCAGCAGGGCCCAATTGGGCCTTAGGGGGGTGGCGCCTGCCACCCCTAGGTGGCGCCCGCCACTTGGGTTGGCCCAAGTTGCAACCCCTGCCACGTCACCGATCCGTGTGACCTCCCCAAGGCCAAATCTTGGCCCTTGGTCACTAGGTCAGTGGCATCGGACGGCTCAGGAGAAAGTATCGTGGATCAAGGCTGAATGTAGGTTGCTAGGACATGCAACCGACCTCCAAACCGCCTCGGACAACCACCTGGATGCCGTTGAAGCCAAGGCGGTGCATCCAACGGTGAGGGAGGTGGCGGCCGCCACCTAGGGCTGGCGCCCGCCACTAGGGTTAGCCCTAGGTCGGCTGGCTGCCCCCTATAAGTACCCCCCTCACTCATTTGGGCTATAAATACCCCCTGAGGCACCTCTTCATGGATATCCCAAATACCATCCCTCATATCCCACACTTCCAAGAGAAGCAAAGCAATAGAAGCAAGTGAGAGTTAGGTTAGAAGCTTAGAGAGCTTAGGCAAGTAGGTAGCTAGTAGAGCAAGGCATCTTCATCCTCGCGGTAGCGCTGCTCAAGGGTTAGCTCAAGAGTAGAGGCGTGCGAGTGATCAGCTCTGGAGCTGGGAAGAGTCTTCCTTCATCTCCAGTTCAGGTTTTGCTCTTATTACTCAAGCACTTACTATATTCTAGTTTATCATTTCAAGTATTACTTTATTCTACTTATCAGTATTGAGTGGTATACTTGATTGATTGCTTGAGTGCCTAGCTATCCTACAGTTCAATTCACTTAGCCATTGTAGTTAATCTCTAGTGAGCTTAGTGTTTAATCTTTCCCAATAGGTTGCTTAGTTAGTTTAGTGTTTATCTTATTAAGTCAAGTGTTTGCTCTGACGTCCGCAAGGGTGTCCCTATTCAAAGCTAGGGTAGAGATAGTTAGAATATAGTTAAGCGTGGTGCTTAATGATAGACTTACCTTCAGATACGGCTAGACCCCCGGATAGCTGTGGTAGCAAGCAGGTAGTGACAGCCCTGTGCGCCTTGAATTCCACCACATAGTCGGCCCAGTTTAACAGTAAGGCTCATTGTGCTAGCGTTAAACCTAAGTAAGTGGTAAAGGCTAGTACGCCTCGATACTTGACAAGATAGGAATAAAACTATACTCAACTTAGTTGCTTTATTGTCTTTTGCCTGCCCTGCTTCGTAACTGTCAAGCTTCGTAGTTATCTTGCTTTGTAGTTATCTAGGAGTAGTTAGTAGTTAGTAGTTAGTAATATCTTAGGTATCCTTTAGTTACCCCTTAACTACGTATCCATCCACCTTACCTTAGCCATCCATTTCATCCTTACCTATCCACCCATATATTCTTTCTAGCCTCTCTTCTCCCCTTTTCCCTTTTCTCTTTTCTTCGACTCTCATCCCCTCCTTGACTCAACTCATACACCACCCTAGCCTTCCCTTGGGATGAAATAAATCGACACCTGGTACTCCCAGGGGAAGTGCTACTACGATAGTTCTGTGCGCTTGCAGAATCTCCTCCTGGTAGATTGCATTCTCGCTAGCTATCTCCTACTAGTGTCGGGACTGACAACCCCGCTTGGCATTAGTAGATAGCTACTTTAGTTACCCTATCCTAGGTGTAGCTAAGAACTACCAACACCATGTGTGATTTAGGATCGAGTGTGAACATTTTATCTAAAGATTTCTATGAAAACTCATTCTTTCCACCCATGTCATCCACATCTGCCTATGTTGTGCTAGCTGATCAATCCACTTGCTATGTAGAAGGAATAGTCAATGATTTACCTATTCATATTAGAGGTTCATTTGTTCCTGCTGATTTCATAATACTAGATATGGGAAATAGGAAAGATGTGCCTCTAATCTTAGGTAGACCCTTCTTGAACACTGTTGATGCCTGCATATATGTGGGAACTGGTAAAATTCAAATGACATTAGGAGGTAGGAAGGAAATATTCTCTTTCTCTCGAGGCCCCGCATATGCCGCTAACATGCAGGAAGCAAAACCCATTCGTACCAAGAAGAGGCGCCCAAGAACAGGGTGGAGCAGAAAGAAAGAACCACCTCCTCCTAAGTTGTGTAATTCACATAACAAAGGAGAGGTGCCAAAAGAAGAAGAACCCGATGGAGTACTAAGAGAAGAAGTACCTAAGGAAGAAGATCCACCCGATAAGGATGAAACTCCATGGACCTAAGGTATGGTTTTACTTTTAATTTTTCCCTTCAAATTTCCCTTTTTCGAATAAATAACATATGTCATGCATGTAACTAAAAAAAAATCAGTTATCATTAGTTATATGCATAGGTATATGTTAACTTTGTTAGAACATTAAAATATCAAAATAGGATAGTTTCCCTTTTCACAACATTAGATAGTTTCCCTTTTAATAAAATGAGAACAAGAGCTCCGACCGAGAAAGAAGAAGGCCCTTCACCAAGCAAGAAGCTAGCTTGGGGGAGACTCCCGCTCCAATAAGGTATGTCTCAAGCCTACACTTTACATTCAGTTCTTAAATTCTACATCTTTTGAATGTCACATGCTTGCCTAAATAACCATTCCATGAATAAAATTGATAAAATCTGCTTAAACAAGTTGAAACCTGAATAAGATTTGAAATATGTCATGCAAATGCTATTGTTATGGTTTGAATAACTGGTCTTATCTAAGTTGTAGGTTTTGTGGGTTGCACATGCTTAAACTGAAATCATGCTTAGTGAATAAAGTTAGTAAGAAATGGAGTAATTCTTTAAACTTGTTAAGGTGAAATTAGGACCTAATCTGGAGGATTTCTTTTAAAAACTATGAAAACCTTGCTAAAAGTTCCTCCTAGATTTTATCCCATCCCACCACCAGCCAAATATTTGTTAGTCATTAGTCAAAACTACAAAGAGCTTTGTTTGTGTTGAGCTTTGTTAGACCTCATAGATCTTAGTAGAGAAGCTTATCATATCTTTTGAATCAAGATTCACGCACACCCACCATAATTTGCCTACTTTCCACTTTGGAAGTTTGCAACCACCAAATAAATTGCTTATTCTCTACACCGGAGATATGCAATACCCTGCCAAACATCCCATTGCTAGCCTTATGCTTATTCCTACACTGGGAATAAGCATTTCTCCCTCTTCCCCTTTTTTTCATTTCAAAAATCCTTTCCTTTAGATGTCTGGGGAAATCTAGAGCTAAAAGAGAGAGAGAAAAAAAATGAGCAAAGTAGCTCAAGAAAGGACTATGTCCTGAAGAAAAAAAAGTGAGCAAAGTAGCTCAAGAGAGGACTATGTCCTAAGAAAATGTGAGGACACATCTTTTGTCTACTCACTATGTATCCAAAGAGAGAGAGAGAGAGAGAGAGAGAATTATCATTAGCTCTAGACTCCAGAAATTAACTAGGAAGGATTATGAAATATCTCTCTATACACTTCCACATAACCACACATGCACATCTTGATCAATTTTTATGATTTGCTGCTCCTTATAATCCGAGTGTCTAGCTTAGCAATAAACATCAGGCAATTTGCTCACGGTTCTTAGCCTTCCTATAACTCCACATATCATTCTTTAGAAATAGGAGAGGCTACATTTTGGCCTAAGTGAGGATTTAAACACCATTGAGTGATTGAGTGAATCTTGGAGGACTTAAGCAAGTTGTTATCTTTTGAAAACCTTGAAAAACCTCCAGACAGAATCCTAGTCAAACCTAAGCAAGATAAAAGTTTCCTATCTACTGCTTTATTTCAATCTTGCATGTTTGAAGTGAAAAGCTATAAGCCCCACATTGCTATGATTAATGATATATGCTAAGTTATTTCTAGCTATACAATATGCACTTGCAGACATCTTAAGTTGCTATCCATTTCATGCTCAATGCTTAAACCGCATTGTTGCTCGAGGATGAGCAACAGGTTAGCTTGGGGGAGCTTGTTGATGGTCCTTAAAACACTTGTTTTACCATCAACATTTGACCCTAAAATCCACCAAAAAGGCATGAAACGTAGTCAAATAGGTTTCAAACTAACCAAATTCCACATGTCCATAGAATTTTATTTGAATGCAGGATTTGAACCAAATTTGGACATATGGACCCACCAGAGGCCAAGCCCACTCAGCAGGGCCCAAATGGGCCTAAGGGGGGTGGCGCCCGCCACCTCTAAGATGCGCCCGCCACTTGGGTTGGCCCAAGTTCCACTCCCTGCCACGTCACCGATCCGTGTGACTTCCCCAAGGCCAAATCTTGGCCCTTGGTCACTAGGTCAGTGGCATCGGATGGCTCAGGATGAAGTGGTGTGGATCAAGGTTGAATGGCGGTTGCTAGGACATGCAACCGACCTCCAAACCGCCTTGGACAACCACCAGGAGGCCGTAGGTTCAACAACGAAGCATCCAGTGGCCAGGAGACTGGCGGCCGCTAGTAGGGGTGGCGCCCGCCACCTGACGTAACCCTAGGTCGGTTGGCTGCCCCCTATAAGTACCCCCCTCACTCCTCAAGACTATAAATACCCCCCTGAGGCATCACTTCATTCATATCCAGTACCACACCAACACACCAAGAGAAGCAAAGCAAGAGAAGCAAGTGAGAGTTAGGTTAGAAGCTCAGAGAGCTTAGGCAAGTAGGTAGCTAGTAGAGCAAGGCATTGTTGCCCTCGCGGAAGCGCTGCTCAAGGCTTAGCTCAAGAGTAGAGGCGTGCGAGTGATCGGTCCTGGAGCTAGGAAGAGTCTTCCTTCATCTCCAGTTCAGGTTTTGCTCTTGTTACTCAAGCACTTACTATATTCTAGTTCATCATTTCAAGTATTACTTTATTCTACTTATCAGTATTGAGTGGTATACTTGATTGATTGCTTGAGTGCCTAGCTATCCTACAGTTCAATTCACTTAGCCATAGTAGTTAATCTCTAGTGAGCTTAGTGTTTGATCTTTGCCAATAGGTTGCTTAGTTAGTTTAGTGTTTATCTTATTAAGTCAAGTATTTGCTCTGACGTCCGCAAGGGTTTCTCTATTCAAAGCTAGGGTAGAGATAGTTAGAATATAATTAAGCGTGGTGCTTAGTTATAGACTTACCTTCAGATACGGCTGGACCCCCGGATAGTTGTGGTCGCAAGCAGGTGGTGAAAGCCCTGTGCGCCTTGAATTCCACCACGTAGTTGGCCCAGTTTAATAGTAAGGCTCATTGTGCTAGCGTTCAACCTAAGTAAGTGGTAAAGGCTAGTACGCCTCGATACTTGACAAGATAGGAATAAAACTTTACTTAACTTAGTTGCTTTATTGACTTTTGCCTGCCTTGCTTCGTAACTGTCTCGCTTCGTAGTTATCTTGCTTGGTAGTTATCTAGGATTAGTTATCAGTAGTTAGTAGTTATTAGTTAGTTATCCTTAGTTATCCTAATCCCTTTATCTACCTATCCATCCACCTTACCTTAGCCATCCATTTCATCCTTACCTATCCACCCATATATTCTTTCTAGCCTTTCATCTTCCCTTCTCCCCTTTTCCTTTTTCTTATTTCTTCGACTCTCATCGCCTCCTTGACTCAACTCATTCACCACCCTAGCCTTCCCGTGGGATCAAATAAATCGACACCTAGTACTCCCAGGCCAAGTGCTACTATGATAGTTCTGTGTGCTTGCAGAATCTCCTCCTAGTAGATTGCATTCTCTCTAGCTAGCTCCTACTAGTGTCGGGATTGACAACCTCGCTTGGCATTAGTAGATAGCTGCTTTAGCTCCACTACTTTAGGTATAGTGACCGGTCTTGCTTCAAGCATTTCTGACGCTGTTATCGGGGATAGACTCCATAGTCTACTCCTAGTAACAATGTTAGCAAGTGCCAACAAGCATTCCTGGGCCGTTACCGGGGATAGTTGCCAAGCACTATCTTTAGTGAAGCTAAGAACTACCAACAACGGCCTCGACCACGACCCCTCTTCAGCCGTGAAACAACCTCTTTCTCCCCCGCGGACGCGCGTTTTCTCTTTTTCGGCGCATCCTCGCTCGAAGGTGCGGGCCAATCAGGGTACGAGATCCCTAACATGTCAAAGAGCCTGTTCACTCGACCACCGCTCCCCACAGCAATATGAATGGCTTTAACCTCGAGGGTTGACAACTTTCTGACAAGAATTTCAATAGTTTGCTGAACCCGTTTTAGGACAGCTTCGACGCCAGTTTTCTGACTGGGAAATTTCTTGAGAGTACTCTCCCAGATCTTGTTCAAATCCAGCTTTGGTTTCATCAAACCCCTCGTCTCATAAGCAGAGTCGTCCTCAACTACGAACCAGGCTTGCCTCCGGCTGAGGGGCCAATCCTTAGCACACTAGTACTCTTCAACTAGGTCACGAGCACACTGCGAGCGAGCGACAACCCTCAAGCAGTCAACAACTGCGTGCGCTTCTACGGACATCGAGGCTTCGGCGGTCATGTCACCGAGGGGTGGAAGTTCGCCGCAAAGATCATCAGCTCCACTAAGCTTATAGTAGAACCAATGCACCTGCCACCCACTCGCCCACTTATTCTTCTGAGCTTGCACTGGAAGCTCCGAGCCAGCCCGATGGTAGAAGGTGTACACCACAAACTGACCCAAACTAGTGTTACCTTCGCTGTCAGTAATCTTCCTTGGCTGCATGTGGACACGGTGAGTCCACACGAAACCTTCGACATGCGGAACAACACCTTGGGAGCGACAAGCCCACATGAAAGTGGACAACTTCGTAAAACACGACGGTGTCAGCTGATGAAACTTCAGTTTAAAGCGCTAAAGAACAGAAGTCACAAACAAAGACACTGGAAAGCGCAGACCAACTTCAAAGAACTCTTCAAAAATGACAACCTCGTCGGCCTTCGGTTTGGGAATTGTCTCTCCAGAGCTGGTCCTCGCCTTTCCTTCCTCGATCCAGCCCCGCCTAACGTACGACGCCAGATCTGAGTTGCAAACCCGGCTAAGTCCGAACTCAAAGGTCACTCCGTCATCCACAGCAGACGGAGAGGCAACACGAGCAGTTTGTTTCAACCTGGCCATCTCTCTAGCTCAAAACCTTCGCAGACCACAAGCCACCCAACCTTCGCAGAAAAACTTAACAAACCCTCGCAACAAGGAAAAAACAGCAGCAGGGTGGCTACGGCAAAAGGATGGCGCAGTTTTAAACCACCCACCAACCCCAACCATTTATAGGCCAAGGCATGAGCCACGCAATCTGACAAACTGGGCACGGCCCCCGAAAAATGGCACAAAAAATGAAATGGACAGTAACAAAGCAAAACAAACGGCCCAGCCCACAAGCAGCCGCGGGCGTCGCTGTCGAGGGACACTCTTCGTTTCCGAACAAAAGGCGCTGCTTGGGCCTAAAGATAGTTTTTTAGATCCAAGCCATCGAGGGTCTACTGTTGGGGGAAGCAACCCTCGGCAGTGACGTCGCGCAGGCTGACAGGGGAAATGACCCTTGCGCACCCCGCATACCTTCGTGAAAGCCCTCGTCATTTGTCAAGTCCCTCAGGTCATTTTTCTCTAACCTTCGGATGTTAGCTCGACCCTCGAGATGTCTTCTGTTTCATGTATGTAGGAGGCGTGAAGTACACGGTGCGTGACCCTCGCGCGTCCTGCGAACCTTCGGAAGAAACGTTAAGCCTAACACACGGCAGGCGGGCGCGGGCCTCGTAACTGAAGCGAAGGTTTGACAAGCCGAAGGTTCACCCTCGCGCTCCTGCGGGGGTGCGCACAAGCCAGGTGGCGGCGGATGCACAGAAGGCGGATTAGGGTTTCCTTACTGCCTGTGTTTGTACTTTTCTGCCCTTCCGCTGTACAGCGCTAAGGAATCTTTCTTGTACCCTTTTGTAATTTGGTCAGTGTCCCTTGGCATTCCCTATAAATACCAAGGGATGAACAATGTAAAGTGGGACGATTTCAGGAAAAGGAGAAATAGTACACTGTTCCCTTTGCTATACCTTCGCCGTTCTTTCGCCTTTGGTTCCGACAGTTGGACACCTTCGCCACACCCCTGCACGTGTGCGGAGGTTAGGCAAGTGTGTTACCAACACACTGCTTGTCCACACCATGGTATGGAGGACTGGTTGTTGATCCATAACTTCTACCACGGCCTAACCCCACTCTCTAGAAGCCATTTGGATGTCGCCGCCGGTGGTGCATTCTTTTCTCTGAATGTTGCAGATGCTAAGGCTCTCATAGAGAAGATGGTGTCGAACCAAGGATGGAATGACAAGAGACTGCAGCCCCGTAAGCGAGGTATGCATTCCCTTAAGGAGGCCGACATGATCGTGGCCAAGATGGACCTGCTAGCCAAGAAGCTGGACAGCTGTGAGAAGATGAACCGACAAGAGAGTGTCCTATCTCTGGAATCCTACATGACTTGTGAAGTCTGTGGAGAAACCGGACATTCTGGGAACCACTGCCCTGAGTTACATGAAGATTTGAACTTCATCAACAACAACAACAACGGTTTCCGTCAACAAAATCAAGGATGGAATCAGCACTCCAAATCTCAAGGTAATAATTCATTCCCTCGCTCTAATTTTCAAAGTACTGATAATTTCTCATTCTTAAAGAATCAAGTCTACTCTCAAGGTAGAGCAACTGAATTTTTGAATAAGAAATTAATGTCAAATGATAAAATGATTGAGAACATAAATGCTAAATTGGAAGATTTCTCATCTGCTCTGAAAAATCAACTTAGCTTTAATAAGATGTTAGAAACCCAATTAGCTGAACTTGCTGCGATCATACCATCTTTTGAAACTGGCAAAATTCCGGCTAAACCTAACATGGAAAACGCAAATACGGTTGAAATAAAATATTTTAACTATTATGAAGATCAAACCATAACTGTTAAAAAGGGTGATCCTGGTAGTCCCATAATTAGATGCTCAATCTTTGGTGAAGTCTTTAAAAATATCATGTGTGATTTAGGATCGAGTGTGAACATTTTATCTAAGGATTTCTATGAAAACTCGTTCTTTCCACCCATGTCATCCACATCTGCCTATGTCGTGCTAGCTAATCAATCAACATGCTATGTAGAAGGAATAGTCACTGATTTACCTGTTCATATTAGAGGTTCATATGCTCCTGCTGATTTCATAATACTAGATATGGGAAATAGGAAAGATGTGCCTCTAATCTTAGGTAGACCTTTCTTAAACACTGTTGATGCTTGCATATATGTGGGGAGTGGTAAAATGCAAATGACATTAGGAGGGAGGAAGAAAATATTCTCCTTTTCCTGTGGTCCCGCATATGCCGCTAACATGCAGGAAGCAAAACCCGTTCGTACCAAGAAGAGGCACCTAAGAACAAGGTGGAACATAAAGTAAGAACCACCTTCTCCTGAGTTGTGTAATTCACATGACAAAGGAGAGGTGCCAAAAGAAGAAGAACCCGATGAAGTACTTAAAGAAGAAGCACCCAAGGAAGAAGATCCACCCAATAAGGATGAAATTCCATGGATCTAAGGTATGGATTTACTTTTTAATTTTTCCCTTCAAATTTCCCTTTTTCAAATAAATAACATATTTCATGCATGTAACTAAAAAAAATCAGTTATCATTAGTTATATGCATAAGTATATGTTAACTTAGCTAGAATAATAAAATATCATAATAGGATAGTTGCCCTTTTTCACAACATTAGATAGTTTCCCTTTTAATAAAATAAGAACAAGAGCTCCGACCAAGAAAGATGAAGAGCCTTCACCAAGCAAGAAGCCAGCTTGGGGGAGATCCTCGCGCCAATAAGGTATGTTTCAACCTTACTCTTTATGTTTGGTTCTCAAATTCTATATCTTTAGAAAATTTTTGAATGTTATATACTTGCCTAAGTAATTATCCCATGAGTAAAAATAATAAAATCTGCTTAAAAATGTTGGAACCTGAATAAGAAATAAAATATGTCATGCAAATGCTAGTGTTATAGTTAGAATAACTAATTTTATCTAAGTTGTAGCTTTTGTGGGTTGCACATGTTTTAACTAAAATCATGCTTAGTGAATAAAGTTAGTTAGAAATGGAGTAATTCATTAAACTTGCTAAGGTGAAATTAGGACCAAATCTGGAGGATTTCTTTTAAAAATCATGAAAACCTTGCTAAAAGTTCCTCCTGGATTTTATCCCATCCCACCACTAGCCAAATATTTGTTAGTCAAAACCACAAAGAGCTTTGTTTGTGTTGAGCTTTGTTAGACCTCATAGATCTTAGTAGAGAAGCTTATCATTTCTTTTGATCAAGATACACACACCCACCATAAATTGCTTACTCTCCACTTTGGAAGTTTGCAACCACCAAATAAATTGCTCATTCTCTACACTGGAGATATGCAATACCTTGCCAAACATTCCATTGCTAGCCTTATGCTATTCCTACACTGGGAATAAGCATTTCTCTCTCTTCCCCCTTTTCATTTCTAAAATCCTTTCCTATAGACAATCTGGGGAAATCTAGAGCTAAAAAAGAGAGATATGAAAAAAAGTGAGCAAAGTAGCTTAAGAGAGGACTATTTCCTAGAAAATGTGAGGACACGTTCTTGTCTACTCACTATGTATCGAAAAAAGAGAGAGAGAGTTATCATTAGCTCTAGACCCCAGAAATTAACTAGGAAGGATTATGAAATATCTCTCTATACACTTCCACATAACCACACATGCACATCTTGATCAATATTTATGATTTGCTGCTCCTTATGATCTGAGTGTCTAGCTTAGCAATAAACATTATGCAATTTGCTCATGATTCTTAGCCTACCTATAACTCCACATATCATTCTTTAGAAATAGGAGAGGCTACATTTTGGTCTAAGTGAGGATTTAAACACCATTGAGTGATTGAGTGAATCTTGGAGAACTTGAGTAAGTTTTTATCTTTTGAAAACCTTAAAAAAGTCTCCAGACAGCATCCTAGTCAAACCTAAGCAATATAAAAGTTTCCTATCTACTGCTTTATTTCACTCTTGCATGTTTGAAGTGAAAAGCTATAAGCCCCACATTGCTATGATTAATGATATACCCTAAGTTATTTCTCACTATACAACATGCACTTGTATACATCTTAAGTTGCTATCTATTTCATGCTCAATTCTTAAACCGCATTGTTGCTCGAGGACGAGCAACAGGTTAGCTTGGGGGAGCTTGTTGATGGTCCTTAAACACTTGTTTTACCATCAACATTTTACCCAAAAATTCAACAAAAAGGCATGAAAAGTAGTCAAATAGGTTTCAAACTAACCAAATTCCACATGTCCATAGATTTTTATTTGAATGCAGGATTTGGACCAAATTTGGAGAATGGACCCATCAGGGACCGAGGCCACTCACCAGGGCCCATTTGGGCCCTAGTGGGGTGGCGCCGGCCACCAAGGAGAGGCCCAAACTCTCCCATGCCACGTCACTGATTCGTGTGACCACCCCAGGGCCAAATCTTAGCCCTTGGTCACTAGGTCGGTGGCATCGGAGGGCTAAGAAGAGATGTCATGTGGATCATGACCTAATTGCCCATGTGATGGTTATTTGGACATGCAACCGGCCTTGGAACCGCCTTGGAGGAGTCCCTGGAGACCGTAGGATCAATGACGGTGCATCCAAGGGCCAGGGGGGTGGCGGCCGCCACCTAGGGCTGGCGCCCGCCACTAGGGTTTGCCCTAGGTCGGTTGGCTGCCCCCTATAAATACGCCCCTAGAGGTGTCACTTCATGGGAAGCAAGGAAAGGAAGGAAGAAGCAAAGAGGAAAGCAAGGCTAAAGCTAGAGAGCTAATTGCTTAGGATTTAGCCAAGCTTAGGCAAGTAGGTAGCTAGTAGAGCAAGGCATCCTTGCCTCATTGCCCTCACGGATGCGCTGCTCAAGGCTTAGCTCAAGAGTAGAAGCGTGCGAGTAATCGGTCCTGGAGTTGGGAAGAGTCTTCCTTCATCTCCAATTCAGGTTTTGCTCTTGTAACTCAAGCATTTTACTATATTCTAGTTCATCATTTCAAGTATTACTTTATTCTACTTGCCAGTATTGAGTAGTATACTTGATTGATTGCTTGAGTACCTTGCTATCCTACATTTCAATTCACTTAGCCATAGTAGTTAATCTCTAGTGTGCTTAGTGTTTGATCTTTGCCAATAGGTTGCTTAGTTAGTTTAGTGTTTATCTTATTAAGTCAAGTATTTGCTCTGATGTCCGCAAGGGTGTCTCTATTCTAGGCCAGGGTAGAGATAGTTAGAATATAATTAAGCGTGGTGCTCAGTTATAGACTTACCTTCAGATACGGCTAGACCCCCGGATAGCTGTGGTAGCAAGCAGGTGGTGACAGCCCTGTGCGCCTTGAATTCCACGACGTAGTTGGTCTAGTTTAACAGTAAGACTGATTGTGCTAGCGTTCAACCTAAGTCAGTGGTAAAGGCTAGTACGCCTCGGTACTTGACAAGATAGGAATAAAACTATACTTAACTTGGTTGCTTATTTGGCATTTGCCTATCTTGCTTCGTAGTTATCTAGGAGTAGTTAGTTATATTAGTTATCCTTAGTTATCTTGTTCCCCTTATCTACCTATCCATCCACCTTACCTTAACCATTCATTTCATCCTTTACCTATCCACTCATAAATTCTTTCTAGCCTTTCATCTCTTCTATCCTCTCCTTTTCCCTTTCTTATTCTTCGACTCTCATCCCCTCCTTGACTCGACTCATACACCACCCTAGCCTTCCTTTGGGATCAAATAAATCGACACCTGGTACTCCCAGGCGAAGTGCTACTACGATAGTTCTGTGCGCTTGCAGAATCTCCTCTAGGTAGATTTCAATCTCTCTAGCTAGCTCCTACTAGTGTCGGGATTGACAACCCCATTTGACATTAGTAGATAGCTGCTTTAGCTTCACTCCTTTAGGTATAGTGACTGGACTTGCTACAAGCATTTCTAGCGCCGTTGCCAGGGATAGATTCCAAAGTCTACTCCTAGTAACGACGTTAGCAATTGTCAACAAGCATTTCTGGGCCGTTACCGGGGATAGTTGCCTAGCTCTATCTTTAGTGAAGTTAAGAACTACCAATAGGGTGGCCGGTTTTCGAGTTTGGGTCTCAAAACTCAGCATGGACGGTTTCCAGGTTTGGGCCTCAAAACCTGGGCTCGCGGGTTTCTGAGTTTGGGCCACAAAACTCAGCCGGAGGACAGGTTTCCCGGTTTCAGCCTCAAAACTGGGGGAAGGCCCAGGTTTCCCGGTTTCGGCCTCAAAACCGGGGGGAGGTCCGCAAAAAGGACGGTTGACGCGTGGCGGCGTGGAAAGGCTGGCACGGCAGCGAAGCTATCCACGAGAAAGGCGCGGCGGTCGATAAGATGGCACGTGGCGGCATTCTGAGGCTTGCGTCGAGGTGAAGCTAAGGATGAGGAAGGCGTGTGGCCGTCGGATCAACTACCAACAGAGTTGGACCGGGATACCCCTAGGGTTGGCCGCTTCGCTCTTGTATCTAGGGGTAGAAGGGGATTATTGTTTTAGGCTATAAATAAGAGAGGCATCCCTTCTCTCTCTCCATCCTAGTAGTCATTTGTTCCAGAGCTCTCTCTCTCTCTAGCCTCTGCTTTGGTTCGAATCATACCTCGCTGCTAGCGATCCGCAGAGACTGGAATCATACCTCTGTGTATTTGGATCTTTTGAGGAAACGAGACCGTAATCTCGTTGTCTCCTCATGTGGAGGAATTTTGGCTGAAATCGAATCGATTCACGTTTGTGTTGGTGTTCTTCACGTTTCGGTTTTTCATCTCCCAGAGATTTGCCTCGTTCTCCCTCTCCACAAGATGATTCTCGATTCCACTTGAATCAATTCGTTCTTGGTCGTGAGCTCCTTCTTTCCACCGAAGGATTTCTCCCCTAACCTCACGAGTCCATAGATCGAGTCGATTTCACGTTCGTTCTTTGTTCTTTCCCCTTTTACGGTGATCCACAAATTTCTCTTGATTGACTTGGTTTGGTGTGATGATTTCTTAGGATTAGCACCCCAATACATAGAGGAACACCTGGGAGGAGTTTGATCGAAGTTCTTTTCAATTTGGTTGAGATCGATTCAAATTTGGCTTTGAACCCGAGCAACTTTGTGCTTTCTGGGTGTTGGCCGACAGTCTGCGCCCTGACGGCGGACAGTCTGCGCCCTGACGGTGGACAATCCGCGCATCGGGTCTCGGCCAGGTCAGTCAGGCGCAATCCCCTGACTGTTCACTATCGAGTGAACAACGGAGAGTCCGCGGTACAAACCCGCGGACAGTCTGGGACCTGTCCAGCAGACTTGCAGCACTGTTTGGTTTCTGCGTTTTGGCCGGCGGATAGTCCGGCACTCAGTTGCGGACAGTCCGGGATTCAACGGCGGACAGTCCGGGACCCTGACCCCGGACAGTCCGTGAATCTGCAGCTTGTGCAGTTTGGCTCTGAGGTTTTGGCAGTTAGTTTTGGTGTTTCTTCGGGGGTTCCGCTATACCACTAGGACATCTCCTAGGGTATCCACCTACTTGTAGGTCGTGAACTCTTCGGTCATTTCGAGTCTTAGCTTTTGGGGTGATTTTCTGGGACAAGGGCCACTCTATTCACAAGTTGAATTTGAGGCTCCCATTCTCCCCCCCTCTGGTCGCTAATCCGGTCCTTTAATATCACCCTTCTCATAGTGGTCTCACAGAAATGAAAGCGCACATCTATGTGTTTGGTCTTAGAGTGCAACACGGGGTTCTTAGCAATGCTAATCGCACTCGTGCTATCACAAAGCAAAGGAGCTCGAGAAAAGCTCAGACCAAAATCACGCAAAGTGGCCATCATCCACAATAAATGGGAACAGCAGCTAGCCGCAACAACATACTCAACCTCTGTGGTAGACTGGGCGACACTAGACTGCTTGCGAGAAGACCAAGAAACTAGAGAAGAACCCAAAAACTGACAAGTCCCGGAAGTGGACTTGCGCTCAAGTCAGCAACCAGCAAAATCGGCATAAGAGTAACGGCAAAGAGAAAGGGTGGAGGAAGCAGAATACCAAATCCCAAACTCTGGTGTGAAACGAAGGTACCTCATAATGCGCTTAACCGCCTGACGGTGAGAAGTGCGCGGCGACGCCTGAAAGCGTGCGCAAAGACACACCGTAAACTGAATGTCCGGGCGTGTCACCGTCAGGTACAATAGCGACCCGATCATACTCTGGTATCCACAGCTTCTCCATCCTTATCCGCATCCAGGGCCGTCGTGGTCGACATGGGTGTTGGAAGAGGCTTGGCCTCACCCATATCGAACTTCTTCAATATGTCCTTGGTATACTTGCCCTGGTGCACAAACGTCCCTTCTCGGGATTGCTTGATTTGCAACCCAAGAAAGAATGTCAACTCACCCATCATGCTCATCTCAAATTCCCTGCTCATAATATCTGCAAACTTGGCAACCAAAGCGTGAGAAGAACCACCGAAAATGATAGCATCCACGTAAATCTGAACCAAGAGAGTGTCATTGCCTTGCTTGAGGAGAAAAAGCATTTTATCAACACATCCCATTTTAAAACCCTTAGCAAGCAAAAAGGTTTTCAACCTATCATACCAGGCTCTAGGGGCTTGTTTCAAACCATACTAAGCTTTGTGAAGTTTAAAAACATGGTTTTGGAAACTTGGGATTTTCAAAACCAGGGGGTTGTTTCACATACACCTCTTCTTCTATGTAGTCGTTTAGGAAGACACTCTTGACATCCATTTGAAAAAGTTTGAAACCCTTGGATGCAGCAAAAGCCAAGAGGATCCTAATTGCCTCCAAACGAGCTACAGGAGCAAAAGTCTCCTCATAGTCTCTCCCCTCCTTCTAACTATACCCGTGGGCAACAAGTCTGGCCTTGTTTCTCACAATGTGGCCATCCTCTCCTTGTTTGTTTTTGAAAACTCATTTTGTCCCAATAGGGTGACACTCAGGAGGAGGTGGACAGGAACCCAAACCCATTTTCTCTCAAAGTTTTCTAACTCCTCATGCATGGCATTAACCAATCCAGATCAGATAAAGCATGTCCAACATGTCGGGGTTCAAAATCAGCAACAAATGCAGAATGGGCAAAGTGAGAGATTTGTGGTGACCTTGACCGAGTGACACGTTCATTGATGCTGCCGATCATCTGTCGACGTGGGTGCTGGCGTTGAAAGTGTTGTGCCGCCTCTCTAGCTGATGTGACCTCCCCCTCAATAGTAGCTGGTGCCTCCTCGGGTACAAATGGTACAGCCCGAGGTGGTGGATCACACGACCCCCAAGTAGTCGACGAAGAGGGGTTGGGGCCGTGAGTCGTCATAGTAGAAGCCGATCCTAGCGGCACAGCAGGTGGAGGTAGTGCTGGATCATCCATCCCTTTAGCACCCTCTTCCTCATCATCAAAAAGAGGTTCTCCAACCTCATAATCACCTGTACGCTCAAATCTAGAAGAAGGACAATGCATGGTCTCGTCGAAGGTGACATCGGATGTCTCCATGACTCGGTTAGTATCAAGGTTAAGTACAAGATATGCACGAGTATAATTACCATAACCCAAATGTTGGTAGTTCTTAGCTACACCTAGGATAGGGTAACTAAAGTAGCTATCTACTAATGCCAAGCAGGGTTGTCAGTCCCGACACTAGTAGGAGCTAGCTAGCGAGAATGCAATCTACCAGGAGGAGATTCTGCAAGCGCACAGAACTATCGTAGTAGCACTTCGCCTAGGAGTACCAGGTGTCGATTTATTTGATCCCAAGAGAAGGCTAGGGTGGTGTATGAGTCGAGTCAAGGAGGGGATGAGAGTCGGAAAAGAGAAAAGAGAAAAGGGGAGAAGGGAAGAGAAGGGATGGAAGGCTAGAAAGAATATGTGGGTGGATAGGTAAGGATGAAATGGATGTCTAAGGTAAGGTGGATGGATAGGTAGATAAGGGGTAACTAAAGGATAACTAACTAATTACTAACTACTATCTACTAACTACTCCAAGATACCCACAGAGCAAGATAACTACGAAGCAAGATAGTTACGAAGCAAGGCAGGCAAAAGTCCATTAAGCAACCAAGTTAAGTAAAGTTTTATTCCTATCTTGTCAAGTATCGAGGCGTACTAGCCTTTACCACTTACTTAGGTTGAACGCTAGCACAACGAGCCTTACTGTTAAACTGGGCCAACTACGTGGTGGAATTCAAGGCGCACAGGGCTGTCACCACCTGCTTGCTACCACAGCTATCCGGGGGTCCAGCCGTATCTGAAGGCAAGTCTATAACTAAGCACCACGCTTAACTATATTCTAACTATCTCTACCCTAGCTTTGAATAGAGACACCCTTGCAGACGTCAGAGCAAATACTTGACTTAATAAGATAAACACTAAACTAACTAAGCAACCTATTGGCAAAGATCAATCACTAAGCACACTAGAGATTAACTACTATGGCTAAGTGAATTGAACTGTAGGATAGCTAGGTCACACTCAAGGTACTTGATAAAGTAATACTGTAAGTAATGCTTAAAGTAATACTGTGATAAAGATAAGTGTACCTGAGATACAAGAGAGCAAACCAGACCAGAGACACCGGGAAATCAACCGACCTCCGATGCCAGTCGCTCGCACCCGCTTCTCTCTTAGCAAGCTCTACGCTCCTTTTACCAAGAAGTTAGGCTGAGCTGTGCTAAACTAAGAGCCGTGCTGTAGCGAGGGCACTAGAGCTATACTCTCTCTACTAGCTAACCTACTTGCCTAAGCTCTCTGAGCTTCTAACCTAACTCTCACTTGCTTCTCTTGCTTGTGTGTTGCTTGGTGTGGTATGGTACAAATGAAGTGGTGTCACCAGGGGGGTATTTATAGTCTTGAGGAGTGAGGGGGTACTTATAGGGGGCAGCCAACCGACCTAGGGTTAGGTCAGGTGGCGGGCGCCACCCCCTACTGGCGGCCGCCAGTCCCCTGGCCGTTGGATGCATCATCACTGATCCTACGGCCTCCAGGTGGTTGTCCAAGGCGGTTTGGAGGTCGGTTGCATGTCCTAGCAACCGACTTAGGTCATGATCCACGCCACTCCCCTCCGTAGCCCTCCGATCAAACCGACCTAGTGACCAAGGGCCAAGATTTGGCCTTGGGGTGGTCACATGGATCAGTGATGTGGCAGGGGGGATGGTTTGGGCCAACCAAAGTGGCGGGCGCCACCTAGGGGTGGCGGGCGCCACCCCCCTAAGGCCCAATTGGGCCCTGCTGAGTGGGTTTGGCCTCTGGTGGTTCAAATGTCCAAATTTGGTCCAAATTCCTGCATTCAAATAAAAATCTATGGACATGTGGAATTCGGTTAGTTTGAAACCTATTTGACTACATTTCATGCCTTTTTGGTGAATTTTAGGGTAAAATGTTGATGGTAAAACAGGTGTTTAAGGACCATCAACAAGCTCCCCCAAGCTAACCTGTTGCTCGTCCTCGAGCAACAATGCGGTTTAAGCATTGAGCATGAAATGGATAGCAACTTAAGATGTCTGCAAGTGCATATTGTATAGTGAGAAATAACTTAGCATATATCATTAATCATAGCAATGTGGGGCTTATAGCTTTTCACTTCAAACATGCAAGAGTGAAATAAAGCAGTAGATAGGAAACTTTTATCTTGCTTAGGTTTGACTAGGATTCTGTCTGGAGGTTTTTCAAGGTTTTCAAAAGATAACAACTTGCTTAAGTCCTCCAAGATTCACTCAATCACTCAATGGTATTTAAATCCTCACTTAGGCCAAAATGTAGCCTCTCCTATTTCTAAAGAATGATATGTGGAGTTATAGGTAGGCTAAGAACCATGAGCAAATTGCCTGATGTTTATTGCTAAGCTAGACACTCAGATCATAAGGAGCAGCAAATCATAAAAATTGATCAAGATGTGCATGTGTGGTTATGTGGAAGTGTATAGAGAGATATTTCATAATCCTTCCTAGTTAATTTCTGGGGTCTAGAGCTAATGATAATTCTCTCTCTCTCTTTTTTTTGGATACATAGTGAGTAGACAAAAGATGTGTCCTCACATTTTCTTAGGACATAGTCCTCTTTTGAGCTACTTTGCTCACTTTTTTTCAGGACATAGTCCTTTCTTGAGCTACTTTGCTCATTTTTCTCTCTGTCTTTTTTTTAGCTCTAGATTTCCCCAGACATCTATATGAAAGGATTTCAGAAATGAAAAAGGGGGAAGAGGGAGAAATGCTTATTCCCAGTGTAGGAATAAGCATAAGGCTAGCAATGGGATTCTTGGCAGGGTATTGCATATCTCCGGTGTAGAGAATAAGCAATTTATTTGGTGGTTGCAAACTTCCAAAGTGGAGAGTAGGCAATTTATGGTGGGTGTGTGTGAATCTTGATTCAAAAGATATGATAAGCTTCTCTACTAAGATCTATGAGGTCTAACAAAGCTCAACACAGACAAAGCTCTTTGTGGTTTTGACTAATGACTAACAAATATTTGGCTGGTGGTGGGATGGGATAAAAATCTAGGAGGAACTTTTAGCAAGGTTTTCATAATTTTTAAAAGAAATCCTCCAGATTAGGTCCTAATTTCACTTTAGCAAGTTTAAAGAATTACTCCATTTCTTACTAACTTTATTCACTAAGCATGATTTCAGTTAAAGCATGTGCAACCCACAAAAGCTACAACTTAGATAGGACTAGTCATTCAAACCATAACAATAGCATTTGCATGACATATTTCAAATCTTATTCAGGTTTCAACTTGTTTAAGCAGATATTGTCAATTTGATTCATGGAATGGTTATTTAGGCAAGCATGTGACATTCAAAAGATATAGAATTTAAGAACTGAATGTAAAGTGTAGGCTTGAGACATACCTTATCGGAGCGGGAGTCTCCCCCAAGCTGGCTTCTTGCTTGGTGAAGGGTCTTCTTCTTTCTCGGTCAGAGCTCTTGTTCTCATTTTATTAAAAAGGGAAACTATCTAATGTTGTGAAAAGGGAAACTATCCTATTTTATTATTCTAGCTAAGTTAACATATACCTATGCATATAACTAATGATAACTGGTGATATATTTTTTTTAGTTGCATGCATGACATATGTTATTTATTTGAAAAAAAGGAAAATTGAAGGGCAAAATTAAAAGTAAAACCATACCTTAGGTCCATGGAGTTTCATCCTTATCAGGTGGATCTTCTTCTTCCTTAGGCACTTCTTTTCTCAGTACTTCATCAGGTTCTTCTTCTTTTGGCACCTCTCCTTTGTTATGTGAACTATACAACTTAGGAGGAGGTGGTTCTTTCTTTCTGCTCCACCTTGTTCTTGGGCGCCTCTTCTTGGTACGAACGGGTTTTGCTTCCTGCATGTTAGTGGCATATGCGGGACCACGGGAAAAAGAGAATATTTCCTTCCTCCCTCCTAATGTCATTTGAATTTTACCACTTCCCACATATATGCAGGCATCAACAGTGTTCAAGAAGGGTCTACCTAAGATTAGAGGCACATCTTTCCTATTTCCCATATCTAGTATTATGAAATCAGCAGGAACATATGAACCTCTAATATGAACAGGTAAATCATTAACTATTCCTTCTACATAGCAAGTGGATTGATCAGCTAGCACAACATAGGCAGATGTGGATGTCATGGGTGGAAAGAACGAGTTTTCATAGAAATCTTTAGATAAAATGTTCACACTCGATCCTAAATCACACATGGCATTTTTAAAGACTTCACCAAAGATTGAGCATCTAATTATGGGACTACCAGGATCACCCTTTTTAACAGTCATGGATTGATCTTCATAATAGTTAAAATATTTTATTTCAACCATATTAGCAGTTTCCATGTCAGGTTTAGCAGGAATTTTGCCAGTTTCAAAAGATGGTATGATAGCAGCAAGTTGAGCTAATTGAGTTTCTAACATCTTATTATAGCTTAATTGATTTTTCAGAGCAGATGAGAAATCTTCCAATTTAGCATTTATATTCTCAAGGGTTTTATCATTCGACATTAATTTCTTATTCAAGAAATCAGTAGTTCTACCTTGTGAGTAAACTAAATTTTTCAAGAATTAGAGACTATCAGAATTATGAAAATTAGAGCGGGGGAATGAATTGTTACCTTGAGAATTTGCAGGCTGATTCCATCCTTGATTCTGTTGACGGAAACCGTTGTTGTTGTTGATGAAGTTCAAATCTTCATGTAGCTCGGGACAGTAGCTCCCAGAATGTCTGATTTCTCCACAGACTTCACAAGTCATGTAGGATTCCAGAGATTGGACACTCTTTTGTTGGTTCATCTTCTCACAGCTGTCCAGCTTCTTTGCCAGTAGGTCCATTTTGGCCACGATCATGTCGGCTTCCTTAAGGGAATGCATACCTCACTTACGGGGCTGTAGTCTTTCGTCATACCATCCTTGGTTCAACACCATCTTCTCTATGAGAGCCCTAGCATCTGCAACATTCAGAGAAAAGAATGCACCGCCGGCGGCGGCATCCAAATGGCTTCTAGAGAGAGGGGTTAGGCCATGGTAGAAGTTCTGGATCAATAGTCAGTGCACCATACTGTGGTGTGGACAGGCAGCGACATACTCTTGCAACCTCTCCCAAGCCTCGGGAATTGATTCCTTGGCTTGTTGCGTAAAGCTGGAGATTTTGTTGCGCAGAGCATTCGTCTTGCCCATAGGGAAGAATTTGGCGAGAAAAGCATTGGAACATTTGTCCCATGTGTCTACAGCGTTGCGATCGGTATAGAACCATTGCTTCGCTTTTCCTAGCAAAGAGAAAGGAAAGAGACGAAGATAGATGGCTTCTTGGGTTATCCCCTTAATGGTGAAGGTGCCGCAAATCTCCAAAAATTGTTGGAGGTGAGCATTGGCATCCTCATGAGCTTTGCCAGAGAACGGGCTAGCTTGGACCATCGTGATCAGAGCCGGTTTCAACTCAAAATTGAGGTTGGCATCGATCACGTCTGGTCCTATCGCTACATTAGCGACAGAAGGAGCAGAAAATTCATGAATGGTCTTGTTGGCCATCGTGAAGATAGAACGAGATAAGAAAGAAAGAAGTTGAATAAGATGAAGGAAAAAGATAAGAAGGACTAAGGAAAGAAAGAATGGGGTAAGATGGGATTCGCTAAGCGGGAGCTTAAGCGAAGATAAATTCGACACGGACTCAACCGATACACCGATTGCCTTCCCCGGCAACGGCGCCAGAAATGCTTGTTGGTAGTTCTTAGCTACACCTAGGATAGGGTAACTAAAGTAGCTATCTACTAATGCCAAGCGGGGTTGTCAGTCCCGACACTAGTAGGAACTAGCTAGCGAGAATGCAATCTACCAGGAGGAGATTCTGCAAGTGCACAGAACTATCGTAGTAGCACTTCGCCTGGGAGTACCAGGTGTCGATTTATTTGATCCCAAGGGAAGGCTAGGGTGGTGTATGAGTCGAGTCAAGGAGGGGATGAGAGTCGGAAAAGAGAAAAGAGAAAAGGGGAGAAGGGAAGAGAAGGGATGGAAGGCTAGAAAGAATATGTGGGTGGATAGGTAAGGATGAAATGGATGGCTAAGGTAAGGTGGATGGATAGGTAGATAAGGGGTAACTAAAGGATAACTAACTAATTACTAACTACTATCTACTAACTACTCCAATATACCCACAGAGCAAGATAACTACGAAGCAAGATAGTTACGAAGCAAGGTAGGCAAAAGTCAATTAAGCAACCAAGTTAAGTAAAGTTTTATTCCTATCTTGTCAAGTATCGAGGCGTACTAGCCTTTACCACTTACTTAGGTTGAACGCTAGCACAACGAGCCTTACTGTTAAACTGGGCCAACTACGTGGTGGAATTCAAGGCGCAAAGGGCTGTCACCACCTGCTTGCTACCACAGCTATCCGGGGGTCCAGCCGTATCTGAAGGCAAGTCTATAACTAAGCACCACGCTTAACTATATTCTAACTATCTCTACCCTAGCTTTGAATAGAGGCACCCTTGCGGACGTCAGAGCAAATACTTGACTTAATAAGATAAACACTAAACTAACTAAGCAACCTATTGGCAAAGATCAATCACTAAGCACACTAGAGGTTAACTACTATGGCTAAGTGAATTGAACTATAGGATAGCTAGGTCACACTCAAGGTACTTGATAAAGTAATACTGTAAGTAATACTGAAAGTAATGCTTAAAGTAATACTGCGATAAAGATAAGTGTACCTGAGATACAAGAGAGCAAACTAGACCAGAGACGCCGGGAAATCAACCAACCTCCGATGCCAGTCGCTCGCACCCGCTTCTCTCTTAGCAAGCTATACGCTCCTTTTACCAAGAACTTAGGCTGAGCTGTGCTAAACTAAGAGCCGCGCTGTAGCGAGGGCACTAGAGCTATACTCTCTCTACTAGCTAACCTACTTGCCTAAGCTCTCTGAGCTTCTAACCTAACTCTCACTTGCTTCTCTTGCTTGTGTGTTGCTTGGTGTGGTATGGTACAAATGAAGTGGTGTCACCAGGGGGGTATTTATAGTCTTGAGGAGTGAGGGGGGTACTTATAGGGGGCAGCCAACTGACCTAGGGTTAGGTCAGGTGGCGAGCGCCACCCCCTACTGGCGGCCGCCAGTCCCCTGGCCGTTGGATGCATCATCACTGATCCTACGGCCTCTAGGTGGTTGTCCAAGGCGGTTTGGAGGTCGGTTGCATGTCCTAGCAACCGACTTAGGTCATGAACCACGCCACTCCCCTCCGTAGCCCTCCGATCAAACCGACCTAGTGACCAAGGGCCAAGATTTGGCCTTGGGGTGGTCACATGGATCAGTGATGTGGCAGGGGGGATGGTTTGGGCCAACCCAAGTGGCGGGCGCCACCTAGGGGTGGCGGGCGCCACCCCCCTAAGGCCCAATTGGGCCCTACTGAGTGGGTTTGGCCTCTGGTGGTTCAAATGTCCAAATTTGGTCCAAATTTCTGCATTCAAATAAAAATCTATGGACATGTGGAATTTGGTTAGTTTGAAACCTATTTGACTACATTTCATGCCTTTTTGGTGAATTTTAGGGTAAAATGTTGATGGTAAAACAGGTGTTTAAGGACCATCAACACTAAAAATACACCGTTAGAAGAACGAGACTCAAACTTGTCCAAGTTGCCTTTCTTAAGTATGAAACAATGGCAACCAAAAACTATAAAATAACTCAATTTGGGATGTCTTCCAAAACGCAACTCATAAGAAATCTTTTTCAAGAAAGCTCGGAGAAAAAAGTGATTGGAAATATAGCATGCAGTGTTTATAGCCTTGGCCCAATAACACCTAGGAGTCCTATGCTCATCGAGCATCGTCCTGGCCATCTCAACAAGGGTCTGATTCTTCCTCTCTACAACACCATTTTGTGGCGGTGTGTAGGGAGAAGAAAACTGATGCTCCAAACCCAAAGAGTTACAAAACTTTTCAAAGTCCGAGTTCTTGAACTCGGTACCATTATCGCTACGAATAGCTCTCATCGAGTTCTTAGGGAACTCGTTCTGAAGTCACAAGATGAAATTGTGAACAAAAGAGAAAATCTCGGTTTTTTCAGCTAAAAAGAAAACCCACGAATATATTGAAAAATCATCAACAACAACAAGCACATTCCACTTCCCTCCAACCGAGCTCACCCGAGTCGGACCTACAAGGTCCATATGCAAAAGCTCTCCAGGGCGCTTGGTCATAACTTGATTCACAGGATGGTGGGGAGCGGCAACCATTTTCCCATGTCTACAAGAATGGCAAAAAAGATCCTTCTCCATGTGTAACTTGGGCAATCCTCGGATTAGGCCAAGTGAACTAAGCCTTGCTAGCAAGTCAAAGCTCAGATGATCGAGTCTCCTATGCCACTTCCAGACATTAGAGGAGGAGGGTCCAGCCACAAGACAATGAGAAATTCCAAATGACCCCGAGAAATTCGCACGAAAGACTTTCCCAAAGGGTGAAATCAAACACACAAGATTGCCCTAAGGATCCAAAATACGACTGAGATTCGGCTTAAAACGAATCTCATAGTCATCATCAAAGAGTTGCAAAGTAGAAAGAAGGTTAAAATGCAAGTTAGAAACAAGAGCAACATCACGCAACACAAAGTGCTCATTAACTCGCACAGACCCACGGGATAGCACTTTACCTTTACTATTGTCGCCGAAGGTGATAAACTCCTTTCCGGCAACCAGACTAAGACTAGAGAACCATTTGGAGTTTCCGGTCATGTGTCTTGAACACCCGAAATCCACCAGCCAAATGTCCTCCAATCGTCTTACCTACATCAATAAAAATACATAGGGTGAGCATACGGTCCAACACTGGGGTGAGTAAAATGGGAAGAGTACTAGTGTTGGGTCGGCTGTTCAAAAGAACGGTTAGTAACAAAACCATTCCTAGCACGCCTATGGGGAAAGCGATCACCACGCACAGGAAAACGTGGTCCGCTAAGGGAAGAGCGCTCACCGCGATAGCCAAAACATGGTGGGGGGTAACGCTCAACAACAAAGCCACCGCCACGGGGTCCATATCCTGCAAAGTTAGGATCCCGCCGGCCAAAACCTCCTTGTGGCCTAGGACCTTGAGGCATTGGACCTCTAGGCCTAGCAACTCTCCTTTGCATTCGGCACATGTACATCATGGAAAGGATGGGACATGTCCGCATTGTTCATCTCCCTTGCACGACGCTCCTCTCTTTTGCGCCCGAAAGCAAAACTCCCTCAAGTGTCCATCTCTGCCACAATGCTCATAGTGGTACCTCACCGCTCTCATAGGGGGTTGTTGGTACTCACAGTAATGGGTGTGGATCACTTGGCTCTTTTGTGGAATAAGCTCCTCTAGGATAGGTGGCATTGTGTCTAGCTTGTTCCTTAGGTGGTTGGGCTTAGGAGACTACACTTTTTTCTTTGGTGGAGCTCTCGGAGGTTCCTCATACACTCCATCTTTGGTGTTAGGCTTGAGAGGCTCTTTGGGTGATATCTTGGTTAGTTTGGGAGTAGTGGTGGAGTTGGGCTTCTCACTCGAGTTAAGACCACTAGACTCTCCAATCTTACCAAAAGAAGCAGCACTCACTGACCCTTGAGCAAAACCTACACCTGGACCTCCAGCAGCACGCTTGAATTGGGCAATCATCATCCCAAGTTGCGGCTAACCACAAGACACCCATGACAAGATGGTCCGAAGGTATGTGTTTTCTTCCTCGGTTTGCATCTTGTTATGCTTCACGTTGGCAATCTCCATCTCCAGGCCCTCACACAAAGCACACCTAGACACACGAGTGCTACCCTTGCTGGCCTTCTCAAGAGACACAATCTCTTCTCTGCCAAATCGGATTGCAAGCCTGCACAAGACTTGCACGCACCCAGCAACGCGGGTCTAGCCCTAAGCTCATCCACCTCTCCAACCAAAGCAACATACTTCCCTCTCAAGATGAGAAGGTCAATCATGTTCTTGGAGCACATCTCACACTCACCCTCCTCGGTGACTACAACGGTGGACTTGGCAAACTCAAGTTCCTTCACCGCATCCTCCCACTTCTGCCTAAACTCCTTCCTCTCTCTAGCTCCACGTCTAAGCAACTTATCTTGACTAAGAAGAGCAGCAGTAAGTTTATCGACCTCAGCAGAAAGCTCATTGGGAGTTTGAGATACCTGGGAGGTGTCATCGTCGTCGTTCCGAGGGATCTCCTCCAGCTTGCTGTCGACCTCCTCGCCGAGGGCCATGGTACAAAAACCCTCGTTGTCGGCGAAGAAGCAAAGACCGTTCAGCTTGTCCTCGATCTTCTTGTTCTTCTCGGAGTCGTCGTCACTTAATGCAGTGGAGTCGTTGTCCGAGTCGTCGACGTCGCTGAGTGTGGCGAAGAAAGCACGCTGCTCGGCTTGGGCTTTCTCCAAGTACTTCTTCTTGATGTACTCCTTGTTGAAGCCACCCTTCCACTTGTGCTTGGCGGGGATGTACTTCTCCTTGTGCTTGCCAGAGTCGTACTTGAAGCCATGCTCGCCCTTACCAAATGCCTGCTTGTTCTTCTTGGGGCAGTTGGCGATGAAATGGTCGGAGTCGGCACACTCAAAGCACCCAGCTCGTCCTCCTCCACGACAACGGTTCATGCGATTGTTGTAGAACCGTGATAACCGGTTGGCAAGTAAGGCCAACTCAATATCTCCCATGTACTCTAGCTGCTCCTCTGTGACAGAAAGAAGAGAAGACAAAGCAAAGCCTCCAGAGGGGTTAGCAGAAGAGCCAGAAACCAAAGCCATCGATGGGCCAGAAGAATTCTCATAAGAAGCCCTCGTCATGGCGTCAATCTCACTGGACTTGAGCTTACTAAAGAGCTCATCGCACGTGAGAGTCTCATAGTTAGACGATTCGATGATCGCCTGAACCTTAGAGTCCCACACCGACCGATCGAGAGAGTGAAGAAGCTTGAGAGCCCTCTCATGATCGTCGTAAGGCAACAGCTCCTTGTTAGCCCTCATCCTGTTGACAATCACCTGAAAGCGAGCGAATAAACTCTCTATGCTCTTGCCAGGCATGTGTTGAAAGTTTTCATACTCTTGCTTGTGTGACTCATAGAGACGGGTTTTGACTAGAGTGGTTCCCTCATGAAAACGTATGAGAGTCGCCCAAACCTCCCGAGCCGTAGCAAGGTGAGAAACGGGATCAAACTCAGACATGCTCAAGCAGGTGAAAAGAGCATTACAAGCTCGGCTATTGGCATCGTGCTCATCGATCTGCTGTTGAGTCACACGAGCAACCAAGACCACGTAATCAGCTTTGTTGCAAATATCCCAAACAGAAGGACCCATACTCTGAAGATAGGCTGACATACGTATCTTCCAATACACATAGTTCGTCCCATCAAAAAATGGTGGTTTGCCCACGCCGTGATCCATGTTGCCTTCTGTGGATCTGGAACCGGCTAAGGTGGAAGATCCTTAACCCGCTCCGATACCAATTGAAGGACCGAAAGTGCTACACAAAGGCAACCAGAGGGGGTGAATGGGAGCTTTAAATTTCTTTCTAGAAACTTATCGCCACTGTCCCAAGAATCAACCCCAAGAGCAAACTTAGAGATTGATAGTGTCCATGAACCTAGATGTAGGTTGGATGCTTCCAAGAAGCACAGCGGGACACTACACAACTTCTAGAAACCCAACACAAAAACCGGAAACCAAAACCGACAACGGACGAACGAACCACAGACGAAAACATGCGAATCTGCACTGATCGGACTCTGCCTGCGTCCGATCAGAGAGGATCAGACGCGTCCGGTCAGCTAAAATTCGTTCTAGGACCTCTCCTTGTTGGACCGGACTCATGGCATGGAGCGTCCGATCATAACGCAGGATGCATCCAGTCAACACCAAAGGGTAGTGAACAGTGTCTCCTACGCGTCCTGTCTCTTGTAAACCGAGCGTCCTGTCAAGAGCTAGCAAAACAGAGCAGCCGAGCCTTCAACGGCCGGACTCACTGACCAGAGTCCGATCACTTCGACCCGTGCATCCGGTTACCCCGAAACAGTGTTGTTCGTCCACCGATTCGACTCGATCTCGCCCAAAACAAAACCTCTAGGGCTCAAACTTGGTGAGAGGAGTCACAAGGAGGATAGTGAGCTACTCCTAGGAGATCATGGCTCAAACCTATCTCCAAATCGATGAATCAGAAAGGTTTGGGGGAAGAGAAGAGAAAAGTAGATCCAAAATGAAAACCACCTGATCTACTTGTCCATGAGGTTTGAATTGAATATCTTCGGTGGAAATGATCTCCTCACTTCAAAGAACAAGTTGGTTCAAGTGGATTCGAAAAATACACAGCGAGGAGGGAGATCGAGCAACGAGAAAATTGTGGAGAAAAGATGAACGCGAAGAACAAATCCAAAACGTGAATCACAACCACAAATTCAACCATGTCTCGAATACACGAGACAATAGTGAGATTACGGTCTCACTTCCTCAAAATCTCAAGAACACAAAAGTATGATTAGCCGTCTCTGCGGATCTCAGTAGCTACAGCAGGGAATGGGAGGCAAGAAAACCTAGAGTGAAAATAGCAATGGCTGAAATAGTCCGGAGGGAGGGGTTGCCACTCCTTATATAGCCTGATACAATTATTCCCCTTCTACCCCGGTTGACGGTCCTTACAGTCAATATTATACCATCAACTAATGCATAGAATGATATGAAATGAACCATAAAGCATAGTTGTAGGGTTTGATTATAACAAGTTCCATGAGTTTTGTTGTTCTCACTTGTTTTGCAGGGTTATCAATATTTTACCATATAAAAGTATCTTAAGTGATGAAACAGAGCACACCATTACGAAGAGCTCATCGAGACGATCAAAATAGACATATGGTTTGCTACATTTGGAGTCCCGGAGCAAGAGTCCTAGTTGGATACGACTTGGAAGCTTCTAGAACAACCTGGAGTGATCACCAAGCAACATAATTCAGGGGCTAAACTGACAGATCCAACAGCTTTGGTGAATTACTGTTTTCCTGGGAGTTTTCCAGCAGATGGAAAGAGGTAGAATCCTATTCCAACACGATGAATCGCGCAAATAGATGGCAAGTCGTGTTAGGGCAACAAGGGAGGTTCCAGAAGACACCACGTCGAAGGAGAGGCAAGGTGGCTGACTGGTGGGGCCAGCCGGCCCCACCCCCAGCTGGCCGTCCTGGGCCAGGAAGATCTTCGGCCCATCTTCGTGGAGCGTGCCCTAATCGACCTCCTCGATGCATCTCAACCCTTGTTCAAGGTTGGTTTGATCCGAGGGCTGCGGTTCATCCTTAGGGGCTATAAAACCAGACTCAGACCCCCCTTGGGGAGGCATCTCCATCTTCATCTTCATTGTTCATCTACATATCCAACTTTAGGTCTTCAAGTAGAAGTAGAGATCCCTCTAGTTGATTTAGATCTAGTTCTAGTTCATCTAGTTGTAGAGAGTTATCCAAAGATTAGAATTAGAAGAGAGAGAGAGAGAGAGGTATTAGAGGAGGATTAGAAGGAGCTCCGGCCTGTCGGATCTACTTCTTCAACTTGTACCTGCAGATTCAAGTTCGTAAAGAGCTTGGATCAGGATAATCTTCGGTCTTCAACTTCTAATTATCAGTAAGCGTTCTTGTTCTTATTATTCTTCTGGCTTGCATCTCTAATTAGAGTACTAATTCTAATTAGAGTACTCTAATCTAGTCGCTCTAGAATTAGAGGAGTCGTCGTCGTGTAAGCGTGGTGCTTAGACTCGATTACTTGCATAGTGTACCCTATATTCCGGATCGGTGGTAGCTCGCGGGTGTGACTCTTATAGGCCTGTTGAATCTACCATAGTCCACCTCCCGTCTATTGGACTAGCAGGAGTATATTACTTGGGAACAGCCATACTCTGGATGTGGTCTCCCAACGTAATCCATAGTAGAATAATAATTGCATAGCTTCCTGAGATTAGGGCGAGTAACCTTAGTTATCTCCTTTATCTTTAATGTTCCTATCTTTGTTAGTGCTCAGGGTTTAAGCAATAGACTTAAGACAAACATCCATTCCTTTTGGGTTCGATATAAAACTGGGTCTACACATTCGGTGAAGTGCGGGTGTCTAATCTGTGCGCTTGCGGATTTATCTCTTGTGTTCTGATAACATACCCTAACATTACTAGTGCCGTTGCCAAGGGCGACTTTGGTAGAGACGGTAGTAAGTGTCAACAACTCCTACTGCTAATGAGCACGCAGGCTAACCCTAAGGGTATTCCTGACCAACTCAAAGTGTAGTCGATCCGACGGCCACGACCGCACATCTGGTAGCTTCACCTCGACGCGACCTCACCCGATGCCGCCACGTGCCTTTCGTCCTTTTCACGGACCTCCCCCCGTTTTTGAGGCAGAAACCGAGAAACCCGTCGTCCATCAGCTGAGTATTGTGGCCCAAACTCAGAAACCTGCCAGCGCCCAGGTTTTGAGGCCCAAACTTGGAAACCGTCCTCAGCCCGAGTTTTGTGGCCCAAACTCGAAAACCAGCCACACGCAGGTTTTGTGGCCCAAACATGGAAATCGTCCACCCGGTGGTTTTTCTGTAGCTCAACCACCAAACTGAAGCCATAGAGGGGATGCACCGCCTGTGCACCCCGTCCACCAACATGTGCCCTCAGGTCCACGACCGGAGCCACACCGTGTCCCGCAAGTCTCCGCTCGTCGCTGTCCTAGGCTGTCAGCCACCATGGCTGAACCTCCGGCCACCGGTCCATCAGTCCAAGCCTCACGTCCGCCCTTCACTGCTCCGGGTCCATCGGCATGGCACGTCACCGTGCCTTCGATGTCTCCGTACTCAACACCTGCACAAACACAAGCCAAAGAACATGTGCATCAAACCCGTTGACAATCAATCATCATCACAAGACCTGGAATACACCCATGTATTCGCAATGATTTCTTAGGATTAGCACCCCAATACGTAGAAGAACACTTGGGAGAAGTTTGGTTGAAGCCCCATCTAATTTGGTCGAGTTGCAATCAATTTTGGTTTTGAGCTGTGCCGTTTTTGTGCATTTTGTGTGGTCGTGGACAGTCCGCGCCTGTAGTGGCGGACAGTCCGGGAATCGGGATTTGGTCAGGTAAGTCAGGCGTAGCCCCCTGACTATTCACTGTCAAGTGAACGACGGACAGTCCGCGGTACAAACCCGCAGACAGTCCAGGACCTGCCCAGCAAACTTGCAAAACTGTTTGGTTTTTGCAGTTTTGCCGGCGGACAGTCCAGCACCCAGGTGCGGACAGTCCGGGCTTCTACTGCAGACAGTCTGGGACCCTGACCCCGGACAGTCCGCGAACCTGTAGACTTTGCAGTTTCGTTTCTTGGCTTTGGCACTTGGTTTTGGGGTTTCTCCGGTAGTTCCACTGTACCACTAGGACATCTCCTAGGGTATCCACCTACTTGTAGGTCATGAACTCACTGGTTGTTTCAAGTCTTTGCTTTTGGGGTGATTCTCTAGGACAAGGGCCATCTATTTCACGAGTTGAAATTTGAGGCTCCCATTCAACCCCCATCTAGTCGCCAATCCGGTCCTTCAATTGGTATCGGAGCCGGTTAAGGATCTTCTCTACCTTAATCGGTTTCGGATCCTAAGGGCGACATGGATTGAGGGAACGACAAGGCTCCCTATTTCGATGGGATGAACTATCCCTATTCGAAGATTCAGATGCGTGCTTATCTCAATAGCATCGGATCTTTTGTGTGGGAGATATGCGAGGATGCCAATTATGTGGTTCTTCGGCTAGTGTGGGTCAGCACAAAATTGACCAACACGAGGCCAACTCTAAGGCCGATAACGCGCTTTTGGCCAACATCTCCCTTCCTGAGTTCGAGCATGTTTCCGAGCTTCAGACTGCTCGAGAGATCTGGGTGAAGCTTTAGAGCTATCACGAGGGGACTGCTCAGGTCAAGACCAGACTCTTTGAGACATATAAGTGGGAATACGAGAACTTTGTTCAGATGGAGGGAGAGATGGTTGATGCTATGTTCGCTCATTTCCAAACAATTGTGAACAAGATGCGTGCCAATCGGGCCAACCTACCTTATGATGATCATGAGAGGGCACTCAAGCTTCTATATGCCCTAGATCGGAAGGTATGGGAGGTGAAGGTGTCGACCATCATTGAGTCTCCTACTTACGACACCCTCACCATGGACAAGCTATTCAGCAAGCTCAAGTCCACTAAGATCGATCACCTGACTCAGGCCAAGCTGAAGAACCCGTCTTCACATTCCATGGCTTTGGTCTCTGGCAAGGGTGGATCGACTTTTTCCGTTGACGCTTCACCACCTCTCTTTGCTTTGTCTTCTTTGCTTTCAGTGACCGAGGAGCAGGTGGAGGCATTGGACGATGACGAGATCGCCCTCATCATCACCCGGTTCTCGCGGTTTCACAACAACTGCTTGAATCGCCGGCGTGGTGGCGCACGTGAGGGCTGCTACGGATGTGGAGATCCGGATCACTTCGTCGCGAGCTGCCCCAAGTGCGACAAGAGCTTCCCCGATAAGAACCGCAACTCCAGGCGCAAGGCAAAGTCGGAGAACAAAACCAAGAAGAAGAAGGGCAGCTACCACCGGGAGGACGTGGAGAAGGCTTTCGACGCTGGCCGGCATGCCTTCATCGCCTCCATCAGCAACATCGAGAAGAGCTCCGACGATGACTCCAACGACGATGGGTCCGAGCACAAGACTGAAGAACGCTTCAACGGACTCTGCTTCTTCGGCAACTCCTCCAAGGGCTTCTGCACCATGGCCTTGGACGAGGAGGACCGCAATTGCCGGGACAAGGATGCCAACACCAACGACGACGACGATGCTTCTGAGGTATCATCTTCTTCTCTCGTTGATCGTCTTACCGGTAAGCGCGACACCTTGGCCGATATTGTCCTCGGTCAAGACAAGCAACTCAAGCGTGCCTTTAGAGAGTGCAATTACTTCAAGGCTAAGCTAGCTGAAGCACTTAAAGAGTTAGAGTTTGCTAGGTCCGAGGTGAAGGTGACCGATGAGAAGGAGTGTGACCAGTGCATCACACACATGACAAATTTCTCCACCTTGCAAACCAAGTATGCCTCTTTGATTGAGGTGTATGATGAGCTAAAGAGTAGGCTAGACTTGGTGGGTGATTGTCATGAGTGTGTCTCCCTCAAGAAGGAGCTAGAGGAAGTGAAGGCGAGGTCTTCTTTGTTGGGTGCGTGCAAGTCTTGTCCAGGCTTGCGAACTGAGTTGGCAGAAGTTAGTGCCAAGCTTGCTGAAGCCATGAAGGCCAGCTCAGTTAGCATCTTGTCCTCTCCATGTGAGCGATGCGCGGTGATGGAGCTTGAGATTGCCAACTGTCGGCACGACAGGATGCAAACTGAGGAGGAAAACACATACCTTCGGTCCATCCTGAGTTGGGTGTCATGCAATGAGCAACAGTTGGGCATGATGATCAGTCAGTTCAAGAGGGGAACTGATTGCTCGGGAGTAGGCTTTGCTTCAGGTGGGAAGGGCGCTAACATCTTTGGCAAGATCGGTGAGTTTAGTGGAGTGAACCCTAGTGAGAAGCCATCCGCTATCCCTAAGCTTACCAAGATCACCCCACCTGAGCCTCCCAAGCCTATCACCAAGGATGGCATCCTTGATGAACCTTCCAAGGCTCCACCTCGCAAGCAAGTGTGGGTTCCCAAACCTAACCATCTTAGGAACACACTTGACACCCTTCCTAGCATCTCTAGTGATCCCCTTCAGAGAGGCAAGCAGCCAGCCAGAGTGAACAACCCTCGCAACCATAGGAATGAACAACCCAAGAGAGTGGTGAGGTTCGAGTGTGAGTACTGTCACCACGAGGTTCACCTAGCTAACTTTTGCTTTTGGAGGAAGAGAGAGGCTAGGAAGGAGTTGGAACTGAACAACCAGGCTAGGCACCACCCTCTCCATGGTGTGCAAGGTCGGGGAGTTCAGAGGCAGGGTGCTAGGCCTGGAGGTGCACCCCCTCAGGCAGCTAGGCCCCAGGCAGCTAGACCATAGGGTGGTGGTCATGCACGTCGCGGTACCGGTCATCCTCAATACGACCGTGAGCCGGGTGTAAGAGGCTTTGTTGCACAGTCCCATAGAGGACCACCTTTCCAGCATCGTGGTGATCTCTTTGCTCAAATGGGAAATGTAGGTGAGTTTGGAGGTTTTCCGTTCCATAGAGGACCACCCTTTCAGTTTGGTGGTGATCGCTATCCACCCATGGGACGAGGACAACTTGGTGTTGCCTCTAACACTTTGTCTGGGCCTATGACACAACACTGGTATCCTTCTTAGTATACCAATCCCAGTGTTGTGCCATATGCTCATTTCCTGCCTTTCTATTGATGCAGGAACTTTGGCTGGAGAACATGTGGCTCATGGATTCCGGGTGTTCGTGCCACATGACGAGAAAGAAGGAATGGTTCTCCAGCCTAGACCCCGTTGTGCATAAGGAGTACATCACCTTCGGGGATAGTGGTAGAGGTAAGGTCACTTCTCGTGGGTCGATCCGACTTAAAGAGAATTTCGTTCTCAAGGATGTTGCTTTGGTTTCCAACTTGCATTTCAATTTTGCTTTCTGTTTCGCAACTTCTTGAGGATGATTTTGAAGTGCGCTTTAAGAAGGGTTTGAGTCGCGTTTTGGACTCTCGGGGAGACCTTGTTTGTTGGGTTGTCCCTTTTGGACGTGTTTTTAGAGCCAATTTTTCTCGCTGTTTCGGCTTTGCTAGATGCTTGATGGCTGGTCCTTCTTCTGATTTGTGGAAGTGTCATAGGAGACTTGGTCACTGGAGTTTTGACTTGCTTGCAAGGCTTAGCTCACTTGGCCTAATCCAAGGATTGCCCAAGCTTAAGTTTTAGAAGTACCTTGTTTGCCATCCTTGTCGTCATGGGAAGATGGTTGCTGCTTCTCGCTCATTTTTGGGTGTTTGGGTGTAAGTGTTTTATCCTGAAGCAAAGCAATTTGGACAAAATTGAATCTCGCTCTTCTGACGGTGTGTTTCTTGGTTATTCTTTGCATTCGCGTGCTTATCGAGTTCTTAACCTTGAGACTAACCGGATAGTAGAGACCTGCGAGGTCACATTCGACGAGACTATGCCATGTGTTTCTTCTGCTTTTGATGTTGCAGGAGAACAGGAGCTGGGAGACAACATCTTTATGGAGAAGGAGCAGGATGATGCCGATTGGGGTGATCCCGAGCCAACTCCACTGGCTGCCCCTGTCGACCCTGCGATGACAACTTTAGCTCGAGGACCCGATCCCACTACTTTGACTACATGGGGTCCTCTAGAGCCACCTCTCCAACAAGCACCTGCTGCACCTGAGGGAGCGACAGCATCTGGCGAGGAGGAGGCGACTTCGGCGAGGCAGGCACCCCGAAGTATCCAACAGACTCATCCCTCGTAGCAGATGATCGGCAGCATCGACCAGCGAGTCACGTGGTCGCGAGCGTATGAAATCTCACGCTTTGCTCATTCTGCATTCGTTGCTTCTTTTGAGCCCGAAGATGTTGGACACGCTCTTTCTGATCCTAACTGGGTCAATGCCATGCATGAGGAGTTAGAGAATCTCCACCAGAATGCCACCCTATAGGTACCAAATGGGTTTTCAAGAACAAACAGGGTGAGGACGGGATGGTAGTGAGGAACAAAAGGCTAGGTTAGTAGCCCAGGGTTTTTGCTAGAAAGAGGGGATAGACTATGAAGAAACCTTTGCTCCTGTAGCCCGTTTAGAAACCATTAGGATCCTTCTAGCTTTTGTAGCTTCGAAGGGTTTTAAGCTTTACCAGATGGATGTTAAGAGCGCTTTCTTGAACAGGTATATAGAGGAAGAGGTTTATGTGAGACAACCCCCGGGTTTTGAGAGTCCCAAGTTTCCAAACCATGTCTTTAAACTTTCAAAAGCTTTGTATGGTTTGAAACAAGCCCCGAGAGCCTGGTATGAGCATTTGAAAACCTTTTTGCTCTCAAAGGGTTTTAAAATGGGACGTGTAGATAAGATGTTGTTTCTCCTCAAGCAAGGCAATGACATCCTTTTAGTTCAGATTTACGTGGATGATATCATTTTTGGTGGCTCCTGTCACGCACTTGTTGCCAAGTTTGCAGATACTTTGAGCAGGGAGTTTGAGATGAGTATGATGGGTGAGTTGACCTTCTTCGTCCGGTTGCAAATCAAGCAAACCCAAGATGGAACGTTCGTGCATCAAGGCAAATACACGAAGGATGTCTTGAAGAAGTTCGACATGGGTGAGGCCAAGCCTCTTACAACGCCCATGGCGACGACGATTGCGATGGACGCGGACCAGGACGGAGAGCCAGTTGACCAGAAGGAGTATAGGAGCATGATCGGCTCGCTTCTGTACCTAACGGCTACGAGGCCAGACATACACTTCTTAGTGTGTCTATGCGCTCGTTTTCAGGCGTCCCCTCGGACTTCCCACAAGCAAGCAGTCAAGCGCATCATGAGGTACCTCCGATTCACTCCTGAATTCAGGCTTTGGTATTCTTCTTCTTCGACTCTTTCGCTTTGTGGTTATTCCGATGCGGATGTTGCCAGCTGTCGGCTTGAGCGCAAGTCTACTTCTAGGACTTGTCAATTTCTTGGTTCTTCTCTGGTTTTGTGGTCTTCTCGCAAGCAGTCTAGCGTAGCCCAGTCTACTACTGAAGTTGAGTACGTTGTCGCTGCTTCTTGTGCTTCGCAGCTTTTATGGATGGTTGCTACATTGCGTGATTTTGGTCTAGATTTCAGTCAAGTCCCTTTGCTCTGCGATAGCACCTCTGCCATTAGTGTAGCAAAGAACCCTGTTCTTCATTCTAAGACCAAGCACATCAATGTTTGCTTTCACTTTCTTCGTGATCACTACGAGAAAGGCGACATTGATCTTAGGCATGTAGACACCCATAACCAAGTTGCGGATATTTTCACCAAGCCTTTGGATCTTTCAACCTTTGCTAGGTTGAGAGGTGAGCTTGGTGTGTGTTTTCCCTTTTAGTTGGGGGAAACATTTTGTGTATCATAGACTGACTCTTTCACTCTTTTTGGTTTGAGTTTTCTGATCCGATACTTTAAGTCTAGTGTCTTTTGCTTTGATACTGACTTCTGCTTGCATTCCATCTTGTATACACTTTACTTTTACAAGCTTCATGTCTATAGTTTCTAGAATGAACTTATGCTCTGATTAGTGTATACTCTGATGCCTTATAATGATGCTTGTAGCTTAGGCTCTCCCTGATCACATTATACATGTTGTGAGCTGAGCTATTTTTATGAATGATGCATATGCTTAGTGAACTTAAAACTTGAAACATGTTCACCATTGATATTGGCAACTAGCATGTTTAGAATGTGTTGAGGTCACTTGTGCTATTTCATATATGATAGGTTGGTATGTCTCTAGTTCTGAGTCTTTCACTTGCTTGGTATGTTCATATTCTGCTTAAAATGAACCAAGTTTAAGTGAATTGAAAAGATCGAGATGGGATTGCTTTGTCAGCACATCACGGTATCGAGACTGTTTCTCATTGCACATTGAGTTAAACTTGAGCCGTGTAGTGCAAGACCGAAACCGATGCTTCAAGCTTCTAATTGCTTATGCATAGGCTTAGCTCGGTTGAAAAGTCAGGCATTGACAAGCTTTCAACCTCTCGCAATCATATGCTGAAATCTGTACTTGTGTAATAACTGCTGCAATTCTCCGATGAAATCTGAATAACACAAGTCTATGTTTCATTCTATAGCATGATGATTGAACTTTGTTAGGGGTAGTTCACCTTGTATACATGTTTAGCACTTGTGTGACTTCCTGTCTATACATGTTCAGTGCTATTTTTGATGGTGAAATCCCTTTCTGAATGGCTAAAACTGCTCACTAAGCTTATATGTTCATTTTCTGTATTCTGTGATCAGTTTGAGCCTTTACTAGCACTTTTGATTGTTGCTTGATGATCGGTCAACACTTTTTAGAGCATTCTTTCACTGTATTGACTATATACCTAAAGCTGCTGACATGCATTTTTGACTCATATGCATTTGCTTGCTCCGATAGGCATGGCCTAGCTCCGTTTCGCTTGTCTTTTAATTGCAAATTGCCCCCAAGGGGGAGAATTTTTACTATATGGTGTCAATTTGCAATTTCTGTGCTTCACTTGTTGAGAGGGGGAGTTTTTCTGTGCTTTGCTTTGATTTGGCCTTCAATTGTTTGGAGCTTTCAGCTAGTTGTGTCGAGCCTCTGTGCCTCTGTCTTGAGGGACTAGCTGTTTTTGCCTGTTTTCGAGCGATTTTGATTGATATGGAGCTATTCTTGATTGGTATGGAGCTATCTGCTAGTTGTGTTGAGCCTCTATGCCTCTGCCTTGAGGGACTAGCATTTATGCATTCTTCAGTTGGTATCGAGCTTCAGCTAGTGGTGTTGAGCCCTTTCTGCCTCTTCTTGAGGACTAGCTTGTTCTTGACTTGGTTGCGTCGAGCCGTTGCCCATGTCTTTGGGAACCAAGTCTTTCGCTCTCTGAGATCGAGTTTTGCTCTTTGATGACTTGTTGCTCCGATCCTTTGCTTGGTTGTGTCAAACCGTTGCCCATGTCTTTGGGACCAAGCCTTGCTTATCTCGATTTGTCCTTCTTCGGCTTTTACCTTGGCTTTTGGACATCTCGAGTAAGTTTTCTTCTCTATCTACTTCTATTTTTCTTTTTTTCTTGATCATGGTTACTATGTGTTGACGATACACTCATCAAGAGGGAGATTGCGAACACAAGGTTGAGTAAGTTTTCTTCTCTATCTACTTCTATTTTTCTTTCTTTCTTGATCATGGTTACTATGTGTTGATGATGCACTCATCAAGGGAGAGATTGCGAACACAAGGTTGATATGTGCCCTTGTGGTTCCCTTCCTAAGTGATGAGCGATCGGTCAATAGGCTTACCGGAAGGGGTGAGAGGCAACATGTGTCTCTTGGCTACGTTGATGTGCAAGTGCGGAGCTCAGAGACAGTGGTCGAAGGTGAGGTGAAGGTCAAGTAGAGACGTGTCGTGCCGACGGACCGGGAGCGGTGAAGGGTGGACGTGAGGCTTGGACCGATGGACCGGGAGACCTGAGGACCAGCTGTGGTAGCTGGCACGTGGCGTCGACAAGTGAGAGCACATGGGGATGTGCGGTGCATCGGCCGAGTCGGGAGGAAAGTGATGGCGTCGTGACACTTGGCAGGAGGCCGAGAAGGAAGGCGAATGCATTGTGCCCGGCGTGGAGGCTGGACATGCATCGGCATCGGTGCCGGTGGTCGGGGTGTGTGAACTCCCGTCTTCGGCGTGGGTTTGGTAGTTGAGCCTTGAAAAACTACCCTCGACGGTTTCTAAGTTTGGGCCACAAAACTTGGGGTGGCGGGTTTCCGAGTTTGGGCCTCAAAGCTCGGCGAGGACGGTTTCTAGGTTTGGGCCTCAAAACCTAGGCTCGTGGGTTTCTAAGTTTGGGCCACAAAACTCAGCCGGAGGACAGGTTTCACGGTTTCAGCTTCAAAACCGGGGGGAGGTCCAAAAAGGACAGTCGACGTGTGGCGGCATGGAGAGGCTGGCGCGGCGGCGAAGCTATCCACGAGGAAGGCGCGGCGGTCGACAAGGCGGCACGTGGCGGCATCCTGAGGCTTGCGTCGAGGTGAAGCTAAGGATGAGGAAGGCGCGTAACCGTCGGATCGTGACTCTTCATAGTTAGACCGGGGTACCCCTAGGGTTGGCCGCTTCGCTCTTATATCTAGGGGTAGAAGGGGACTATTGTACTTAGGATATAAATAAGAGAGGCGCCCCTCCTCTCATTTTATCCTTGCAACCACAATTGCATGAGCTCTCTCTCACTAGCCCTCGCTTAGGTTCTAATCATACCTCGCTGCCTGTGATCCACAGAGAGACTCTAATCATACCTCTGTGCTTTGGGATTGTGAGGAAGTGAGACCGTAATCTCACGATTGTCTCGTGTGGTAGACACACGGTTGAAATCTCGGATCAATTCGTGTTTTGTGTTCGTGTTCTACGTGTTTTGGTTTTTCATCTCCCAGAGATTTGCCTCGTTCTCCCTCTCCGTGAGATGATTTTTGATTCCACTTGAATCAGTTTGTTCTTGGTCGTGAGTTCCTTCTTTCCACCGAAGGATTTCTCCCCTAACCTCACGAATCCATAGATCGGGCTGAAATCGTGTTCGTTCTCCGTTCTTCCCCCTTTTCGGGCGTTCTTCGGATTTCTCGTGATTCACTTGGTTTGGTGCGATGATTTCTTAGGATTAGCACCCCAATACGTAGAAGAACATTTGGGAGAAGTTTGGTTGAAGCCCCATCTGATTTGGTCTAGTTGCAATCGATTTTGGTTTTGAGCCGTGCAGTTTTTGTGCTTTCTGTGTGGTCGTGGACAGTCCACGCCTCCAGTGGCGGACAATCCGGGAATCAGGATTTGGTCAGGTCAGTCAGGCGCAGCCCCCTGACTATTCACTGTCATGTGAACGAAAAACAGATCACGGTACAAACCCGTAGACAGTCCGGGACCTGCCAAGCAGACTTGAGAACTGTTTGGTTTTTGCAATTTTGTCCGCGGACAGTCCGGCACCCAGGCGCGGACAGTCCGGGCTTCTACTGCGGACAGTCCGGGACCCTGACCCTGGACAGTCCGCGAACCTGCACACTTTGCAGTTTTGGTTCTTGGCTTTGGCACTTGGTTTTGGGGTTTCTCCGACAGTTCCGTTGTACCACTAGGACATCTCCTAGGGTATCCACCTACATGTAGGTCACGAACTCGATGGTTGTTTCGAGTCTTTGCTTTTGGGGTGATTCTCTGAGACAAGGGCCATCTATTTCACGAGTTGAAATTTGATGTTCCCATTCACCCCCCGTCTGGTCGCCAATCTGATCCTTCAGGACTTCATTCATATCCTTGGTGATTGGCTTCACAAGTGGATTTCACAGGTGATTGACTCTCTACTAGGCAAACCTGAAGGCTTGGTGAAACCACCTCTATCTAGCTTTTGATACACAAATGGAATTCACAAATGGAATGATGTGGCAATCAATCTTTTCTATGAAGCATTTGATACAAAAGTCTTTGAGCAAATCAAGGATCTTGAAAGAGCAAGTGAAATATGGGAGAGATTAGAGGAGACATATGAGGGCACCAAGGGGGTCAAGGGTGCCAAGCTATACATCCTCAAAGACAAGCTTGCCACCTTCAAGATGCAAGATGATGAAAGCATACCGGAGATGTTCCACCGGTTGCAAGTGATTATCAATGACATGAAGGCTTTGGGAGAGAAGGTGGAGGACAAGGACTTTTCTCACAAGTTCTTAAGATGCTTACCACCAAGGTTTGATACTTTGGTGACCATCCTTGTGAGGGAAGGATTGGATACGGTAACCCCAAACCATGTACTAGGTGATGTGGTCACCCAAGACACATACCGTGTGGAACGGGATGGGGGAGCCCAAGAGGAAGAGAAGAAGAAGAAGACCGTGGCATTTGCGGATACATGAGTGTATGCTGAGTCTCGAGTGATGAGTGATTGTCAACTGGGATAATCTGCATGTTCTTTGGCTTGTGTTGTGCAGGTGTTGAGCATGGATACAGTGATCGAAGACAATGTGAAGGTCAAGTAGAGACGTGTCGTGCCGACGGACCGGGAGCGGTGAAGGGCGGACGTGAGGCTTGGACTGAGGGACCGGTGGCCTGAGGATCAGCTGTGGTGGCTGACAGCCTAGGACAGCGATGAGCGGAGACTTGCGGGGCACGGTGTTGCTCGGGTCAAGGACCTAGGGACACGTGTTGGTGGACGGGGTGCACGGGCGGTGCATCCCCTCTACGGCTCGGTTTGGTGGTTGAGCCACAGAAAAACCACCGGGTGGATGGTTTCCAGGTTTGGGCCACAAAACCTCGGTGCTGCGGGTTTGCCGAGTTTGGGCCACAAAACTCGGGCTGAGGATGGTTTCCAGGTTTGGGCCTCAAAACCTGGCCGCTGGCGGGTTTCTGAGTTTGGGCCACAAAACTCAGACGATGGACGGCTGGTTTCCCGGTTTGGGCCTCAAAACCGGGGATTGATCGTGAAGGCTGGTTTCCCGGTTTGGGCCTCAAAACTGGGGGCAGAGTCCGTGAAAAGGACAAGCAGAGCGGTGGCAGCACGTGGCGGCAATCGGTGAGGTTGCATTGAGGCAACGCTACCAGTTGTGTGGGCATGGCCGTCAGATCACCACCTACCACAAGTGGGTCAAGAATAACCTTAGGGTTTAGCTGGTTCGCTCTGTAATTAGTTAGGGGTAGAGTGGGAATTTGAATTAGGATAAGTAGGGGGAGACACCCACCTCCCAAACTACAGGGGGAGACCCCCACCTCCGAAACTATCTTAGTCATTTGCTCTTTGCCTTCTAGGTTTTCCTGCTCTCCCAATCCCCCGCTGTAGCGAACTGAGATCCACAGAGAAGACAATCACACCTCTATGTTCATGAGATTTTGAGGAAGAGAGACAGTAATCTCACTGTTGTAGCGTGTGGTAGCCACACAGTTTCAAATTCGTGGCTGTGATTCAGGTTTTGGAGTTGTTCTTCGCGTTTGTGATGGAACGACCCTAATCCCATGGCCCACGCGTCCCTGTCAACCTCTGACAGCCGAACCCATGTTCCATGTGATTAAGACCTGTTCGCCACCGGGCTACATCAGTGCCCAATGTCCGCAGGATCATCTCACAATTCGGTTACAGCATTGCATACTTTTACAAATAACATCGGAATAATGAGCGGAAGACTTAAATAACATTAGTTTTACAAAGCAGGGCTCCAAATAGAAATTAAGGTGCAGTTATTACAAACCAAGTTCTGATAATAGAAATAGACATAGGCAACATAGTGGAGAACAGCAAAGATGCTTATAATCACCCAGCCCGAGGGTGTACAACTATTCTTCGGCCTCATCGGCCTCTCCCTGGACGATGGTCACGCAGCAGGGTGCAAGACACATCGGATACTCAGGCATACCTGCAACAGGGGGTAACAAACCCTGAGTACAGGGGTACTCAACAAGACTTACCCGACTAAAGAAAAAGGGAGAAGTCTCAGGAATGAGAGGCTTAGGGTAGTCAAGGTAAGGCTTAAGCAAGATCAAGTATTTTGCAGAAAAGCATTTTGTAAACCTTATTTTATTTTGGAAAGATTCAGTATTCCTCAGTTCTTTGTCGTTCATGATTCATTTTACATTTCAAAACATTCCTAGTTGAGAACCACTCTCCGTTGACAGTCAGTGAACCAAGTCTCCATAACCGAGGAGCAACGTTAATCCGGATAAATAATACTCAGCTGAGGATCCCTATCCACACTACATATGTAGCACCCAAGCTTGCATATGCCAACTCGTCTTCCACGATTCCTCCAAGATTGGGCCCGGTCCTACGCCACCCGGAAGTACAGTACACCACTCCAATCCGGGACTCTAACCCACGTGGGTACATGCTACTTCCGCCATCTCTCCACTCCCAGTGCGCGGTTGTCGGTCCAATAAAGGATTTCTCGGAGCCAGAGCTTTCCGTAGTATGTGAATAGTTGCAAGTCTTGGCCAGCAGGCCCCCATACGGATGGTCCCTAATTTTCCAGCCAGAACTACACCTTGGTTATATCTCACCCAAGCGTAATAGTCCTGTCAGTTTTTCAAACCTGTCCCGGTCGGTGTCAACTGTTGAGTCCCGGACTACAACATGACGGCACCGTACGCGCGGACAACCTCTTCTCGCCATTGACTAGGTACGGATCAGATACTTAGCCAACAGTCGGGAAGTAAAACCAAATTCCCATAAAAATTCTTTAAGTGATCACACCTTTGAAATTGGCATTTTATTGCAAATCTACTGTGTAGCATCGCTAAGCATTTTGCAAAAAGTTTTGAAAAGCAGGTATCGGGTGTATCCGTAGTCAAGGTGGATAATGCATCAGATAGGATATCACTCAACTCCTATAAACCTAATGCAGTAGTTTACTCAAAAGCATTTAAGGAAATCATTTTATAAATTCAAGGAAAGGGTTAAATGCACCGGGGCTTGCCTTGAAGAGCAAACAGGGCAGGCTCGAGGGCGGCAGGGCAGGTGTCGGAGCTCGGGGTAGCCTCGGGGACAGGTTCGTCAGCGGCTGCCTCGATCTTGACGCCTTCTCCTTCGGTCACTAAACGGATGCAATGATGGATGCTTAAGAGGATGCTCACATGAACAATGCAGCACAGGACAAAGCACTGATCCTATAGTATAACTTTCTAGCAAGGGAGTAACTTCTAGGGTAGACACAAAGTTACCTATCTTTTATCTTTAAGCAAGATTAGTTAAACCTATTGAGCATTATTGATCTAACCTAAGCATAGACCAAGGCATGACATCACAAACATCATAGACCAGATGGGTGGGGGTCTATGAACAGCAAACAATCCGAAAGTCACACACAAAGGCATACAACAGTGAAACCTAATTATTTTTCTATTCTAATTATCCAAAAGGTCATTTTACGTAGTTGCTCCAAACTTTGCCAAATTAAACTCATAGGTTCATTATGGTATAAATAGGTGACAAAACAAATTTCATAATTTATGGAGCTATGCATGTTTCTCTAAAATCTAAAACTATCTATTTATTAATTAAAGGAGGATCATTCATTTTCTAATTGTTGCATAAAAGTTAAGTTTCTTATTTTTATAAAATACTACATGGTATAAAGACTCAACTGTAAAATTTTTAGAATTTTTAGAGCGACACAGAAAATCATACAAAAAGATGAAAAAGCAAGACTGTACATATTTTTGAAAAGAAAAAGAGCACTGAGCTCGAGTCGGAGCGGGCTCGACGTCGAGGCTCGAGGCTCGGCTGAGAAAACAGAGGCTGGGCTCACCGAGAGTCAGAGGCGAGGCTCGGCGAGGCGGATGGAAAAGAGGGCTCGACGGGCGAGGCCTCGGCGGGGTTCTCTTGCGGCAGACTTCTCGAGGGAGGCCTCGACTTACTCGAGGCTTGCTGCTCGAGGGTAGTGCGATTCGCCCGAGGCTGAGGCTAGCCTCGACTGCTTCGAGGGGTGGGGTTCGAGGGTGTGCTCGAGGGTGTGGCTCGGGAACGTGCTCGAGGGTGAGGCTCGAGGGAACGCTCGAGGCTTGGGACTCGATACGGTCGAGGGTGCGGGTCGAGGAAGGAGACGACCGCGGCGGACTTCGGCGATCCGGCGACTCTGTACACCAGGCACGGTCACCAGTAACCAGTTAGGAATGCAAGGAAACAAGGAAGAAAGATTAAGGGTCAGAGAGAGAAGGGATGGAGCGACGGCGACGAATTCCGTCGTCCTAAGACAGGCGGCTTGTCACCGGCGCTGAGGAAGACAAGCTTGCACTCGGCGGTGGGAGGCGGTAGCGGTGGAATTGAGGAGCTGGGAAGCTTTGCGAGCTCAAGGCGGAGCTGCTGGGCTAGATGGTTGAGCGAGGGAGACACTGGATTGAGCTAGCAATGGTGGCGGAGGTGAGTGAAACTTCGGCAGTCCGGCGGCCCTTTTTATAGGCGCGGCCAGGGACAGGTAAGGGCTGCGCGCGGGTGCGGATGAGCTCGGCCGCGTCGCGTGCTTGCAAAACCATGATGAAGAAAGGACGGGCGTGCACTAAGGGACCGGACGTGAGCTCGTCGGCGACGGCCACGCGGCGGCGCTGTGCAGGGAACTGTAGGGGACGGGCGCGAAGGTCAACTGGCGCGCGCGTGCAGATAAGAATGATGGCGCTGTTCTGAGGGTGACGGGGCGGGGTGGTCAGACGGCTGCCAGACGCGTGGCGCAGGCGGCGCTGGCGCGCGGCCATGGCCGGGGCCCCCTAGCTGTAGGTTGAAGATGAACAGGGCTAGGTCTTAGGGTTTGACTATGGGCTGATTTCTGAATTTTGCAAATTACTCCCAAAACTTGAACTGCACGGGAAAAACTCAAAACACTAAAGTTGTTAAGAAAAAGGAGATCTACAACTTTGTCAAAAAGAACATTTTCAAATTCCATACAGTTTTTGAATTATTTTCGAAATCAGAAAAGGGGACACTTTTAAGATTTGAATAATTTCAAAATTACTTTTGATTTTATATAGGAACATGAAAATCTGCAAATACCAAAGTTGTTCCTTTTGACAAAATCTACAACTTTGCTTTTTGGACCAGGTCCAAATTTTGAATAGTTTTTACATTATTAAAAGAGGGTTAAAAACCAGGGTTTGGAAATTAGAGTTTTCCAAAAGGCATTTGAAATCTGTTTTTGATTTTTGGTTTTTGAACAACACAACAAAGCTTCAAGACATCCAACTGAACAAGAATTACACAAAGCTAGGCACAGAGGTGAAATTACCATTTTTGCCCTTAAAGGAAGATTTGGGCTTTTAGGGTTTTTTGAAAAAAGATTGCTACACAAGTACTAAGCAAACATAAATGCAAGGCAAGAATGATTAATGACTGATGATGATGACATGTCAGGTTAATTACAGTTAAACACTAGAGGTGTTACAGCCTTCCCCCCTAAAAGAAATCTCGCCCCGAGATTCCACGTCTTAAGAAGGATAAAGGCAAAGCCTTACATCTACAGAGTATCGAGAAAGTCGGGATAGCTCTTTGCTAAGAAGTCTTCAGATTCCCAGGTGGCTTCTTCTTCAGAGTGTTGGTTCCATTGGACCTTGTACCATCTTGTGGTGGTTCTCCTGGTAACACGATCTTTGTGATCCAACACGCGAACTGGATACTCAGTGTATGACAGATCTGGTTCTAACTCAACGCCTTCAACTTCAACCACATGTTCAGGTACTCGGAGGCACTTCTTGAGTTGGGAGACATGAAACACATTATGAACTGCTGAAAGATGATCGAGCAAACTCAGCTTGTAAGCGACCTTGCCACAACGATCCAAAACTTCAAACGGACCAATGTAGCGGGGTGCTAACTTTCCTTTGACTCCAAAACGAGTGACTCCTTTGGTGGGTGAGACCTTCAGGTACGCATAATCCCCGATCTCGAACTGCAGAGGTCGACGTCTCTTGTCAGCATAACTTTTCTGTCGAGATTGTGCAATCTTCATATTCTCTTGTATTTGCTTGACTTTCTCTTCCATATCTTTCACTAGGTCAACTCCAAAGAATTCCCTTTCTCCGGGTTCAGACCAACTGAGAGGTGTACGACAACGGCGGCCGTACAGTGCTTCAAAGGGTGCCATTTTGATGCTCTCTTGGTAACTGTTATTATATGAGAACTCTGCCAAAGGCAAACAATTATCCCAAGTATCTGCGAAGGTTAGCACGCAGGCTCTCAACATATCCTCCAACACTTGGTTGACTCGCTCAGTTTGCCCATCCGTTTGCGGATGATATGTCGTACTATGCAGTAACTTGGTTCCAAGTGAGGTATGGAACGCTTTCCAAAACTTTGCGACAAACTGGGTACCACGATCAGAGATAATGCTCTTGGGTATGCCATGGAGTTTCACTATGTGGTTCTTGTACAAAGTGGCATAAGTGGGGACGGTGTAACTGGTCTTCACTGGCAGGAAGTGAGCTTGCTTAGTGAGGCGATCCACGATCACCCATATGGAATCAAAACCTCTTGATGTCTTGGGTAGACCATTGATAAAGTCCATACTGATATCGTCCCATTTCCAAGCAGGTACAGGTAAAGGTTGCAATTCCCCTCCGGGCTTCATGTGCACGGCTTTGACTTTCTGGCAGGTATCGCACTGAGCGACATACCGGGCGATCTCAATCTTCATCTTTGTCCACCAGAATTGCTGCTTCAAATTCTGGTACATTTTGTTGCTGCCGGGGTGGATGGAGAATCTAGTCAAGTGTGCTTCATCAAGGATTAACTTTCTTAACTCAGGCACTTTAGGAACTACTAACCGATTCTTAAACCATACTACTCCTGCATCATCGATCCTGAAACAATCAGCCTTTCCGGATTGGACCTTTTCGATGATGTATTTGATTCCAGGATTATCTTTCTGTGCAGCGATGATCTGCTCTCTAATAGGGGTTTCTATCCTGACATTACTCAGGATTCCTTGTGGAATCATTTCAATATTCAACTTTTCCAGCTCATAACACAAAGAAGAATCATAGGGTTTCATCATCAGACAGTTGCAATAAGACTTGCGACTGAGTGCATCGGCGACCACATTCGCCTTACCCGGATGGTAATGCACTTCAAGATCATAGTCCTTAATTAACTCAAGCCATCTTCTCTGCCTCATATTCAGTTCCTCTTGAGTGAAAATATACTTCAGGCTTTTGTGATCAGTGTACACATTACAGGTACTGCCCAACAAATAATGACGCCAGATCTTCAAGGCATGCACTACTGCTGCTAACTCGAGATCATGAGTTGGGTAATTCTCTTCATGTCGCTTAAGCTGTCGGGAGGCATATGCGATCACTCGACCTTCTTGCATCAAAACACAGCCCAAACCAGTACCAGATGCATCACAGTAGACATCAAAGGGTTTCTCGATGTTCGGCTGGGCTAGCACAGGTGATGTGGTTAACAATTTCTTCAGAGTTTGAAAGGCTTGCTCACAGGCTGGTGACCAGACAAACTTCACAGAATTCTTCACTAACTCAGTGATAGGCTTGGCGATTCTTGAGAAATCTGGGATGAATCGACGATAATATCCTGCCATTCCCATAAAGCTGCGGACTTGATGAACAGTGGTAGGTGGCTTCCAATCCAGAATGTCTGCCACTTTACCAGGGTCAACTGACACACCTTCAGCGGAAAGGACATGACCAAGAAACTGTATCTGATCTAACCAGAACTCACATTTACTGAACTTGGCATACAGCTGATGTTCTCTGAGACGGGATAGAACGATACGAAGATGTTTGGCATGATCTTCAGGGGTTTTTGAGTAGACAAGGATGTCGTCAATGAACACAACCACGAATTTATCAAGCTCTGGCATGAAAACAGAGTTCATGAGGTACATGAAGTGAGCAGGGGCATTGGTCAAACCGAAGGACATGACCAAGTACTCATATAGGCCGTATCTGGTGGTGAAAGCTATTTTAGGAATATCTTCAGGATGAATCTTTATTTGGTGGTAGCCGGATCTGAGATCGATCTTGGAGAATACTTTGGCTCCGGCTAACTGGTCAAAGAGAAGATCAATACGAGGCAAGGGATATTTATTTTTGATGGTGACCTCATTGAGTGGGCGATAATCAACACATAGCCTGAGACTCTTGTCTTTCTTCTTTACAAAGATTGCAGGACAGCCCCAAGGAGACGAGCTTGGGCGAATGAAACCCTTGTCCAACAAATCTTGTAATTGGATTTTTAGTTCTGCCAACTCTCTAGGAGGCATTCGATAAGCTCTGCGAGATATAGGAGCAGTCCCGGGCTTTAGTTCTATGGCAAACTCAACATCACGGTTAGGAGGCAGACCAGGCAAATCCTCAGGAAAAACATCAGGGAATTCACAAACCACGGGGATGTCCCGGGTTTCCAGAACATAGGCGGTATTTATTTGAGTGGCTGCTGGTTTTTTAGGCATTGGAAGTTGGAGAAGGAGTTTGGCGGTACTGTTAGGAATATCCACTCTCACAACTCTATTCAAGATGTCGATCATGGCTTTATACTGACACATCCAATTCATGCCTAGGATGACATCTATCTCCTGATCATGAAGCACTATCATGGTGGTGGGAAATACATGTTCCCCCAACATTACTGGTATACTGCGAACCACTTCCTTAGTACTTATACGCCCTCCAGGCGAAAATATGCAGAAACTTTCTTTTAAATCCTCAATTGATATTTCATGCTTGATGACAAAAGTACGACTGATGAAGGAATGCGATGCACCAGAATCAAACAACACAACTGCAGGGTGATTGGCAACAGGAAACCTACCGATCATGACGGGCTCCCCTTCTGGTATATCGCTGACAGCGGTGTAGTAGACTTGCCCGTGTTTCTTGACAAACTTGCCCTTCTGAACATGCTGCTGCGGGGCACGGTGCTGCTGCTGCTGAGGTCCTCCAGGGCCCTTCTGTGCGTTTTGTGCATACTTCTTGGGTTTCGGGCAATCACGAGACCAGTGGCCAAGTTGGCCGCAGTTGTAACAGGGATGGTTATAGGCTGTTTGTGAGGTGGTGATATGAACACCTGGGGCGTTCGGCTGTGTGGCACTCTGCTGGTTGGCATTATGGGTGGTGGCCGCGGTACGGACGACCACTTGCTGGTTGGGATAAGGTAGATGATTGTGGTGGTGGCTGGGGTGATAGATGATTCTCTGGCGTTTGTGACCGCCAGAGAAGCTGCTTGACACTGCTTTCTTCTTCTTCTTCTCTTCCTGGTACTGGCGATTGCTTTCTTCAAAAGCAACAGCCCGGTCAACAACATCATGATAAGACCCAGTCAGGTTATTGGACAAGCTCCTGCGGATCTTTGGGTGCAGTCCTCTGAGGAAACAATCCCTCTTCTTCTCATCTGTGTTGACATACTCTGAGGCATACTGGCTGAGATGATTGAATTGACCCACATACTGCATGACTGTGGAGTCTTTCTGTTGGAGAGCCAGGAACTGATCAAGCTTCATCTTCATTAATCCCGAAGGGATGTGATGTGCACGGAAGGCAGTGCGGAACTCCTCCCAGGTCAACCGATGACCTTCTGGCTGGGCAACCAACAGGTTGGCGTACCAAGCACTTGCCGGACCACGAAGCTGCTGTGAAGCGAACCGTGGCTTCTGGATATCGGTACAGTTGATAAGACCAAACTTCTGCTCCATGGTGCGGAGCCAATCATCAGCTTCGAGGGGTTCATCGGCCTTGGTGAAGACCGGTGGACGAGTTTCGATGAATTCCACATAAGTGGTCTCTTGGTTGATGTTGTGGCGACCACGGTGAAAGTTCTGCTGTCCTTGGTTTTGAGCCATTAGGTTGGCAGCGGCGGCCAAGGCTGCAATGGCCTCTGCTAGGGTAGCTGGGACAGGTGGAGGGTTTGGGAGACGGTCATCCCCAGCACCTCCGGCTCCGGTACGAGTGTTCACAGGCATCTGTTTAAGCAACTTGGAACTCAGCATTCATAGATAGGGTTCTGAAAACAACAGACTGATAGCTTCTTCTGATACAAAAGACTGATGACTTGATAAGGTGACTGACAGATGATACAGACCGATAAAGGGAAAAGATGCGAAAAGAAAGATACATGCCAGACTTGGCAACAGACAGACTAACGCCCCCAAACCTAGACTAAGGTTTTAGGTAAGCAGATGGTACAAACACTACGAGTCTAGTCATCGTCGATGATGATCATGTCTTCATCGTCATCTTCTTCCTCGAGGATGAGCTCAGGCTCTACTTCCTCGTCCTCGTCCTCGGCGTGGACATCCTCAGCAGGTTCAATTTCTTCGTCCACGTCTGGCTCTTGTTCCACATCGGGTTCTTCCACTACTCCGTCCTCAGGGTCTTCCATAACCGGGGGTACCAAGGGGTGGAGTTGATCATACAGCTGATGCACTTCCTCATAAAGCATATCATTGAACTGTTCAATCTGAGCTGTGTACTGCTGCAGTCCGTGGAGCTGGGCTCTGGTAACGTCCTCGCGAGTCCAAGCATCATTGCGCTGCTCGATAGCGCGAACCGTGTTCCGGTTGGCCTGCTCCAAGGAAGCTCGTGTCTCATAAAACTCCAGGCGTGAGTGGTAGAAGTCATGCTCCAAGTTCTTCAGCTCAGCCTTCAGATCCTTGATTTCCTCCTTCAGGTTCTTGCGGGTGCGGCGGGGAAAGCGACGACCGTTGGAAGATTCGGCAGTCTCTTCTCCAACGCGTGGTGCCAGCTGGTGGCGCGGCACACCATGCGGTCCAGTCGACTTGCGGGCAGTCAGCTTGATACGGGCCATGTCTGGATAAGAGAAGATGGATGAGAAAGGCTAGCAAGAACAGGTAAAGGCATACTACCCCAACGAACTTAGAGAGGAAGTTAACTTAAGTGATTATGACATGATGCATGAATCGTTCCTACGGAACAAAGCAATGCAATAAATAAGGTACATAGGGCTTAAAACATGTTGTTCCACTAGCTAGTGTTGCCATATGAGAGACAAGATGAGAGAAGCAATTTTGGACTCAAAATAGTCAAGTTTAGTTTGTTTGGACTCAAAAGGTCTTTTGAAGTTTTCGCAAAAACGAACACTGCAACGTTAAAGTGAGATGCTCCGATACCACTCTGTGACGGAACGACCCTAATCCCATGGCCCACGCGTCCCTGTCAACCTCTGACAGCCGAACCCATGTTCCATGTGATTAAGACCTGTTCGCCACCGGGCTACATCAGTGCCCAATGTCCGCAGGATCATCTCACAATTCGGTTACAGCATTGCATACTTTTACAAATAACATCGGAATAATGAGCGGAAGACTTAAATAACATTAGTTTTACAAAGCAGGGTTCCAAATAGAAATTAAGGTGCAGTTATTACAAACCAAGTTCTGATAATAGAAATAGACATAAGCAACATAGTGGAGAACAGCAAAGATGCTTATAATCACCCAGCCCGAGGATGTACAACTATTCTTCGGCCTCATCGGCCTCTCCCTGGACGATGGTCACGCAGCAGGGTGCAAGACACATCGGATACTCAGGCATACCTGCAACAGGGGGTAACAAACCCTGAGTACAGGGGTACTCAACAAGACTTACCCGACTAAAGAAAAAGGGAGAAGACTCAGGAATGAGAGGCTTAGGGTAGTCAAGGTAAGGCTTAAGCAAGATCAAGTATTTTGCAGAAAAGCATTTTGTAAACCTTATTTTATTTTGGAAAGATTCAGTATTCCTCAGTTCTTTGTTGTTCATGATTCATTTTACATTTCAAAACATTCCTAGTTGAGAACCACTCTCCGTTGATAGTCAGTGAACCAAGTCTCCATAACCGAGGAGCAACGTTAATCCAGATAAATAATACTCAGCTGAGGATCCCTATCCACACTGCATATGTAGCACCCAAGCTTGCATATGCCAACTCGTCTTCCACGATTCCTCCAAGATTGGGCCCGGTCCTACGCCACCCGGAAGTACAGTACACCACTCCAATCCGGGACTCTAACCCACGTGGGTACATGCTACTTCCGCCATCTCTCCACTCCCAGTGCGTGGTTGTCGGTCCAATAAAGGATTTCTCGGAGCCAGAGCTTTCCGTAGTATGTGAATAGTTGCAAGTCTTGGCCAGCAGGCCCCCATACGGATGGTCCCTAATTTTCCAGCCAGAACTACACCTTGGTTATATCTCACCCAAGCGTAATAGTCCTGTCAGTTTTTCAAACCTGTCCCGGTCGGTGTCAACTGTTGAGTCCCGGACTACAACATGACAGCACCGTACGCGCGGACAACCTCTTCTCGCCATTGACTAGGTACGGATCAGATACTTAGCCAACAGTCGGGAAGTAAAACCAAATTCCCATAAAAATTCTTTAAGTGATCACACCTTTGAAATTGGCATTTTATTGCAAATCTACTGTGTAGCATCGCTAAGCATTTTGCAAAAAGTTTTGAAAAGCAGGTATCGGGTGTATCAGTAGTCAAGGTGGATAATGCATCAGATAGGATATCACTCAACTCCTATAAACCTAATGCAGTAGTTTACTCAAAAGCATTTAAGGAAATCATTTTATAAATTCAAGGAAAGGGTTAAATGCACCGGGGCTTGCCTTGAAGAGCAAAGAGGGCAGGCTCGAGGGCGGCAGGGCAGGTGTCGGAGCTCGGGGTAGCCTCGGGGACAGGTTCGTCAGCGGCTGCCTCGATCTTGACGCCTTCTCCTTCGGTCACTAAACAGATGCAATGATGTATGCTTAAGAGGATGCTCACATGAACAATGCAGCACAGGACAAAGCACTGATCCTAGAGTATAACTTTCTAACAAGGGAGTAACTTCTAGGGTAGACACAAAGTTACCTATCTTTTATCTTTAAGCAAGATTAGTTAAACCTATTGAGCATTATTGATCTAACCTAAGCATAGACCAAGGCATGACATCACAAACATCATAGACCAGATGGGTGGGGGTCTATGAACAGCAAACAATCCGAAAGTCACACACAAAGGCATACAACAGTGAAACCTAATTATTTTTCTATTCTAATTATCCAAAAGGTCATTTTACGAAGTTGCTCCAAACTTTACCAAATTAAACTCATAGGTTCATTATGGTATAAATAGGTGACAAAACAAATTTCATAATTTATGGAGCTATGCATGTTTCTCTAAAATCTAAAACTATCTATTTATTAATTAAAGGGAGGATCATTCATTTTCTAATTGTTTCATAAAATTTAAGTTTCTTATTTTTATAAAATACTACATGGTATAAAGACTCAACTGTAAAATTTTCAGAATTTTTAGAGCGACACAGAAAATCATACAAAAAGATGAAAAAGCAAGACTGTACATATTTTTGAAAAGAAAAAGAGCACTGAGCTCGAGTCGGAGCGGGCTCGACGTCGAGGCTCGAGGCTCGGCTGAGAAAACAGAGGCTGGGCTCACCGAGAGTCAGAGGCGAGGCTCGGCGAGGTGGATGGAAAAGAGGGCTCGACAGGCGAGGCCTCGGCGGGGTTCTCTTGCGGCAGACTTCTCGAGGGAGGCCTCGACTTACTCGAGGCTTGCTGCTCGAGGGTAGTGCGATTCGCCCGAGGCTGAGGCTAGCCTCGACTGCTTCGAGGGGTGGGGTTCGAGGGTGTGCTCGAGGGTGTGGCTCGGGAACGTGCTCGAGGGTGAGGCTCGAGGGAACGCTCGAGGCTTGGGACTCGATACGGTCGAGGGTGCGGGTCGAGGAAGGAGACGACCGCGGCGGACTTCGGCGATCCGGCGACTCTGTACACCAGCACGGTCACCAGTAACCAGATAGGAATGCAAGGAAACAAGGAAGAAAGATTAAGGGTCAGAGAGAGAAGGGATGGAGCGACGGCGACGAATTCCGTCGTCCCAAGACAGGCGGCTTCTCACCGGCGCTGAGGAAGACAAGCTTGCACTCGGCGGTGGGAGGCGGTAGCGGTGGAATTGAGGAGCTGGGAAGCTTTGCGAGCTCAAGGCGGAGCTGCTGGGCTAGATGGTTGAGCGAGGGAGACACTGGATTGAGCTAGCAATGGTGGCGGAGGTGAGTGAAACTTCGGCAGTCCGGCGGCCCTTTTTATAGGCGCGGCCAGGAACAGGTAAGGGCTGCGCGCGGGTGCGGATGAGCTCGGCCGCGTCGCGTGCTTGCAAAACCATGATGAAGAAAGGACGGGCGTGCACTAAGGGACCGGACGTGAGCTCGTCGGCGACGGCCACGCGACGGCGCTGTGCAGGGAACTGTAGGGGACGGGCGCGAAGGTCAACTAGCGCGCGCATGTAGATAAGAATGATGGCGCTGTTCTGAGGGCGACGAGGCGGGGTGGTCAGACGGCTGCCAGACGCGTGGCGCAGGCGGCGCTGGCGCGCGGCCATGGTCGGGGCCCCCTAGCTGTAGGTTGAAGATGAACAGGGCTAGGTCTTAGGGTTTGACTATGGGCTGATTTCTGAATTTTGCAAATTACTCCCAAAACTTGAACTGCACGGGAAAAACTCAAAACACCAAAGTTGTTAAGAAAAAGGAGATCTACAACTTTGTCAAAAAGAACATTTTCAAATTCTATACAGTTTTTGAATTATTTTCGAAATCAGAAAAGGGGACACTTTTAAGATTTGAATAATTTCAAAATTACTTTTGATTTTATATAAGAACATGAAAATCTGCAAATACCAAAGTTGTTCCTTTTGACAAGATCTACAACTTTTCTTTTTGGACCAAGTCCAAATTTTGAATAGTTTTTACATTATTAAAAGAGGGTTAAAAACCAGGGTTTGGAAATTAGAGTTTTCCAAAAGGCATTTGAAATCTGTTTTTGATTTTTGGTTTTTGAACAACACAACAAAGCTTCAAGACATCCAACTGAACAAGAATTACACAAAGCTAGGCACAGAGGTGAAATTACCATTTTTGCCCTTAAAGGAAGATTTGGGCTTTTAGGGTTTTTTGAAAAGAGATTGCTACACAAGTACTAAGCAAACATAAATGCAAGGCAAGAATGATTAATGACTAATGATGATGACATGTCAAGTTAATTACAGTTAAACACTAGAGGTGTTACAGCGTTTTGCTTTTTCTCCACGATTTTCCCATCGATCGATCTCTCTCTACGTTGCTCCGTTTGCAAAACCATTTGAATCAACTTGTTCTTTGCAGTGAGGTAATCACTTTCACCAAAGGAATTCAACTCAAACCTCACGAACAAGTAGATCGATCGGTTTTCGTTTTGGATCAACTTTTCTCCCCTCTCCTCGAATTTCTTCAATTCATTGATTTGGGGATAGGTTCGAGCCATCATCTCCTAGGAGTAGCTCACTATCCTCCTTGTGACTCCTCTCACCAAGTTAGAACCCTAGAGGTTTCATTTTGGGTGAGATCGAGTTGATTCGGTGGATGAACAGGTGATTTCGGGGTGACCGGACTCTGGCCACGGGTTGACCGGACGCTGACCCCGTGCGTCCGGTGGTTGAAGGCTAAGCGTAACCAGTTTCGCAAACTGACCGGACGCTCTATGATTGCGTGACCGGACGCTTGAGAAGTGACCGGACACTTACTACCAGTGAGTCCGGTCATCAATAGTAAGGGTCCAGAACTGTTTTTCTCAGACCGGGCGCGTCTGGTGCTCACTGACCGGACGCTGGCCAGAGTCCGGTCAAAGTGTAGTTTGCACGTTTTCGTACGTTGCTTGTCCGTCCGTTGTCGGTTTTTGTTTCCGGCTTTTGCGTTGGGATTCTAGAGTTGTGTAGTGTCTTCCTGTGCTTCTCGGAAGCATCCACCCAACAACTAGGGTCGTGGACATTACCAAGCTCTAATTTTTGCTCTTGGGGAGATTCTCGGGACAATAGCAACAAGTTTCTGAAAAGAAATTTGAAGCTCCCATTCACCCCTCCTCTGGTCGCTTTCTGGTAGCACTTTTGGTCCTTCAATTGGTATCGGAGCGGGTTAAGGATCTTTCACCTTAGCTGGTTCCAGATCCACATAAGGCGACATGGATCGCGGCGTGGGCAAACCGCCGTTCTTTGATGGGACGAACTATGCGTATTGGAAGATACGCATGTCGGCCTATCTTCAGAGTTTGGGTGCTTCCATCTGGGATATTTGCAACTCTGCAGATTACGTGGTCTTGGCTACACGTGCTACTCAGCATCAGATCGATGAGCATGATGCCAATAGCCGAGCCCGTAATGCTCTTTTCTCATGTTTGAGCATGACGGAGTTTGATCGCGTTTCTCACCTCGCTACGGCTAAGGAGATTTGGGCTACCCACATGCGCTTTCATGAGGGCACCACTCAAGTCAAAACCCGTCTCTACGAGTCGCACAAGCGAGAGTATGAGAACTTTCGACACATGCCTGGCGAGAGCATAGAGAGTTTATTCGCTCGCTTTCAGGTGATTGTCAACAGGATGAGGGCTAACAAAGAGCTGTTGCCTTTCGACGATCATGAGAGGGCTTTGAAGCTTTTACACACTCTCGATCGGTCGGTGTGGGATTCTAAGGTTCATGCGATCATCGAATCGCCTAACTATGAGACCCTCACGTGCGATGAGCTCTTCGGTAAGCTCAAATCCTTCTCTCCCGTCGATGGCTTTGCTTTCTGGCCCTTCTGCTAACACCTCTGGAGGCTTTGCACTCTCGTCTCTTCTTTCTGTCACAGAGGAGTAGCTGGAGTTCATGGGGGATGACGAGCTGGCTTCGCTCGCCAACCGGTTCTCGCGGTTCCACAACAACCTGCGGATACATGGGTGTATGACGAGTCTCAGAGTGATGAGTGATTGTCAACTGGGATAATGCGCATGTTCTTTGGCTTGTGTTGTGCAGGTGTCGAGCACGGATACAGTGATCAAAGGCAAGGTGAAGGTCAAGTAGAGACGTGCCGTGCCGATGGACCGAGAGTGGCGAAGCGCGGACGTGAGGCTTGGACTGAGGGACCGGTGGCCTGAGGTTCAGCCGTGGTGCCTGACAGCCTAGGATAGCGACGAGCGAAGACTTGCGGGACACGGTGTGGCTCCGGTCGTGGACCTGAGGGCACATGTTGGTGGACGGGGTGCACGGGCGGTGCATCCCCTCTACGGCTCAGTTTGGTGGTTGAGCCACAGAAAAACCACCGAGTGGACGGTTTCCAGGTTTGGGCCTCAAAACCTGGGCACTGATGGTTTCCGAGTTTGGGCCACAAAACTCGGGCTGAGGACGGTTTCCAGGTTTGGGCCTCAAAACCTGGGTGCTGCGGGTTTCTGAGTTTGGGCCACAAAACTCAGGCAATGGAAGGCTGGATTCCCGGTTTGGGCCTCAAAACCAGGGGTTGGTCGTGAAGGCTGGTTTCCCGGTTTGGGCCTCAAAACCGGGGGCGAAGTCCGAAAAAAGGACAAGCGGAGCGGTGGCGGCACGTGGCGGCAATCGGTGAGGTTGCGTCGAGGCAACGCTACCAGTTGTGCGGGCGTGGCCGTCGGATCACCAGCATCTTCGAGTTGGTCCAGAATAACCCTAGGGTTTAGCTGGTTCGCTTTGTAATTGGTGAGGGGTAGAGTAGGAATTAGACTTAGGATAAGTAGAGGGAGACACCCTCCTCCCATTTCATCTCAGCCATTTGCTCTTTGCCTTCCAGGTTTTCCTGCTCTCCCTATCCTCTGCTATAGCGAACCTGAGATCCACAGAGAAGAGAACAATACCTCTGTGCCCGTGAGATTTTGAGGAAGTGAGACCGTAATCTCACTATTGTAGCGTGTGGTAGCCACACGGTTGCAAATTCGTGGTTGTGATTTGCGTTTTGTTCTTGTTCTTCGCGGATTACTTTTCTCCATGATTTTCCCGTCGATCGATCTCTTTGTTCGTTGCATCTTTTGCGATTCCGTTTGAACCGAGATGTTCTAGATCGTGAGGCACTTCTTTCCACCGAAGGAATTCACCTCTAACCTCACGAGCTAGTAGATCGGTTGTTTTTCGTTTCGGGTCAAGTCTTTCTCCCTTCCCCCAAATTTCTTCGATTCATCGATTTGGAGATAGGATTGAGCCATGATCTCTTAGAGATAGCTCACTATCATCTTTGTGACTCTTCTCACCAAGTTTGATCCCTAGAGGATTCGTTTCGGGTGAGATAGAGTCGAATCGGTGAACGAACAGTAGACTTTCGGGGTGACCGGATGCTTGGCTCGGGCTGACCGGACGCACCCCCAAAGTCCGGTCGTTGAACGTTCATCGTGATTTTTCCCTGCGTACTGACTGGACGCTCGCCCTGAACGTGACCAGACGCAACCCTTCTACTATTCACGGTTGTTGTCTGTATCGACCGAACGCTCTGTCGTTGATCGGACTCTTCACTCAAGTGAGTCTGGTCATGAACAGTAAGGTTCCAAATCGACTTTTGACTGACCGGACGCGTCCGGTGCCTACTGACCGGAATCACCTGTGAGTCCGGTCAATGCTGTTTCGCGCTGTTTCGTTCGATCGTTGACAGATTTGGTTTCCGTCTTTTGCGTTGGGTTTCTAGGGTAGTGTAGTGTCCCGCTGTGCTTCTCGGAAGCATCCACCCTACATCTAGGGTCGTGGACACTTGCAAGTTCTAGGTTTGCTCTTGGGGTTGATTCTTGGGACTGTGGCATCAAGTTACCGAAAGGAAAATTTGTAGCTCTCATTCACCCCCCTCTGGTTGCTTTCTGGTTGCACTTTCGATCCTTCAATTGGTATCAAAGCGGGTTAAGGATCTTCCACCTTAGCCGGTTCCAAATCCATAGAAAGCGACATGGATCGCGGCGTGGGCAAACCGCCGTTTTTCGATGGGACGAACTATGCGTATTGGAAGATATGCATGTCGGCCTATTTGCAGAGTTTGGGTGATTCCATCTGGGATATTTGCAACTCTGCCGATTACGTGGTCTTGGCTGCTCGTGTCTCTCAGCTTTCGATCAATGAGCACGATGCCAATAGCCGAGCCCTTAATGCACTTTTTTCATGTCGGAGCATGAGTGAGTTTGATTGCGTTTCTCACCTCGCTACGGCTCAGGAGATTTGGGCTACCCTCATGCGTTTTCATGAGGGAACCACTCAAGTCAAAACCCGTCTCTACGAGTCGTTCAAGCGAGAGTATGAGAACTTTCGACACATGCCTGGCGAGAGCATAGAAAGTTTATTCGCTCGCTTTCAGGTGATTGTCAACAGGATGAGGGCTAACAAGGAGCTGTTGCCTTTCGACGATCATGAGAGAGCTCTCAAGCTACTCCATACTCTTGATCGATCGGTGTGGGATTCCAAGGTTCAGGCGATCATCGAATTGCCTAACTATGAGACCCTCACGTGCGACGAGCTCTTCAGTAAGCTCAAGTCCAGTGAGATCGATGCCATGGCAAGGGCTTCTTATCAAAATCCTTCTGGCCCGTCGATGGCTTTGCTTTCTGGCTCTTTTGCTAACACCTCTAGAGGCTTTGCACTTTCCTCTCTTCTTTTTGTCACAGAGGAGCCATTGGAGTTCTTGGGGGATGACGAGCTGGCATTGCTCACCAACCGGTTCTCGCGGTTCCACAACAACCACATGAACCATCGCCGCGGAGGAGGACGCTCAGGATGCTTTGAGTGCGGCGGCCCCAACCACTTCATCGCCAATTGCCCGAAGAAGAACAAGCAAGTCTTCGGCAAGGCCGATCATGGGCACAAGTACGACTCCGGCAAGCGCAAGGAGAAGTACGTCCCCGCGAAGCACAAGCGGAAGGGCAGCTTCAACAAGGAGTACATCAAGACCAAGTACTTGGAGAAGGCCCAGGCTGAGCAGCGTGCGTTCTTTGCCACGCTCAGCGACGTCGACAACTCGGATGACGACTCCGCTTCTTCAAGCGACGACGAGTCTGAGAAGAAGAAGAGGATCGAGGACAAGCTCAACGGCCTCTGCTTCTTCGCCGACGACGAGGGCTTCTGCACCATGGCCCTCGGCAAGGAGGTCGACGGCGAGCTTGAGGAGACCCCTCGGAACGACGACGACGATGACACCTCCCAGGTATCTCTGACCCCCGACAAGCTTTCTGCTGAGGTCAAGAAACTTACTGCCGCTCTCCTTAGTCAAGACAAGTTGCTTAGGCGTGCCGCTAGAGAGCGCAAGGAGTTTAGGTAGAAGTGGGAGGATACGATGAAGAAACTTGAATCTGTCAAGTCCACCGTTGTTGTCACCGAGGAGGAGTGTGAGATGTGCACCACGCACATGACTGACCTTCTCACTTTGAGAGGTAAGTATGTGGCATTGGTAGGAGAGGTGGATGAGCTGAAGGCTAGATCCTTGCTTTTGGGTGCGTGCAAGTCTTGTGCAGGCTTGCAAACCGAGTTGGCAGAGAAGAATGCCAAGATTGTGTCTCTTGAGAAGGCCAGCTCGGGTAGCACTTGTGTGACTAGGTGCGTGTTGTGTGAGGGCTTGGAGATGGAGATAGCCAATGTGAAGCATGACAAGATGCAAACCGAGGAGGAAAACACATACCTTCGGACCATCTTGTCATGGGTGTCTAGTGGTGAGCCGCAGCTTGGGATGATGATCTCCCAGTTCAAGCGTGCTGCCGGAGGTCCTGGTGTAGGTTTCGCTCCGGGTGTTGATGTTTCATCTTTCGGCAAGATTGGAGAGTCGAGTGGTCTTAACCCATGTGAGAAGCCCAACTCCACCACTACTCCCAAGATTACAAAGATTCCACCCAAAGAGCCTCTCAAGCCCAACACCAAGGATGGTCTGTTCGTTGAACCTCCAAGAGCTCCACCCAAGAAACAGACATGGCATCCCAAGCCCAACCACCTAAAAAACAAGCTTGACACGATGCCACCTATCCAGGAGGAGCTTATGCCACATAAGGGCAAAGTGATCCACACCCACAACCATGAATACCAACAACCCCTTATGAGAGCGGTGAGGTACCATTGTGAGCATTGTGGGAGAGATGGACACTTGAGTAAGTTTTGCTTTCGGCGCAAGAGAGAGGCGCGCCGTGCAAAGGAGATGAACAACATGGACATGTACCATCCTTTCCATGATGTACATGTGCCTAATGTTCAGAGGCGTGCTGCTAGGCCTAGAGGTCCAAAACCTCAAGTTCCTAGGCCTAGGCCGCGAGGAGGTCGTGCCCGGCGGGAGCCTGCAGTTGTAGGCTATGGACCCCGTGGCGGTGGCTTTGTAGTTGAGCGTTTCCCTCCACCGCGTTTTGAGTATCGCGATGGACACTCCTCCCTTAGCGAACCACGTTTTCCTCAGCGTGGTGATCGCTCTTCCCGTAGGCGTGCTAAGAATGGTTTTTCTGCTAACCGTTCTTTTGAGCAGCCGGCCCAACACTGGTATTCTTCCTACTTCACTAACCCCAGTGTTGGACCGTATGCTCACCCTATGTCTTTTTATTGATGTAGGTAAAACGATTGGAGAACGTTTGGTTGGTGGATTCCGGTTGCTCGAGGCACATGACCGGAAATGCCAAGTGGTTCTCCAGTCTTAGCCCAGTCGCCGGAAGGGAGTTTATCACCTTCGGCGACAATAGCAAAGGTAAAGTGTTGTCTCGTGGGTCGGTGCGAGTTAATGAGCACTTTGTGTTGCGTGATGTTGCTCTTGTTTCTAACTTGCATTTTAACCTTCTGTCTGTTTCACAACTCTTTGATGATGACTATGAGATTCGTTTTAAGCCAAATCTCTGTCGTATTTTGGATCCTCAGGGCGATCTTGTTTGTGTGATTTTGCCCTTTGGGAAAGTCTTTCGTGCGGATTTCTCGGAGTGTTTTGGCATTTCTCGTTGTCTTGTGGTTGGACCTTCCTCCTCTGATCTTTGGAAGTGGCATAGGAGACTTGGTCATTTGAGCTTTGACTTGCTTGCAAGGCTTAGCTCACTTGGCCTAATCCGAGGATTGCCCAAGTTGCATATAGAGAAGGATCTTGTTTGCCATTCTTGTAGACATGGGAAGATGGTTGCCGCTCCCCACCATCTAGTGACTCAGGTCATGACCAAGCGCCCTGGAGAGCTTTTGCACATGGACCTTGCTGGTCCGGCTCGGGTGAGCTCGGTTGGGGGGAAGTGGTATGTGCTTGTTGTTGTTGACGATTTTTCGAGATATTTGTGGGTCTTCTTTTTAGCTGAGAAGACCGAAACTTTCTCCTTTGCTCGCAATCTGATATTTCGTCTTCAAAATGAGTTCCCTATGAACTCGATGCGAGCTATTAGGAGTGATAATGGTTCCGAATTCAAGAATTCAGATTTTGAGAAGTTTTGTAACTCTTTGGGTTTAGAGCATCAGTTTTCTTCTCCCTACACACCGCCCCAAAATGGTGTTGTAGAGAGGAAGAATCGGACCCTTGTAGAGATGGCCAGGACGATGCTCGATGAGCATAGGACTCCTAGGCGATATTGGGCCGAAGCTATGAGCACTGCATGCTACATTTCCAATCGCATTTTTCTCCGAGCTTTCTTGAAAAAGACTTCTTATGAGTTGTGTTTTGGAAAACTGCCCAAGGTGAGTTATTTTAGAGTCTTTGGTTGCCACTGTTTTATACTTAAGAAAGGCAACCTGGAAAAATTTGAGTCTCGTTCTTCTGACGGTGTGTTTTTGGGTTACAGCACTCATACTCGTGCATATCGTGTACTTAACCTTGACACTAACCGAGTCATGGAGACATCAGATGTCACCTTCGACGAGACCATGGTTTGTCCTTCTTCTCGTTTTGAGCATGTAGGTGATCATGAGGTTGGCGAGCCTCTCTTTGATGACGAGGATGAGGGTGTTGAAGGTATGGATGATCCAACACCCCCTCCACCTGCTGTGCCGCAAGGAGCGGCTTCTACTATGACTCACGGCCCCGACGCTTCTTCATCTTGGGGGCCGTGGGATCCGCCACCTCGAGCGCTACCTTTTGTACCCGGGGAGGCACCAGCTGCTGTTGAGGGGGAGATCACTTCTGCTCGGGAGGCGCCACGACACATCCAGCGCCAATATCCGCCTCAACAGATGATCGGCAGCATCAGCGAACGTGTCACTCGGTCAAGGTCTCAACAAATCTCTCACTTTGCTCATTCTGCATTTGTTGCTGATTTTGAACCCCGAGATGTTGGACACGCTTTATCTGATCCGGATTGGGTCAATTCCATGCATGAGGAGTTGGAAAATTTTGAGAGAAATCAGGTTTGGGTATGGGTTCCTCTTCCTCCTGACTGTCATCCTATTGGGACAAAATGGGTTTTCAAAAACAAACAAGGAGAGGATGGCCATGTTGTGAGAAATAAGGCCAGGCTTGTAGCCCAGGGGTATAGTCAGAAGGAGGGGATAGACTATGAGGAGACTTTTGCTCCTGTAGCTCGTTTGGAGGCAATTAGGATTCTCTTGGCTTTTGCTGCATCCAAAGGGTTTAAACTTTTTCAAATGGATGTCAAGAGTGCCTTCTTAAACGGCTACATAGAAGAGGAAGTGTATGTGAGACAACCCCCCGGTTTCGAAAATCCCAAGTTTACAAACCATGTTTTTAAACTTCACAAAGCTTTGTATGGTTTGAAACAAGCCCCTAGAGCCTGGTATGATAGGTTGAAAACCTTTTTGCTTGCTAAGGGTTTTAAAATGGGATGTGTGGATAAAACGCTTTTTCTCCTCAAGCAAGGCAATGACACACTCTTGGTCCAGATTTACGTGGATGATATCATTTTTGGTGGTTCTTCTCACGCTTTGGTTGCCAAGTTTGCAGACACTATGAGCAGGGAATTTGAGATGAGCATGATGGGCGAGTTGACGTTTTTCCTCGGGTTGCAAATCAAGCAATCCCGAGAAGGGATGTTCGTGCACCAGGGCATGTACACCAAGGACATCCTGAAGAAGTTTGACATGGGTGAGGCCAAGCCTCTTCCAACACCCATGCCGACCACAGCGGCCCTGAATGCGGATGTGGATGGAGAAGCAGTAGACCAGAAGGAGTACCGGAGTATGATTGGGACGCTGCTGTACCTGACGGCGACACGCCCAGACATCCAGTTCGTGGTGTGTTTGTGCGCGCGATTTCAGTCATCACCGCGCACTTCTCACCGTCAGGCGGTCAAGCGCATTATGAGGTACTTATGCTTTGCCCCTGAGTTTGGGATTTGGTATTCTGTTTCCTCCACCCTTTCCCTTTGCGGTTATTCCGATGCCGATTTTGCTGGCTGTCGCATTGATCGCAAGTCGACATCTAGGACTTGCCAGTTTATTGGTTCTTCTCTTGTATCGTGGTCTTCTCGCAAGCAGTCTAGTGTCGCCCAGTCTACCACGGAGGCTGAGTATGTTGCTGCGGCTAGCTGCTGTTCCTAGTTACTTTGGATGATGGTCACTTTGCGTGATTTCGGTCTGAGCTTTTCTCGCGTTCCTTTGCTTTGTGACAGCACGAGTGCTATTAGCGTTGCTAAGAACCCTGTGCTGCACTCTAAGACCAAACACATTGATGTGCACTTTCATTTTCTGCGAGACCACTATGAGAAGGGTGATATCGACCTTCGCCATGTCGATACTCATCATCAGTTGGCTGATATTTTTACCAAGCCTTTGGACCAATCAACTTTTGCTAGGTTGCGAGGTGAGCTTGGTGTGTGTTTCCCCTTTTAGATGGGGGAAACATTTTGGTTCTTGTATCACAAACTGATTTTCTGTTTTTCAATTGGTTTTTCTAGCATCCTTTCTGCATTTCATCTTGCATATTTACATTCAGAGCTTCATGTATATAATCCTTAGAATGTGACTATGCTCTGTATAATGTATGCTCTGATGCTTTACCTGTAGCTTATGCTCTTTCTGATCACTGATACATGTTGTGAGTTGAGCTATTTTATGAACGGTGAACTTGTGTAATAAACCTATAATCTGAAAATGTTCACCATTGAGATATGCAACTAGCATGTGTAGGATGTGTAGAATTCACTCGTGCTTTTCATATATGCTAGGTTCCTATGTCTCTAGTTCTGAGTCATTCACTTGCTTGGTATGTTCATATTCTGCCTTAAATTCTGAACCAAGTCAAGTATTTTTGAAAGATCGAGATGGGATTGCTTGTCAGCACATCACAGTTTCGAGAATGTTTCTGATTGGACTTTGAGTTAAACTTGAGCTGTGTAGTGTATGACCTAAACTGTTGCTTTAAGCTTCTAATTCCTTCTGCATAGGCTTCGCACAGTTGAAAAGTTAGGCATTGACAAGCTTTGAACCTCTCGCAACCGCATGCTAAAATTTGAACTTGTGTAATCTAACCGCTGCAACTCCGATAAAATTTGGATACACAAGTCTATGTTTCATTCTATAGCATGATGGTTGAACTGTGCTAGGGGTAGTTCACCTTGTATACATGTTTAGCACTTGTTTGACTTTCTGTCTATACATGCTTCGTGCTATTTTGATGGTGAATACCTTTTTGGCTGAAAACTGCTCTTATTGCTCAAATGTTTAGATTTCGTATTTACTGATCAGTTTGAGCCTTTGCTAGCATTCTGTGAATTTTATGAGTCATCGGATCAGCACTCTGTCGAGCATCTTTATATTCTATCGACTATATTCCTGAAGCTGCTAACTTGCATTTTTGACTCATATGCATTTTGGAAGGGGGAGTTCTTCTGTCAGGGGGGGGGGGAATTTGCTTGATGGTGCATTTTCAACTAAGGGGGAGAAATTGCAAATCATATGTTCTCTGAGTGTTCAACTACGGGGGAGTTGAACTAAGGAGGAGATTTCCTGGTTGTGTGTACCATTCGAGGGGGAGTTTGCTCGCTGCTGAGTTTTTGTTGATCCTTTATGCTCTTCAGCTGATTTCTAGTTTTCTTCAGTTGGTATCGAGCTCCCTCATTCTTCAGTTGGTATCGAGCTTCCTCGCTAGCGGTGTTGAGCCCGTTCTGCCTATTCTTGAGGGCTAGCTTTGTTTTGCTTGGTTTTCAGTTGATTTTCCAATTGGTGTCGAGTTTTCTCGCTAGCGGTGTTGAGCCTCTTCTACCTCTTCTTGAGGGCTAACTTTGCTTTGCTTGGTTGCGTCGAGCCGTTGCTCATGTCTTTGGGAACCAAGTTGTTTTGCTCTTTCCACTTGACCTTCTTCGGCTTTGATATGCTTTTGGGTCATTTGGTCGAGTTCTCTCTCTCCTGCTTCCTTCCTTCCTCTATTCCATTATGATTTGTGTTGTAGTTGACAATGCACTCATCAAGGGGGAGATTGCGGATACATGGGTGTATGCCGAGTCTCTGAGTGATGAGTGATTGTCAACTGGGATAATGCGCATGTTCTTTGGCTTGTGTTGTGCAGGTGTCGAGCATGGATACAGTGATCAAAGGCAAGGTGAAGGTCAAGTTGAGACGTGTCGTGCTGATGGAACGAGAGTGGCGAAGGGCGGACGTGAGGCTTGGACTGAGGGACCGGTGGCCCGAGGATCAGCTGTGGTGGCTGACAGCCTGAGACAGCGACGAGCGAAGACTTGCGGGGCATGGTGTTGCTCGGGTCGAGGACCTGGGGACATGTGTCGGTGGACGGGGTGCATGGGCGGTGCATCCCCTCTACGGCTCAGTTTGGTGGTTGAGCCACAGAAAAACCACCGAGTGGACGGTTTCCAGGTTTGGGCCTTAAAACCTGGGCACTGATGGTTTCCGAGTTTGGGCCACAAAACTTGGGCTGAGGACGGTTTCCAGGTTTGGGCCTCAAAACCTGGGTGCTGCGGGTTTCTAAGTTTGGGCCACAAAACTCAGGCAATGGAAGGCTGTTTTCCCGGTTTGGGCCTCAAAACCGGGGGTTGGTCGTGAAGGCTGGTTTCCCGGTTTGGGCCTCAAAACCGGGAACGAAGTCCGAGAAAAGGACAAGCGGAGCGGTGGCGGCACGTGGAGGCAATCGGTGAGGTTGCGTCGAGGCAACGCTACCAGTTGTGCGGGCGTGGCCGTCAGATCACCAGCATCTTCGAGTTGGTCCAGAATAACGCTAGGGTTTAGCTGGTTCGCTCTGTAATTAGTGAGGGGTAGAGTAGGAATTTGAATTAGGATAAGTAGAGGGAGACACCCTCCTCCCATTTCATCTCAGCCATTTGGTCTTTGCCTTCCAGGTTTTCCTGCTCTCCCTATCCTCTACAGTAGCGAACCTGAGATCCACAGAGAAGAGAACAATACCTCTGTGCCCGTGAGATTTTGAGGAAGTGAGACCGTAATCTCACTGTTGTAGCGTGTGGTAGCCACACGGTTGCAAATTCGTGGTTGTGATTTGCGTTTTGTTCTTGTTCTTCGCGGATTACTTTTCTGCATGATTTTCTCATCGATCGATCTCTTTGTTCGTTGCATCTTTTGCGATTCCGTTTGAACCTAGATGTTCTAGATCGTGAGGCACTTCTTTCCACCGAAGGAATTCACCTCTAACCTCACGAGCTAGTAGATCAGTTGATTTTCTTTTCGGGTCAAGTCTTTCTCCCTTCCCCCGAATTTCTTCGATTCATCAATTTGGAGATAGGATCGAGCCATGATCTCTTAGAGATAGCTCACTATCATCTTTGTGACTCTTCTTACCAAGTTTGATCCCTAGAGGATTTGTTTCGGGTGAGATAGAGTCGAATCGGTGAACGAACAGTAGACTTTCGGGGTGACCGGACGCTTGGCTCGGGCTGACCGGACGCACCCCCAGAGTCCGGTCGTTGAATGTTCATCGCGATTTTTCCCTGCGTACTGACCGGACGCTCGCCCTGAACGTGACCAGACGCAACCCTTCTACTGTTCACGGTTGTTGTCTGTATCGACCGGACGCTCTGTCGTTGATCGGACGCTTCCCTCAAGTGAGTCCGGTCGTGAATAGTAAGGTTCCAATTCGGCTATTGACTGACCGGACGCGTCCGGTGCCTACTGACCGGACGCACCAGTGAGTCCGGTCAATGCTGTTTCACGCTGTTTCGTTCGCGGTTCGTTCGATCGTTGACAGATTTGGTTTCCGTCTTTTGCATTGGGTTTCTAGGGTTGTGTAGTGTCCCGCTGTGCTTCTCGAAAGCATCCACCCTACATCTAGGGTTGTGGACACTTGCAAGTTCTAGGTTTGCTCTTGGGGTTGATTCTTGGGACTGTGGTAACAAGTTACCGAAAGGAAAATTTGTAGCTCCCATTCACCCCCCCCTCTGGTCGCTTTCTGGTTGCACTTTTGGTCCTTCACAACTGCATGAACCGTCGCCGTGGAGGAGGACGCTCTGGATGCTTCGAGTGCGGCGACGCTGACCACTTCATCACCAACTGTCCCAAGAAGAACAAGCAAGCACTTGGGAAGGGCGATCATGGGCAAAAGTACGACTTCGGCAAGCGCAAGGAGAAGTACGTCCCCACGAAGCACAAGCGGAAGGACGGCTCCAACAAGGAGTACATCAAGAAGAAGTACTTGGAGAAGGCCCAGGCTGAGAAGCATGCTTTCTTCGCCACGCTCAGCGACGTCGACAACTCGGATCACGACTCTGCTTCCTCAAGCGACAACGAGTCCGAGAAGAAGAAGAAGATCGAGGACAAGCTGAACGACCTCTGCTTCTTCGCCGACGACGAGGGCTTCTGCACCATGGCCCTCGGCAAGGAGGTCGACGGCGAGCTTGAGGAGACCCCTCGGAACGACGACGACAACGACACCTCCCAGGTATCTCAGACCCCCGATGAGCTATCTACTGAGGTCGAGAAACTTACTGCCGCCCTTCTTAGTCAATATAAGCTGCTTAGGCATGCTACTAGAGAGCGGAAGGAGTTTAGGCAGAAGTGGGAGGATACGGTGAAAGAACTTGAGTCTGTCAAGTTCACCGTTGTTGTCACTGAGGAGGATGAGTGCGAGATGTGCACCAAGCACATGACTGACCTTCTCACTTTGGGAGGTAAGTATGTTGCTTTGGTTGGAGAGGTGGATGAGCTTAGAGCTAGATCCTCGGTGATTGGTGCGTGCAAGTCTTGTGCAGGCTTGCAATCTGAGTTGGCAGAGAAGAATGCCAAGATTGTGTCTCTTGAGAAGGCCAGCTCGGGTAGCACTTGTGTGTCTAGGTGCGCGTTGTGTGAGGGCTTGGAGATGGAGATAGCCAATGTGAAGCATGACAAGATGCAAACTGAGGAAGAAAACACATACCTTCGGACCATCTTGTCATGGGTGTCTTGTGGTGAGCCGTAGCTTGGGATGATGATTGCCCAATTCAAGCGTGCTGCTGGAGGTCCAGGTGTAGGTTTTGCTCAGGGTGTTGATGTTTCATCTTCTGGCAAGATTGGAGAGTCGAGTGGTCTTAACCCATGTGAGAAGCCCAACTCCACCACTACTCCCAAGCTTACCAAGATTCCACCCAAAGAGCCTCTCAAGCCTAACACCAAGGATGGTGTGTTTGTTGAACCTCCGAGAGCTCCACCCAAGAAACAAACATGGGCTCCAAAACCAAACCACCTCAAGAACAAGCTAGACACAATGCCACCTATCCAGGAGGAGCTCATGCCACAGAAGGGCAAAGTGATCCACAACCAATACCGTGAGTACCAACAACCCCCTATGAGAGCGGTGAGGTACCATTGTGAGCATTGTGGGAGAGATGGACACTTGAGGGAGTTTTGCTTTCGGTGCAAGAGAGAAGAGCGTCGTGCAAAGGAGATGAACAACACGGACATGTACCATCCTTTCCATGATGTACGTGTGCCGAATGTTCAAAGGCGTGCTGCTAGGCCTAGAGGTCCAGTACCTCAAGTTCCTAGGCCTAGGCCACGAGGAGGTCATGCCCGACGGGAGCCTGCAGTTGTGGGCTATGGACCCCATGGCGGTGGCTTTGTAGTTGAGCGTTTTTCACCACCGCGTTTTGAGTATCGCGATGGACGCTCTTCCCTCAGCGGACCACGTTTTCCTGTGCGTGGTGATCGCTTTCCCCGTAGGCATGCTAGGAATGGTTTTTCTACTAACCGTTCTTTTGAGCAGCCGGCCCAACACTGGTATAATTCCCATTTTACTTAACCCAGTGTTGGACCGTATGCTCACCCTATGTCTTTTTATTGATGTAGGTAAAACGATTGGAGGACATTTGGTTGGTGGATTCCGGTTGCTCGAGGCACATGACCGCAAATGCCAAGTGGTTCTCCAGTCTTAGTTCCGTTGCCAGAAAGGAGTTTATCACCTTCGGTGACAATAGCAAAGGTAAGGTGTTGTCTCGTGGGTCTGTGCGAGTTAATGAGCACTTTGTGTTGCGTGATGTTGCTCTTGTTTCTAACTTGCATTTTAACCTTCTTTCTGTTTCGCAACTCTTTGATGATGACTATGAGATTCGTTTTAAACCAAATCTCAGTCGTATTTTGGATCCTCAGGGCAATCTTGTATGATTGATTTCGCCCTTTGGGAAAGTCTTTCGTGCGAATTTCTCAGAGTCTTTTGGCATTTCTCGTTGTCTTTTGGCTGGTCCTTCCTCCTCTGATCTTTGGAAGTGGCATAGGAGACTTGGTCACCTGAGCTTCGACTTGCTTGCAAGGCTTAGTTCACTTGGCCTAATCCGAGGATTGCCCAAGTTATCCATGGAGAATGATATTGTTTGCCATTCTTGTAGACATGGGAAGATGGTTGCCGCTCCCCACCATCCTGTGAACCAAGTCATGACTAAGCGCCCTGGAGAGCTTTTACACATGGACCTTGTTGGTCCGGATCGGGTGAGCTCGGTTGGGGGGAAGTGGTATGTGCTTGTTGTTGTTGACGACTTTTCGAGATATTCGTGGGTTTTCTTTTTAGCTGAGAAAACTGAGACTTTCTCTTTTGCTCGCAATCTGATTTTGCGTCTTCAGAACGAGTTCCCTTTGAACTCAATGCAAGCTATTCGTATTGACAATGGTTCCGAATTCAAGAATTCGGACTTTGAGAAGTTTTGTAACTCTTTGGGTTTGGAGCATCAGTTTTCTTCCCCCTACACACCGCCACAAAATGGTGTTGTAGAGAGGAAGAATCGGACCCTTGTAGAGATGGCCAGGACAATGCTCGATGAGCATAGGACTCCTAGGCGATATTGGGCCGAAGCTATGAACACTGCATGCTATATTTCCAATCGCATTTTTCTCCGAGCTTTCTTGAAAAAGACTTCTTATGAGTTGCGTTTTGGAAAACAGCCCAAGGTGAGTTATTTTAGAGTTTTTGGTTGCCATTGTTTTATACTTAAGAAAGGCGACCTGGACAAATTTGAGTCTCGTTCTTCTGACGGTGTATTTTTAGGTTATGGCACTCATACTCGCGTATATCGTGTACTTAACCTTGATACTAACCGAGTCATGGAGACATCTGATGTCACCTTCGACGAGACCATGGTTTGTCCTTCTTCTCGTTTTGAGCGTGCAGGTGATCATGAGGTTGGCGAGCCTCTTTTTGATGACGAGGACGAGGGTGCTGAAGGGATGGATGATCCAGCACCTCCTCCACCTGCTGTGTCACAAGCGTCGGCTTCTACTACGACGACTCACGGCCCCAACCCCTCTTCGTCGACTACTTGGGGGCCGTGGGATCCGTCACCTCGGGCTGTACCTTTTGTACCCGAGGAGGCACGAGCTGCTGTTGAGGGGGAGATCTCTTCAGCTCGAGAGGCGCCACGACACATTCAGTGCCCACACCCACCTCAACAGGTGATCGGTGACATCGACAAACATGTCACTCGGTGAAGGTCACAACAAATCTCTCACTTTGCTCATTCTGCATTTGTTGCTGATTTTGAACCTCGAGATGTTGGACATGCTTTATCTGATCCAAATTGGGTTAACGCCATGAATGAGGAGTTAGAAAATTTTGAAAGAAATCGGGTTTGGGTTTTGGTTCCACCTCCTCCTGAGTGTCACACTATTGGTACAAAATGGGTTTTCAAAAACAAACAAGGAGAGGATGGCCATGTTGTGAGAAACAAGGCCAGACTTGTAGCCCAGGGGTATAGTCAGAAGGAGGGGATAGACTATGAGGAGACGTTTGCTCCTGTAGCTCGTTTGGAGACAATTAGGATCCTCTTGGCTTTTGCTGCATCCAAAGGCTTTAAATTTTTTCAAATGGATGTCAAGAGTGCCTTCTTAAACGGCTACATAGAAGAAGAGGTCTATGTGAAACAACCCCCCGGTTTTGAAAATCCCAAGTTTCCAAACCATCTTTTTGAACTTCACAGAGCTTTATATGGTTTGAAACAAGCCCCTAGAGCCTGGTATGATAGGTTGAAAACCTTTTTGCTTGCTAAGGGTTTTAAAATGGGATGTGTGGATAAAACGCTTTTTCTCCTCAAGCAAGGCAATGATACTCTCTTGGTCCAGATTTACATGGATGATATCATTTTCGGTGGTTCTTCTCATGCTTTGGTTGCCAAGTTTGCAGACACTATGAGCAGGGAGTTTGAGATGAGCATGATGGGTGAGTTGACATTCTTTCCCGGATTGCAAATCAAGCAATCTCGAGACGGGACGTTTGTCCACCAGGGCAAGTATACCAAGGACATCCTGAAGAAGTTCGATATGGGTGAGGCCAAGCCTCTTCCAACACCCATGTCGACCACGACGGCCCTGGATGCGGATGTGGATGGAGAAGCTGTGGATCAGAAGGAGTACCGAAGTATGATCGGATCGCTGCTGTACCTGACGGCGACACGCCCGGACATCCAGTTTGTGGTGTGTCTTTGCGCGCGATTTCAGTCGTCGCCGCGCACCTCGCACCGTCAGGCAGTCAAGCGCATCATGAGGTACTTATGCTTCACTCCAGAGTTTGGAATTTGGTATTCTGCTTCCTCCACCCTCTCCCTTTGCGGTTATTCTGATGCCGATTTTGCTGGTTGCCGACTTGATCGCAAGTCCACTTTTGGGACTTGCCAGTTTATTGGTTCTTCTCTTGTATCTTGGTCTTCTCGCAAGCAGTCTAGTGTCGCCCAGTCTACCACAGAGGCTGAGTATGTTGCTACGGCTAGCTGCTGTTCCCAGTTGCTTTGGATGATTGCCACATTGCGTGATTTTGGTTTGAGCTTTTCTCGCGTTCCTTTGCTTTGTGACAGCACGAGTGCCATTAGCGTTGCTAAGAACCCCGTGCTGCACTCTAAAACCAAACACATTGATGTGCGCTTTCATTTTCTGCGAGACCACTATGAGAAGGGTGATATCGACCTTCGCCATGTCGATACTCATCATCAATTGACAGATATTTTTACCAAGCCTTTGAACCAATCAACCTTTGCTAGGTTGAGAGGTGAGCTTGGTGTGTGTTTCCCCTTTTAGATGGGGGAAACATTTTGTCTATTATATCATTGACTGACTTTCTTTTCTTTCATTTTGTTTTTGTTAGTCTTTACATTTCATCATGCAGTTTGCTTTTCGAGCTTCATGTATATAATCTTTAGAATGTGATTATTCTCTATCTAGTATGCTCTGATGCTATATAATGATGCTTGTAGCTTTTGTTCTTTCTGATCACTGATACATATTGTGAGCTGAGCTATTTTCTGAATAATGAACTTGTTTAAATGAACATAAAATTTGAAAATTGTTCACGATTGAGATATGCAACTAGCATGTGTAGAATGTGTTGAATTCACTTGTGCTTTTCATATATGCTAGGTTGCTATGTCTCTAGTTCTGAGTCAGTCACTTGCTTGGTATGTTCATATTCTGATACTAAATTGAACCAAGTTTTTAAGTGAATTGGAAAGATTGAGATGGGATTGCTTGTCAACACAACACGGTATCGAGACTGTTTCTCATTGCACTTTGAGTTAAACTTGAGCCGTGTAGTGTATGACCGAAACCGACGCTTTAAGCTTCTGATTGCTTCTGCATAGGCTTAGCTCGGTTGAAAAGTTAGGCAATGGCAAGCTTTCAACCTCTCGCAATCACATGCTGAATTTTGAACTTGTGTAATTTCATCGCTGCAACTCCGATTAAAATCTGAAATCACAAGTATATGTTTCATTCTACAGCATGATGATTGAACTTTGCTAGGGGTAGTTCAGCTTGTATACATGTTTAGCACTTGTTTGACTTCCTGTCTATACATGTTTAGTGCTATTTTGATCGTGAATACCTTTTTGGCCAAAACTGCTCACTTTGCTCATATGTTCATATTTCGTATTTGGTGATCAGCTTGAGCCTTTGCTGGCATGTATGCTTACTGTTGAGTCATTGGAGTTATACTTTGTAGACCATCTTTTCGTTCTATCGACTATATTCCTGAAGCTGCTAACTTGAGTTTTAGTTCATATGCATTTTGGAAGGGAGAAGTTTACCTGATAGTGCATTATCAACTAAGGGGGAGAAATTTGTCAAATCTTAAGGAGGAGAAATCATAAAATCATATCCTAGTTGTGTGCACTATTGGAGGGGGAGTTTTATCGTTTTGTCTGAGAAATTTCCAATTGGTTTGGAGCATTTTTGGTAGCTAGTTGTGTTGAGCCTTTGCCTCTTTCTTAAGGGACTAGCAACTTTGCCTATATGCTCTTTGCTTGGTATCGAGCTCTTTTACTTTTTAGTTGGCATTCCTTCAGTTGGTATCGAGCTTTCTTGCTAGCGGTGTTGAGCCCGCTCTGCCTCTTCTTGAGGGCTAGCTCTATTTTGCTTGATTGTCAACTGATTTTTCAATTGGTGTCAAGCTTTCCTACTAGCGGTGTTGAGCCTGTTCTACCTCTTCTTGAGGGCTAGTTTTGCTTTGCTTGGTTGCGTCGAGCCGTTGCCCATGTCTTTGGGGACCAAGTTGTCTTGCTCTTGCCACTTGACCTTCTTCGGCTTTGCTACGCTTTTGGGTCATTTGGTCGAGTTCTCTACTTCTCCTTCTTCCTTCCTCTATTCCATTATGATTTGTGTTGGTAGTTGACAATGCACTCCTCAAGGGGGAGATTGCGGATACATGGGTGTATGCCGAGTCTCGAGTGATGAGTGATTGTCAACTGGGATAATGCGCATGTTCTTTGGCTTGTGTTGTGCAGGTGTTGAGCACGGATACAGTGATCGAAGGCAAGGTGAAGGTCAAGTAGAGACGTGCCATGTCGTCGGACCGGGAGCGGTGAAGGGCGGACATGAGGCTTGGACTGAGGGACCGGTGGCCTGAGGATCAGCTGTGGTGGCTGACAGCCTGGGACAGCGACGAGCGGAGACTTGCGGGGCACGGTGTTGCTCGGGTCAAGGACCTGGGGACACGTGTTGGTGGACGGGGTGCACGGGCGGTGCATCCCCTCTACAGCTCGGTTTGGTGGTTGAGCCACAGAAAAACTACCGGGTGGATGGTTTCCAGGTTTGGGCCACAAAACCTGGGTGCTGCGGGTTTGCCGAGTTTGGGCCACAAAACTCGGGCTGAGGATGGTTTCCAGGTTTGGGCCTCAAAACCTGGCCGCTGGCGGGTTTCTGAGTCTGGGCCACAAAACTCAGGCGATGGACGGCTGGTTTCCCGGTTTGGGCCTCAAAACCGGGGGTTGATCGTGAAGGCTGGTTTCCCGGTTTGGGCCTCAAAACCAGGGGCGGAGTCCGTGAAAAGGACAAGCAGAGCGGTGGCGGCACGTGGCGGCAATCGGTGAGGTTGCGTCGAGGCAACGCTACCAGTTGTGCGGGCGTGGCCGTCGGATCACCACCTACCACGAGTTGGTCTAGAATAACTTTAGGGTTTAGCTGGTTCACTCTGTAATTAGTTAGGGGTAGAGTGGGAATTAGAATTAGGATAAGTAGGGGGAGACACCCACCTCCCAAACTATCTCAGTCATTTGCTCTTTGCCTTCTAGGTTTTCCTGCTCTCCCAATCCCCCGCTCTAGTGAACTGAGATCCACAGAGAAGACAATCATACCTCTATGATCGTGAGACTTTGAGGAAGTGAGACCGTAATCTCACTGTTGTAGCGTGTGGTAGCCACACGGTTGCAAATTCGTGGCTGTGATTCGCGTTTTGGAGTTGTTCTTCGCGTTTTGCTTTTTCTCCACGATTTTCCCGTCGATCGATCTCTCTCTACGCTGCTCCGTTTGCAAAACTATTTGAATCAACTTGTTCTTTACAGTGAGGTAATCACTTTCACCAAAGGAATTCAACTCAAACCTCACGAACAAGTAGATCGATTGGTTTTCGTTTTGGATCAACTTTTCTCCCCTCTCCTCGAATTTCTTCGATTCATCGATTTGGAGATAGGTTCGAGCCATGATCTCCTAGGAGTAGCTCACTATCCTCCTTGTGACTCCTCTCACCAAGTTAGAACCCTAGAGGTTTCGTTTTGGGTGAGATCGAGTTGATTCGGTGGACGAACAGGTGATTTCGGGGTGACCGGACGCTGGCCACGGGTTGACCGGACGCTGACCCCGTGCGTCCGGTCGTTGAAGGCTAAGTGTAACCAGTTTCGCAAACTGACCGGACGCTCTGTGATTGCGTGACCGGACTCGCCGAACACACTGTTCACTGTGTTCGTTTTCTTGTGACCGGACGCTTGAGAAGTGACCGGACGCTTACTACCAGTGAGTCCGGTCGTGAACAGTAAGGGTCCAGAACTGTTTTTCTCAGACCGGACGCGTCCAGTGCTCACTGACCGGACGCTGGCCAGAGTCCGGTCAAAGTGTAGTTTGCACGTTTTCGTCCGTTGCTTGTTCGTCCGTTGTCGGTTTTTATTTCCGGCTTTTGCGTTGGGATTCTAGAGTTGTGTAGTGTTTTGCTGTGCTTCTCGGAAGCATCCACCCTACAACTAGGGTCGTGGACATTACCAAGCTCTAAGTTTTGCTCTTGGGGAGATTCTCGGGACAGTAGCGACAAGTTTCTGAAAAGAAATTTGAAGCTCCCATTCACCCCCCTCTGGTCGCTTTCTGGTAGCACTTTCGGTCCTTCAGCATTTAAGGCTTCGTCCTCCAAGAGCAAGAGCAAGGGCAAGGCAAAGAAGGAGGAAAGTGATGATGAAGCTAACACAAGCTTGAGTGAAATGGATGATGAAGAGATGGCACTATTTGTCAAGAGATTTGGCAAGTTCATGAAGAAGAAGGGCTATGGAGCAAGAAAGAGAAGAGATGCAACCAAAAGTACAACTAAAAGGTGCTATAGATGCAAGAGCAAGGATCACTTCATTGTGGATTGTCCATATTCTAGTGATGAAGATGATGATCACAAGAAGAGCAAGAAGAAGGATAATAAAGGAAAGAAAGAAAAGAAAGAGAAGAAGAAGGAAAAGAAGAAGGGTGGTTCCTATGTTGTGACATGGGATAGTGATGCTTCATCAAGTGATGATGATGATTCAAGTGATGATGAGAGGAAGACCACCAAGAAGAAGGCTATGTCTAGTTTTGCTATCTCGAGCAAGCCTTCTATCTTCAACACTCATTGACATGCTTCATGGCTAAGGCCGCTAAGGTATCATCCGATGAGAGTGAGAGTGAGAGTGAGAGTGATGATGATTAGGAGTACTCAAAGGAGGACCTCATGAGCATGCTACAAGATGCTCCCTCTTACATTGTGGCTAAGAGGAAGGAGTGCAAAGAATTGCGCAAAGCCAACAAGGCTCTTGAGCAATCCTTTGATGAGCTCAAGTCTACTCATGAGAGGCTAAAGGAAGCCCATGAGAAGCTTGATCAAGCTCACACTAGGCTTAAGGAAGCCCACTCCTCCCTCCTTGATCAAAGTAAGATTGAGGATGTTGTAGAGACATGCAATGTAGGAGTTACATGTGATATACTTGATGAATCATTTTATGCTCCAATTATTGTTGCCCCCACCAATGCATCATCATCATCTAGCTCAACTAAAATGACTACTTCTACTACTTGTGATTCATCATTAGTGGTAGAAAATGAGAACCTTAAGAACAAGGTGAATGAGCTCACTCATGCTTTAGACAATGTCTATGGTGGAGATGCCCGCATGCTTAAGTGCTTGGGTAGCCAAAGGTGTCCACTCAACAAGGAGGGACTTGGCTATACCCGCAAGAAGGGCAAGGCGGCCTTTGCTACTCACAAGACTCATTTTATGAAGAGCAATGGTCAGTATTGCTATAATTGCAAGCAACCCGGGCATATAGAACAAAATTGCTTTAACAAGAATAAGAACAAGAACAATGCCCATGTTTCATCCATTCAACTTGATTCTTGTTATATGCTTACGAAGGGGACTTTTGGTGTGAAGGCTAAGTACATTGGTGCACCCATGGTTGGCGCAGAGAAGAAGGCAATTTGGGTGCCCAAGAGCTTGGTGACTAACCTTGGAGGACCTAAAAAGATTTGGGTACCTAAAAAGAATTGATCTCTTTTGTAGGTAAACTATAAAGCGGGAGGAAAGCATTGGGTACTTGATAGTGGGTGCACTCATCATATGACCGGAGATGGAAGATTGTTCAAATCAATCAACACTAGTGGCAATGATCATGCGGATGCCATCACATTTGGTGACAACAAGAAAGGCAAGGTCAAAGGCTTAGGCAAGATTGCAATATCCAATGACTTGAGCATCTCCAATGTGCTATTAGTGGAATCTCTCAACTTCAACCTATTGTTCGTAGCACAATTGTGTGATTTGGGATTCAAATGCATATTTGGTGTTGATGATGTGGAGATAGTGAGTGTTGATGGAAGTGATTTGGTCTTCAAAGGATTTAGAAATGAGAACCTCTATTTGGTGGACTTTGATGCAAGTGAAGCTCAATTGACAACATGCTTATTCACCAAATCAAAAATGGGTTGGCTATGGGATAGGCGTTTGAGACATGTTGGAATGAAGCAACTAAAGAGGCTAGTGAAGCATGACATGGTGAGAGGGCTAAAAGATGTTCATTTTGAGAAGGACAAGCTTTGTAGTGCATGCCAAATGGGAAAGCAAGTTGGAAACACCCACCCTAACAAAGGAATGATGAGCACTAAACATGCACTTGAGTTGTTGCACATGGACTTGTTTGGACCAACTACATATGCAAGTATTGGAGGAAACAAGTATGGCTTTGTGATAGTTGATGACTATACAAGATACACATGGGTCTTCTTTCTCGTTGACAAGAGTGAAGTGTTTGGCATATTCAAAACCTTTGTCAAGAAAAGCCAAAATGAGTTTGATAGAAGAATCAAGAAAGTGAGAAGTGACAATGGAAGTGAGTTTAGAAACACAAGAGTTGATGAGCTATGTGATCAGTGTGGAATCAAGCATCAATTCTTGGCCAAGTATACACCTCAATCCAATGGGATAGTTGAAAGAAAGAATAGGACACTCATTGACATGTCAAGATCCATGCTTAGTGAATACAATGTGATTGATTCCTTTTGGGCCGAAGCAATCAACACGACATGCTATTATAGCAACCAGCTCTATTGTCACCTTCTATTGAAGAAGACACCATATGAGCTCCTCAATGATAGAAAGCCCAACATTGCTTATTTCTGGGTCTTTGGGTGCAAGTGCTATATATTGAAGAAGGGCACAAGACTTGGCAAGTTTGAGAAGAAGTGTGATGAAGGGTTTGTTGACGCAAAAAGTGACACCTTGCGCCAAGGTACATAGCAAGCCGAACGAGGCTAGCTTCAAACGGGTGCCCGGAGTGTACTGAATCCAGTGACGTGCCAGTCGGTTTGACCTGAAAACCAACAAGGGATAAAGCGTGAAAATACCTCTAGAACATGCTGGGTAAAACCAGACAGTTCCATATTTACGGCTTTGGAAGCCAGTCACGACGGCACACAGCTATAGAAGCTGTCTGTCAGAGCATGTTTACAAAGCCATTCGACAAGTATGAGAACAGAGTATGTGAAGCATATTAACTACCGAATGCAAAAGGAAGACATGCTTGAGCGAATCAAGGATATTATAAACAGGCAACTTGGAAGAATAGATCTATTCAAATAACACATGCATAGGCTAATCCAACTAATCTGCCGCACGTTTAGTCTTCATAAACCCATCAAGCATAAACTTAAGCGAAGCTAATCCACCGCATGATACCACTTGCTATAAGTCTATACCACTTCCTATAATCAGATTAATCCACCGCATGATACAATCTAATTATAACAAGCTAAAAGCATGCATATATTTGTACAGATCTATAAGAGCTCGTTACTCGTGTAAGCTTAACCAAAATCGGCAAACTAGCCGAGTTGGGGTCCATGAGGAAGGAACATACAAGCAAGCATGATCAAACTAATCTAAAACCTGCATCTGCCGCACGACACCCAGTTCTATCAAAGCATAAACATGATTGACATGTATGAACCTGCAACATGTAACAACCTAGATTGAAAGCTGATCCGGCCATCATGATCTTATGATTAGCAAAGCACAAGCAAACTTGTGAAACAAGGCCGAATAGAGATCAATCTAGATTGGGCAAAAGAGTGTTACAGGACTTAAATAAATAAAACACATAACACATGATAACTTAATGAATCTACTAGATCTGCCAAATCTAATAAAGCCAATAACTATTTTTACTCATGTCTTAATCCGCCGCACGATACAAGGCACGAGCAAAAACTTCCCGTCATAAGCTTAAATCCGCCGCACAATACTAAGCTTAACATACGAGACTACTTGCATCATATCTAAATCCACCGTATGATACTAGACATGATAACAAGGTTGCCGGTACTTACGGAGGTCGACGGATCGATGCTTCCTATCGAAGAACTCGACGACATGACTTAGGGACTCGAAGATGGCACGGGGTCGGTTTGTATTGATATGGTTGTGAACCCTTTTTACAATTGTCGAGGGTTTATATTTATACCCTGGACGAAACGCGAGTCCCAAAGGATCATGACTTATACAATGAATTTTGGAAAGGTACAAATACTATTCCTATTCTTCTCAGCATCCTCCATCGTCACGTATTTTCTCGTGCAAGCCATCTTTACTTCTCGAATGGGGTCACTGTTTTTTTCGCAAAACAACCAACTGCATAGGCATTTGCCGAAATCTTGAAGATTAGCCGACCACTTGGTCGTTTACCGAATGCTCCTCCTGCTACTGGCTGGGCCCTCTTGACATTCTCTTGTGCGTGCGAAAATCTGGTATCAACACATGCCCCCTCAATTTCGGGATAAAAGTCAATTTTATTTCGAAATTGTCCGCAAGCTTCTCCCTTCCTAGGTTTTCACTTTTCGGCACTGTAACCGCCGCTTAAGAAATTCAAACCTCTGCATAATCGATCTTACTTTGAACCTTTGATGGCGACCCAAGATGAGATCCCAGATGTAAACTTCACATATTCAGTAATTTCGTGCTAGATTCTTCTTTCAGTTTACCTTTTCCTCTATTCGCCATTTCTTGAAGGAATTCAAGAACCAAATCCTGATTCCCTATGCTGCCAATCCTGGATCCTACCTCCTTGGTCCAATGGGAAATCTCGATCCAACGAAGATTATCCAGAAAGAAACCCAAAGAATTCCCTTTAAATCTGGAGTTACCTCACCGAATCACTGGCCGAACACCTTCAAGATCTGGCCTTTTCCCCCAATTGTTAGATGGCGAAATTGGTATCGGAGGATGTTTGAGAAAAGCAGCAGCCATTGGGAAAATCAAGACATTGGCCACTGTTTGGAGTTATCTTTATCAGAAACACCCAGAAACGACTCTCTTCTGATAGCAGCTTCCCATTTCTGGTCCAACGCCATCAACGCTTTCATTTTTGGCCATGGTATGATGACCATTACTTTAGCCGACGTCTTCATGATGACGGGTCTGAATGTAGCACTACCAGTATATCCTTACAAATACAAGAACAAAAGTAACCAAAGAGCTGTCAATTCTGGATGTGGATGGGCCAAATACATTCAGACTTATATGGAGTCATCCAACACCGTCTCTGACAAAGAGCTGAAAGCCTTTATGAATATGTGGCTATGTAGATTCATCTTCTGTGGAAAATCCAATGAACCTACTTTGAATCATATGGTGATGGCTGAAGATTTGTCTGCAGGCACTCAAATCCCTCTAGGCAAATACCTCTTGGGGTCTGTCTATCATATGATGCATCAGATTACTCTTCAGATGCACATAGGTAAAGAAATCTCCTGTGTGAATGGTCCCTGGTGGTTGGTCCAGATGTGGCTCCAACTATATATGCATCAGATAGTCTCTGTGAGCCTTCTCAACTTGAGCTTCCCTTCGATCAATTATGCTGAAGGCAAAACAGCAAGAGTCAAAGCGTGTCAGACTTATGGAGAAGCAGCATCATCTATCAGCATTGATATGGATATTGGTCATCTCTTCAAGCTATTCTTCAAAGGCTATGGCAATGCACTTTGGCTTCCCTACAAAGAGAATGAAAATCTGACTCTTCCCTGCAAGTTCAACTTTGAATCTGGCTGTGCAGACAAAGCATCTACTGAAATTTTCAACTCCTTCATCAAACCCTGTGTTCTGCCAGCCAAATTTCACCATGGAAGACTAGTACAGTCTACCTACGAGTTCTATTATCCAAACATGGTGGCCAGACAATTAGGATGTGGCCAATTGCCCCCTAGACTCTATTTCTCAACAGCAATAAGACCCAGAGAAGTAATTATGGAGGGGATAATAGCTAAAAAAGTCTTTGAATTAGGATGGGAGCTGCCAACATATGAACCATCTCCATTTGGGATAGTGGACACCACTCATCCTTTCTTTACTTCTTGGTGGGGAGAGTGGCATGCTCATCTCTTCAGTGTGCCAGTTCACCCCTTGTGTCAAAATTTGCAACCTGACTTTGCTTCTGACAGTGAGGTAATCTCATCACACCTATCATTTTCCATTCTTGAATCCAATCTTTTTTTTAATACTCAGCCATACGTAGGATCCTGAGCCTGCACCTCCTGTTAGAGCGATTAAGTATTACCCGACTGGACCCAATCCTGCTCTTGGTTTCAACGCCCCAAATTTAAACACCTTCATGAAGATCCCTGCAATTTCAACCATTGTGCCTCCAGGAGGGGATAGCAAAAGAAAAGCACCTGAGAATGTTCTTTCGTCCAAGAAACCAAGGACCAAAAGGGTTAAACTATCTTCCAAGGTATGAATCTTCCATTTTGTGCTAAGCAACTTTGCTCGGTAATAAATCTGATCTAATCTATGTTGCATCACTTGTTGCAGTCACAAGCCAAAATCTTAAAATCAGGTAATACTTCAGAAACTACCAAAATATCCCCCGAGGTTTCTACAAAAGAAATCCAGGATGAAACTGAAGACCCAAAAACCCCTGAAGGTTCAAAAAACAAAGAGGCCGACGAAACCATAGGTAACGCGTTCGGCCATCCTCCCCTCTGTCGTCACATACTTATGTCACTACTTGAAACAGATGAAGTTTTAAAAGAAATGGAAGCAGAGCCATCTCCTGATCATACTCCAAGCCCGTCTCTTTCGAACATTCAACAAAGCCCTCGAACAAGCCAAGGCACAGCGTCCTCTGACGATCAACCAGCTCAGCAGGCAAAGTTTTTGTCCCTGAATTACATAGCTTTCACCAAAACGCATTCTTTCGGCTAACACTTTTCCCCCTTCTCAGAAAAACACTAAAGAGCTGACCGCGAGTTATTCTTTCCCTGCTGAAGATTATATCACCGAGAAAGGCGAAGAAAACACCTCCCAACATACTTTGTCAACAGAAAACCAGGCTCGGTTGAGGGAAGTAATTACTCTGCTGAACAAGGATGTTGTCAGTCTGGCCCGAGATGCAGATCAGATAAGAGACATTCTTGAGCTCATCGATGAAGACATCCCTTCTGCTCTTCTGGCTCACTTGGAATCTGCAGCTTGCCTCGACAACTTTCTTGGAATGGTAAGGAGAGCAACTAAAAATATTTCATCTAAGGCTGCTTTACAGAATGACAGATCTTCGAAGAAGCTGGAAATCAAAGATTTGCACTCCAATATCCAAGTTGCAAAAAATTCTCTGGCAACTTTGGAATCCGAACTGAAAATCATGGAGGAAAATAAAAGCAAGCTAGAAACCCAATTAGCCAATCTGAACACCAAAATCCAATCTCATAGGGCTAACATGGCTGTCCTGCCGAAGGACATAGAAGCAGCTTCATTGAAGATAACTTCGGCTCTTAAAGAGGATCGACAAATCAAAGCTAAATTATCCAACATCCAAAAATCTGAAGACGAAGATCAAAAAGTGCTTGATATTGTCAGCCGAATCAGAGCCGAGGCCATAAAGACGATCAATCCGCTTTTGCTTGAGTAAACACTGATCCTGTAACAAACCAAGTGTAATGTACTTCATCTTTGTAAAACTACTTTCGTGTTCCCACACCTCTACTTTTCTGAGAATGCAGTCAGCTTCTATTCTTCAATTTTCCTGTAATGAGATATAGCCGATTGTCCTCGTTTTCTGATAGCCGAAATGAATTCCAAGAAGATAACCGAGTAGTATTTGGCTTAACCGAGCCTGGCCCAACTCAGAAAACGGCCCAGCCGAATGAAAACCCTACTCTGTCGTTTGGCATTTTTATCCCACTACTCCGTAGACTTCGCCACGACTCTTTTTTCGGCTTATAAATGAATCCCCTTCTGCAACCTTGACTAGTACTTGCAGTTACGCATCTTCGCCACCATTTCCTCACTTCCTCTTGCTGGCTCAACTCGAAAGAAAAACCCTAATCCTGTAGTGATGGCGAATGACGATGACCGCGGCAAACGACCGGCTAAAGGAGAAGCGGAGGGCAGCCAAGCACCACAACGCCGGTGCCATGGGTAAGAATCGGCTATCCTGGCCCCTTGCAATCTCTATTCCCCTGTTCGCCCATTGTTTTGATTTCGATTCTCCTCTTACTTTTAAGATAAGATTCATCTCTAGTAGCCAAGGCCATCTCCTCCCCCAACCTGGAACTCCATCATCCGGGTCCTCCAAATCCTCCGACTCTTCAGATTCTTCTTCAGATTCCTACTACTCCGACCGGTGGAACCACCGTGACGCCTGCCGTTTCAAGGAGGAACGGGACAAGGCCCGAGAGGAGTTGAGCGAGGTCTCCAAGCAGTATGGTATCGACCAACTTGAATGGGAGGATCAGCAGAAATAATTCTGCGATGCAATCTTTGGTTAGAAAAAATCTCCACTTGATTCCTATTTTCTCTAATCGGACTCATTTGTCTGATGTATTCCCTTTTTGTTCAGCATTATCAGCAGAGATTGAGCGCCTGAAGATTGCGGGAACCAGGGTGGCCGACAAGGTGAACGCCCAGGGGGAAAACGTGGAGGCGCGCCTTGATGATGCGGTCGGCCGTGTCGATCAAGTTGCCATTCACGGCATACACCATGGCATCGCCTTGGGGCTGGCGGCGATGTCCACCCAGACGCACGAGGACTTCTCCGCCATGCCAACTGGTTTCCAAGGTGGTGAGCTTCCAGAGGATATCGAAGATCTCCTGGAAAATTATGAAGATCATGTGACCGTGCTCGCCTAGGCTTCTGACGCTCAATCTGTCTTGAACAGGTTATTTGATGACTAGTCTGTACTTAGGACCCTTCTGTGAAAACTGCTCCTTTTGTAAAACATCTGCATTCGTGAAATGCTCGTCTGTGACTCCCGTCTCCTGAATTACCGAAAGAAAAATCCTCGTATGATATCATCTTCGTTAGGTTAAACTGATATTTTTGCTCTAAAGGCGACATATGGCATGTCAGCTGCTCACACATTTTTCTGCTAAAGGCGATGTTCCTCATCGGCTATCTTACTGCATATGATTCTCATGTACCGATCTCTATGCTGGGGTGAAACTTCTTAAGAAATCTCCCATTAATTGCTCTAGAAAACTCTTCCCCCAGCAAAGTCTTCAAAATATATGCGTTGCCAGGCACGTGCCTTATCACCCGAAAAGGACCTTCCCAATTTGGAGACCATTTGCCGAATGCTTTGTCTTTCGCTCTGATAGGCAACACAACCTTCCAAACCAAATCTCCCTCTACAAAGTGTTTTTCCTTGACCTTTTTATTGTAATACATGGCAACACGCAATTTATTCTTCTCTATACTTTCCAATGCCTTAAGACGAACCAGGTGCAGATCTTCTAGTTCGTTCATCACTAAACTCTCATAATCTTCTTTTCTTAACTCATTTTGCAACACAACTCGCCTTGAACTCAATTGTAACTCCTAGGGTAACATAGCACAATGTCCATAAACCAACTCATAGGGAGATACTTGAGTAGACCCATGACATGCCACTCGGTAAGCCCATAATGCTTCACTTAAAACCGAATGCCATTTTTTTGGTTTCTCGTCAATCTTCTTCTGGATAATCTTAATCATAATCTTATTTGATGCTTCGGCTTGACCATTGGCTTGCGCGTAATAAGGAGAAGAATTACATAGCTTGATCCCCATTTCTTCAGCAAAATCACAGAATTCGGATGATGTAAACTGGGTGCCTTGATTTGTAGTTATAGTTTGAGGAATCCCGAATCTATGAATTATATGCTCTTTGACAAAACTGATCATGTTCTCTGATGTAACATTCTTCAAAGGCACAGCCTCAACCCATTTAGTAAAGTAGTCTGTAGCCAATAGTATGAATTTGTGTCCTTTACTGGAAGGAGGATGAATTTGACCAATCAAATCTATAGCCCATCCTCTAAATGGCCACGGCTTGATAATTGGATTCATGGCCAATGCTGGAACTCTCTGAACATTCCCAAATCTTGGACAATCTTGACATCCCTTATAATATTCAAAACAATCCTCTAGCATAGTCGGCCAAAAATAACCGGTCCTTCTTATTATCCATTTCATTCAGTAGGCCGATTGATGTGCGCCACATAACCCTTCATGTACCTCATACATCAACTCCTTGGCTTCTTCTTGGCTTAGACACTTCAGGAGTACCCCATCTATGGATCTATAGTACAACTGACCGTCAAGGAGTGTAAACTTGATAGCTTTATATCTGATCTTTCGAGAGACCTTCTGTGATGGATTTCTTAAGTATTCGATAATTTCTCTCCTCCAATCATCAACCATATGATCTCCATCCAAAGCAAGAACCTCTTGATCCTCCCGATATCCTGACGCAACTTGAGCCAATTTATTTGCTTCTTCATTATGACCCCTAGGGATATGATGTAAAGTTGCTATCCGGAAACATTTCAAAAGCTCTTGACATTCTTCATAATATTCTCTCAATACGTCACTTTTACGTTCATATTGACCAATCAACTGGTTGATGACTAACTCAGAATCCCCAAAGATTTCGACAGCAATAGCTTTTATTTCCACAAGAAGCCGAAGTCCTCTGAGTAAAGCTTCATATTCTGCTTGGTTGTTGGTGACATAGGACCCAGTGGGGATAGCATACTTGAAAGTTAATCCTCGTGGAGAAATCAACAAAATACCAACACCACCACCCTTGTTGCAAGATGAGCCATCAAAAAACAATGTCCAAGGTGCAATATTCACTATGTCAGCAGAAGGATCACGATGATGAGTAACAAAATCAGCAATAACTTGACCTTTCACTGCCTTCGCCGATTTGTATCTCAGATCAAATTCTAACAATGCTAAAATCCACTTGCCGATTCTACCGTTTAGAATAGGCATTGACATCATATGTTTTATTATGTCAAATTCAGAAATTATTATGCATTCGGCATCTAACAAGTAATGCCGAAACTTGGTGCATGAGTAATACACACACAAACAAAGCTTCTCCGTGGCTAAATATCTCGTTTCTGGATCTAGCAGTTTTCGGCTAAGGTAGGCTATTACTCTTTCTTTCCCTTCAAATTCTTGCATAAGAGCCGATCCTATTGTCAGCCCGTCAGCTGCCACATACAATTTGAAAGGCTTACCAAATTGAGGAGGTATCAATACTTGTGGTGCTTTCATATATTCTTTAATTTCATCAAAAGCTTTCTGTTGCACGTCACCCCATATGAACTTTTGATCTTTCTTAAGCTTCAGCAATGGGGAAAAAGGCAAAACTCTCTCAGATAAGCCAGATATGAATCTCCTTACAAAATTAATCTTGCCAAGCAACGATTGCAACTCTATGAGGTTGGTTAGAGGGACAACCTTGTCTATTGCCTCCATGCTTTTCTTTCCCACTTCAATTCCTCCTTTATGGATCAGAAACCCTAAAAAGTCCCCTGCCGAAACTCCAAAGGCACATTTGTTTGGATTCATTCTCAAACCATGCTTTCTTGTGCACTCCAAAGTTTTCCTTAAATCAGCCAAATGTCCTTCATGATCTCTGGACTTCACAACCACATCATCAATATAAATTTCCACGATCTTGCCGATTAGTTCATGAAAAATGTAATTCATGGCTCGTTGATAAGTTGCACCGGCATTTTTCAACCCGAATGTCATAACAACCCATTCAAACAGGCCGATATGACCAGGACATCTAAAAGCTGTTTTTGAAACGTCTTCTATTGCCATAAAGATCTGGTTGTATCCAGCGTTACCGTCCATAAAGCTGATGACTTCGTAACCAGCCGCTGCATCAATAAGCAGTTCGGCAACCGACATCGGGTAACTATCCATTGGAGTAGCTTTATTGAGATTCCTAAAATCAATGCAGACCCTCATTTTTCCATTCTTCTTGTACACCGGGACTATGTTTGAGATCCAATCTGCATATCTACACGGCCGAATGAAATTTGCTTTCAATAATCTCTCGACCTCTTTCTTTACATCGGCTAGTACTTCTTCCTTGAAAATCTTCCGAGGAGGTTGCTTGTAAGGACGATACCTAGGTTTGATCGGTAATCGATGCTCAACTATAGAGCGATCTAACCCAGGCATCTCTGTGTAATCCCATGCAAAACAATCTTTGAACTCCTTTAAAAGATTTATCAATTCTAGTCTATATTCTAGATCCAAATTTGCACTGATATATATCGACCTTGCTTCAATTCCATCACTAATATTTACTTCTTCTAATTTATCAGCCGACATGAAGCCTTGTCCCAATTTCCCTTTGTTTCTGTCAATTGGGTTGTTCTTAGTTTAGGCATCTTGAAACGAAGTTCTCCCACCAGGCGTGCCAAAAAGTGTGTTGACGCAAAAAGTGACACCTTGCGCCAAGGCACACAGCAAGTCGAACGAGGCTAGCTTCAAACGGGTGCCCGGAGTGTACTGAATCCGGTGACGTGCCAGTCGGTTTGACCTGAAAATCAACAAGGGATAAAGCGTGAGAATACCTCTGGAACATGCTGGGTAAAACCAGACAGTTCCATATGAACGGCTTTGGAAGCCAGTCACGACGGCACACAGCTATAGAAGCTGTCTGTCAGAGCATGTTTACAAAGCCATTCGGCAAGTATGAGAACAGAGTATGTGAAGCATATTAACTACCGAATGCAAAAGGAAGACATGCTTGAGCGAATCAAGGATATTATAAACAGGCAACTTGCAAGAATAGATCTATTCAAATAACACATGCATAGGCTAATCCCACTAATCTGCCGCACGTTTAGTCTTCATAAACCCGTCAAGCATAAACTTAAGCGAAGCTAATCCACCGCATGATACCACTTGCTATAAGTCTATACCACTTCCTATAATCAGATTAATCCACTGCATGATACAATCTAATTATAACAAGCTAAAAGCATGCATATATTTGTACAGATCTATAAGAGCTCGTTACTCGTGTAAGCTTAACCAAAATCGGCAAACTAGCCGAGTTGGGGTCCATGAGGAAGGAACATACAAGCAAGCATGATCAAACTAATCTAAAACCTACATCTGCCACACGACACCCAATTCTATCAAAGCATAAACATGATTGACATGTATGAACCCGCAACATGTAATGTTGGGGGAGAGGACCCTCGGTAGTGGCGCCACGCGGGCTGGTGCCAGAAACAACCCTCGCGTGATCAACATATCCTTGCGAGACCTCTCTCCCCTTCGGGATCATTTTCCTGACCTCCGGACGAAGGTCCGACCCTCGATGCTTTGTTGCACTCCTCGCAGGTTAAGGCGTGACGAGAACACGGTAGGCGACCCTCGCGGGACTACCGAAGCCACTCCGTCTGGAGTGTTGGGCCCTGGCAAGCGGCGAAGGAGTGCTGGCCCGAGGGCAAGCAAAGTCGAAGGACAGAACTACTTTCTTCTCTCGAAGGTGAACAGAACCAGGTGGCGGCGGGCAGGAGGAAGAGTAGCTAGGGTTTTCCCTTCAGCTGTGTTTTTACGGCTTTGCCCTTCCTCCCTGCGTGGAGTCGAGGAATCTGTTCTGTACCCTTTTGTAATTAAACCTGTGTCCCTTGGTACTCCCTATAAATACCAAGGGGTGAACAGTGTAAGGGGGGATGTTTTGGGGAATAGAGCCACCGCAACACTGTCCCTGCTTCTCAACCTTCGCTTTTTGTTACCGACGCTTGGCCACCTTCGCTACACCCCTGCACAAGTGCGGAGGTGGGGCAAGTGTGTTTCCAACAGTTTGGCGCCGTCCGTGGGGAAGCGAAGTTCGAGATGGCGGGAAACAGAAGAACCACCACCACCAGGGACCTTCGCGCGGCCAGAGAAACAGCGGCGGTGGTCCCACCCGTCGAGGAGATACCAGAACCCTCGAGAGCAGGGGACGTCACCCCGAACACAGAGGTCCCAGGCCCACAAACCCGGACCGTGGCGCAGTTGCAGCCTCACACTCCTGGAGAAGGAGAGGGAGCTGACGAAGAGGAGTTGGGCCTCGAGGCCCTCGAAAGCCTTCAAGCTGAGTTGCAAGAGAAAAAGAGACGCCTGGATCAGCTTGAGAGGCACAACCGGCTCCGCGCCATCAGGCAAAAAGCAGACGAGGCTAGAGAACAGCTTCGCCGAATGGAGGAGTCCCTCGCAGCGGCCGAAGCTGAAGCCGAGGGCTGGAATGACAGGGAAATGCCCCCGCTGCAACAGGGAAATGAGGAACGGGATCAAGACAACCTTCGTCGCCATCCACCACCCCCACCACCACCATTTCACCAAGAGCCATATCCCATGAGACAGCAAAACTTTCGCCAACTCTACCCAGACGAGAGAGAGCTAAACCTCCGCAATCAACGAAGAGCCCAACAACACCAGATGCCCTACGACCCAAAGTCACCACTCTCCCAGATACTCCAAACCCAACCCTGGCCGCCATGCTACAATCCACAAAATCTACCCCGCTACGACGGACTCACCGACCCTCGCCAATTCATAATGAGCTATGAGGCAGCTGTCGCCGCGGCAGGGGGCGATCAATCAACAATTGCAAAATCTTTTGTCATCATCCTGCGTGATATCGCGCAAACCTGGTACAACATCCTTCGCCCCGAAACCGTAGATTCCTGGGCCAACCTCAGAGATAGGCTCTGCACAAACTTTAAAGGCATTACAGCAGCCCCTTCAAACCCCATCGAGCTTTTCAATTGCAAGCAAGAAGAGCGTGAACCACTTCAAGACTACTGGCGAAGGTTTATCCATATCAGAGCAAGAACTCCAGGGATATCTGACGAAGCCATCATCCTCGCTGCAGTCAGTGGCCTGCGTCTAGGCCCATGCTCTTCAAAATTTGCCAGAAAACCGGCAAATACGATCGAGGAACTACATGAGACAATGGAAAGGTACTGCAGAGCAGACATGGACTTCAGGGCAAAGTCCGATGCTCGGAGGTCACAACAAAAGCCACAACCGAGGCCTCAAACAAAGGAAAACAACCATCGCCAAGAATAAAATAATATCGGTGCCATCAACAAAGCAGTACACTATGATGACCAAAGGCGGAACTCTCAACCTTCGAGCAGCCAAACCCCTCAAGGCTTGCCACCACCGCCGGATCAACGGAACCAGCAAAAGGATCCTGCGAAAATGTATTGTCATTTTTGTGATCTTGGAAAGGGGCACACTACCAAGCAATGTGAATGCTTTGCCAAAGGAAAAGAGTACCATGAGTCCAAAAGAGCTATTTCGGCAGACAACCGAACCGTCAATCACACCAGGAAACCAAATTTCCACCCTCCAAATCCTCCATACCTTTATACCCCCATAAACTATGGCCTACCCTCGCAACAACCCATGTACACACACCACCAACATTACAACCAAACCTCTTACCAGCCAACCGTGATCCCACAACGCCAAAACCCACCTTACATAGTCACATACCCAACAACCCCCCAAAACCAAACCCCAATCACCCAACAAGTCAACAATGCTCTACCACCACCACCACCAATACCCGCCTTACCAGCGCCTCAACCTGTCAAATCCGAAGCCCAGAACCAAACAACCATCAACAACCCAACATCAACCTTCGGTGTTATACTAGCTATCACCAGGGGTTCAAATGAAGACCATGGCAACAAAAGGCAGAGAAAGGAACATGCCAGACGAGTACACAATGTAGCCATCGAAGGACCTCACAAATTCGGTCGATGGTCTCACATTCTTATAACCTTCGACTCTAGTGACATGAAATTGAGAGATTACCCTCATACCGACGCTATGGTGATCGAGACCAATCTTGCAGGGTGGACAGTAACTAAAATTCTGGTTGACACAGGAAGCTCCACGGACATCCTGTTCGTTTCAACCTTCGACAGCATGAAGCTTGACAGGAACCTCCTGCAACCTGCTGACAACCCTCTATACGGCTTCGGCGGTCAACAAGTCAGAGCTATCGGTAAAATATCGTTGCCCATGACCTTCGGCGACCAAATGAACTACAGAACCGAGCACATAACTTTCAACTTCGTCGACATGTTTTATCCGTACAATGCAATATTCGGCCGAGGGGTCACTAACGCATTCAACGCAGTCATTCACCCCTCTTACCTATGCATGAAGCTCCCCGCTCCGAAGGGGGTGGTTGCAGTATATGGGGACCAAGACATTGCAAGGGCAGCCGAGGGAACTGTAGCACCAGGACAACGTAATGTCCACAACTTATCCAAGCCTCAAGCTACAGACCTCAGCATCGAAGGTGAAATTTGCACTGACAAAGCAAGGGTATCACCCAAGGAAGAGACCAAACAAGTCCAACTTTTCGAGGGCAACACTGAAAGAAAGGTGTTTATTTCAGCTAACCTAGATCCCCAATCAGAAAACAACCTCGTCTTTTTCCTCAAAGAAAACTCCGACACCTTCGCCTGGTCCGCAGAAGACCTAAGAGGGGTGAACAGAACCCTGATAGAGCACAGCTTAAATATCAAGCCAGGCTATCGCCCGGTCAAACAAAAGCTTCGCAAAATGTCAGAAGAAAGGAAAGAGGCAGCGAAGGCTGAGGTAAAAAGGCTTTTGGACGCAAGCGTCATCCACCTAGTCAAGTACCCAACATGGCTCTCTAACGTGGTCCTAGTACAGAAAAAAACAAGAAGTGGCGAATGTGCATAGATTTCACGTGTCTAAACAAGGCTTGCCCGAAGGATGATTTCCCCCTCCCCAACATAAGCACCTTGGTTGACAGAGCAGCCGGATGCCAAATGTTATCTCTACTCGACTGCTTCTCAGGTTACCACCAAATATGAATGAATGAAGAAGATGAGGAGAAAACAAGCTTCATCACGCCTGCGGGAACCTTTTGCTTCCGAATGATGGCAGAAGGCCTAAGAAACGCAGGATCAACCTTCGCTCGTATGACATCTGAGGTCTTCAAAGATGAACACTCTGTCTCCGCTTATGTCGATGATCTGGTTGTCCAAAGCGAGTTAAAAGAAAACCACATTTTAGACTTATCAAGAGTATTAAGCAACCTCTGGTCCGCTGGATTAAAACTGAACCCCGAAAAATGTGTCTTCGGGGTAAGCGAAGGAAAATTGCTGGGTTGTATCGTCTCCGCAAGGGGAATCGAAGCCAACCCCGACAAGATTGATGCTATCATCAATATGGAACCCCCGACAACCAAAAAAGCAGCTCAGCGTTTATCAGGACGATTGGCAGCTCTCAGCAGATTCATCTCCAGATCAGCCGAGCGAGGGTTACCTTTCTTTGAAACTTTGAGAAGCACTGCACCATTCAATTGGGGACCCCAGTAGCAGAAAGCCTTCGAAGATCTGAAAAAGTATCTCACCAACTTGACTGTTTTAGCCAGCCCAAGCAAAGGGGACCTGTTACTGCTGTATGTCACAGCCTCGCCTCATGCAGTGAGCGCAATCTTAATCAAAGAATTGCACGAGAACAATAGAACCAGGCAAGCCCCAATCTACTACATATCAGAAACCCTCGAAGGGCCCAAACGAAATTACTCAGAGCTCGAGAAGATAGCGTACGCAGTGGTCATGGCATCAAGAAAGCTCAAGCATTATTTCCAAGCTTACGAAATCCATGTACCTTCGGCTTTTCCCCTCGAGAACATTTGCAAAAACAATGAGGAAGCCGGAAGAATAGCTAAATGGGCAGTTGAACTCAACAGCTATGCCCTAACCTTCGTCAGTCGAACAACAATCAAATCTCAGGCGTTAGCAGATTTCATAGCTGAGTGGACCCCAGACCCTCGCAAAGACGAACCTCAGCAAAACCCATTTTGGACTGTGTATGTCGATGGAGCCTAGGGTGCAACTGGCGCAGGGGCCTCAGCCATTCTTGTCTCGCCATCCGGGTCTAAGCTAAGATACGCAAGAAGACTAGACTTCAAATGTACAAACAACTCCGCAGAATACGAAGCCGTGATATTAGCTCTCTCAAGGCTTCGGTCACTGTTAGTCCGAAGGGCAGTCATCAACACAGACTCACAGGTCATCGCAAGGCACATTGAGAAAAATTACAAGGCAAAAGACCCAGAGCTTCAAAAGTACTTTCAACATGTTCGAAGGTTAGAGTCCTTCTTCCTCGGCATATCAGTAAAAGCAATTCCAAGGTCAGAAAATAGCGAAGCAGACTGCCTAGCTAAAGCAGCAGCACAACAATTACAGCTACCGCCCGATGTATTCCACGAAGTTGCGACCCAATAAGCTTTCGAAACCTTCGAAAAGAACGCCAAGTTGATCAGTGCAATCCAGAATGAGGACTGGAGGGCACCTATCATTGCCTATATCAAAGGGCTCCACGAACCCAACTCCAAAGAAGAAGAAAACAGGCTAAAACAAAGAACACGAGGGTATAAGATTGTGGACAACATACTGTACAAAGCTTCAGGAACCTCGCCATGGCTCAAATGCGTCCCACAGTCAGAAGGAAATGACATTCTCAAGCTCATCCACGAAGGCATCTGTGGTTCACACAACGGCCCAAGGGCATTAGTTGGAAAAGCTTTCCGGCAAGGCTTCTACTAGCCGACAGCGCTAAGAGACGCAGAAAACATCGTCAAACATTGCGAGGGTTGTCAATTAACGGCAAAAAACCAAAATGCCACAGGGGCTCCTACAACTCTCATATGCCCAACATGGCCTCTGCAAAGGTGGGCAATGGACCTCGTGGGCCCACTACCGACAGCTCCAGGAAACCTTCGCTACGCGGCGGTAGCCGTGGAATACTTCACAAAGTGGATTGAAACAAGACCATTGTCCTCCATCACCTCCCTCGCAATAAATTTTTTTTCTGGCAACAGATAGTTTGTCAGTTCGGCGTCCCCAAACATCTAACCGTTGACAATGGAACCCAGTTTGATAGCGTAGTTTTCAAAGAATTCTGTGCACAAATCGGAACAATCTTATGCTTCACCTCAGTTCGGCAACCTCAATCCAACGGCCTAGTTGAAAGAGCCAATGCCACGATTTTCCAAGCCATATCCAAGAAATTGCAAGGCAGGCCCAAGGGAAAGTGGGCGGAAGAGCTAACCTCGGTCACATGGTCTCACAACACCTCGGAATGCAGAGCCACCAAATTCACACCTTTCAAGCTCCTGTTTGGGGAAGAGGCTGTGCTACCAGAAGAATTGAAGCACGAATCACCAAGAACAACCCTCGAACCAGACGAAAAAAGCCAGTTGCTCGATAAATACCTACTCGAAGAAACAAGATGCAACGCAGTGCACAACCTTCGCAAGTATCACGAAGAAACCAAAAAATGGAGAGACAAAAAGGTCAGAATCAAAGACTTGCAGAAGGGTGACCTCGATCTCATCCAAAAGCAAAACGCCAGCATGGCGGGGAAGTTTCAGCCAAAGTGGACAGGTCCATACCTGATAGCAGAATGCAATCGTCCTGGCTCTTTCCACCTCTCTGACAGCGAGGGAAACATCCTGCCTCACACCTGGAACATCGACGACCTTCGCAAATACTACCCATAGGGGAGCCTTAGCGAGCCCTCGCAACATGTAATTTATTATTTTAATTATGTTTCTTCCATCTCTATGAATGTAACAAAAACAAAAGGAGCTGCACTCTTTTTCCTTACAAAGGGGCGTAAGGTTTTTAATGAGGCAGTATCCAAATCCTTAATACAGGCTAGAACCCCCAAAAAGTGAAAGCCCCAAGTTTTTACTTACAAACATCGAAAAAAGCAGCTCTTCTTCAAAGAGCGCTGTAATCGATGGAAACCCTTTAAGATTGCCTGAAAAACAACCTTTTTTCGAAGCAAACTTCACCTCCACCTAAGATAAGGGGAGGCGCAAAGTCCAAAAAAGTCGAGCACCCTCGCAAAACACACCAGGGGCTCGCAAAAAAGCAAACTTCACCTCCACATAAGATAAGGGGAGGCGCGAAGTCCAAAAAAAGTCGAACACCCTCGCAAAACACGCCAGGGGCTCGAAAGAAGCAAACTTCACCTCCACCTAAGATAAGGGGAGGCGCGAAGTCCAAAAAAGTCGAACACCCTCGCAAAACACGCCAGGGGCTCGCAAAAAAGAATCAAACTTCACCTCCACCTAAGATAAGGGGAGGCGCGAAGTCCAAAAAAAATCAAACACCCTCGCAAAACACGCCAGGGGCTCGCAAAGAAGCAAACTTCACCTCCACCTAAGATAATGGGAGGCGCGAAGTCCAAAAAAAAATCGAACACCCTCGCAAAACATGCCAGGGGCTCGCAAAGAAGCAAACTTCACCTCCACCTAAGATAAGGGGAGGCGCGAAGTCCAAAAAAAATCGAACACCCTCGCAAAACACGCCAGGGGCTCGCAAAGAAGCAAACTTCACCTCCACCTAAGATAAGGGGAGGCGCGAAGTCCAAAAAAAATCAAACACCCTCGCAAAACACGCGAGGGGCTCGCAAAGAAGCAAACTTCACCTCCACCTAAGATAAAGGGAGGCGCGAAGTCCAAAAAAGTCGAACACCCTCGCAAAACGCAAGCCTCGCTAAAAAAGAAAGGGGGCGTCGCTGTTTTTACTAAACATCTCAGTCTAACGAAACACGAGCCTCGCTAAAAAAGAAAGGGGGCGTCGCTGTTTTTTACCAAACATCTCAGTCTAACAAAATGCGAGCCTCGCTAAAAAAGAAAGGGGGCGTCGCTGTTTTTTACCAAACATCTCAGTCTAACGAAACGCGAGCCTCGCTAAAAAAGAAAGGGAAAGAAAGGGGGCGTCGCTGTTTTTTTACCAAACATCTCAGTCTAACGAAACGCGAGCCTCACCAAAAAAGAAACGCGACGTCGCTGTTTTTTGCTAAAAACATCTCCGCCAAGATCAAAGAGCGAGCCTTGCCAACCAACAAACAAAATCACCAAAACAGGCTGCGCAGTAGACGAGCCTCGCTTAGATCCAACCAAGACTCAAGCCAATCACCAAAATAAACAAATGAACCACTCAGCAATGAAATCAGGTATACAGTAAGGTATACAGTACTCATGTTCTCTTACAAAACAACAGACCATTGAAAAGCCACAAAAATTACAAAACATCATCACCTCCTTCAAGTAACATTACACCTTCATGACCTTCGTAGTCTCCCTCTAATCCTGCTTCTACCGGGACAATGGGCCCCCACAACAAAGGAGCTGCAGGAACAATCGGCAGCTTCCCGGGTAAAACCCTCGCCCTATACATGTATCTACGCCCTACTTCACTAATTTCCAAAGGTTCCTCCTTCAGAATAACAAGCGATCCATCTGAACCCACATCAAGTTTGTTTCGTCCAAACAAGTAGTCCAAAGCTGCATTCTCATCAATATCATCATCAAAAATAGTTTGCGAGGACGAAGAAGAACCAAACAAATAACGGGCGGCCTGCCGGTCAGTAAAGTCCGCTTCGCGCCTAAAATGGCTCGACCTGCTATTTTTTAAATCGTACCTTCGCACTTTCGTCCACAAAAAATGTTCAAAAGCCAGCGAAGGATGTTTTAGCCTAGCCCGAGCCCACGATTCACCAGTTATAAAAGTATCTTGATAATTAATCGTCAGAGGCATCACATCGAATACTTCTAGCACGGTTCCATCAGGAACCTGCATTTTCACAAAGTTAAAAAACATCTCAGTGTCATCAAGTCACTTCAACCACCACACATATTACAAAACAACCCCCGCATCCAAAATCAATCCTAAGTTTTTCACACCTGCCCACACCCCCCTGCTAATCCGCTATAGCTTCGGTAGCGGCAACATCCAAACCTTCATCAGCGGTAAGTTCGGGTTCCTCTGGTGCCTCCTCAATCGCCGCCTTTTCCACGGTAACCTCCTTAATCATCAAAGCATCCCCAGCCGAAGGTACCTCTTCCGCAGGAGGAATCTCGGCAGTACCAGGCGCAGGAACAGAGTCGGAGCATCCGACAACATCGACAGTCGCGGGCGGCGAACGTATCGCTTCTCTCTGAGCCTGCAGGTACAAATAAAAGCAAAAACTCCTTAACCATCAAAGCAGAGCCAAAAAAAACTCTCCAATAACAATAACCTGGCGAGTAGCCTCGGCAGCCTCCTCGAAAGCAAGAACTCGGCCTCCGCCGGCAATCCAAAACCTGCGAAGCAAACGCATCGCACAGTTTCGAACTTCGGCATCAGCGACCTTCATCTGACGCACCTCATCAACCGTCAGGAACACATGGTTGGGTTTCTTGACTTTCCGGAGGTGCTCACAGTCCACCTGTCGAAGGGTGCCGTCCATGGCCAAGGCTTCGGCGTAACAGCCAAAGTCGGGCACGTTCTCAACTAGCGAGCTAAAAACATCAAGCTCATTAGAGAGCCAACCCTCGAACGCCTCGGCATTAGCGGCAGGCAATGGCTCCCCAGCAGAACCGCCAGCTTCAGTCAAGCACGAGTCAACTTTACTCTTTATCTTCCTCATACTGTCCAACCATGCCTCGGTCTACGAAGCCACCTCCGAGGACAGCTCATTTACACGACCTTTCGCCGACATCAAGTCTTTGTCTTTCTGACGACAAGCAGCCAGAAGCTCAGCATTACTGTTTGCAACATCTTGAGCCTCTTCACGAGACTTTTTAACCTTCTCCAAGGCAGCCTTAAGCTCGACCTCCTTATTCTCCAAAATCCGCCGAAGGTCTTTGTTTTCTTTCTCAACCTTCGCCAACTGCGTGCTCATATAATCATGGTTGTAACCTGCCCTTCGGCGTGCAGAATGGCTAAGAAGCATCAACTCAGCCAGCTTAACATCTATGTCATCCTGCAGTTCACCCAACGGCTGGTTTGTTAATCGAAGCTCCGCCTCTGGCACACAAACTTTACCAAAAACCCGGCCAAGAAAACGCCTTTCCTCCGGAGTGCACTGCAAATGACACTCTCGAAGGTCCGGACTGGTATAAAGCTCCGTGGCCGGATCGGTGACACCAATCTTGCTGGCATAGTAGGGCAAAGCATTCCGGCCAGCTTCGTCATAAGGCCTTTTGCCCGGAATCTTATCTGACTCGAGGCCTCCAAACACCTCAACACCATCTACCCAAATATGGGACCCCCCGTACTCGGGTACCGCCCAACGCTCCGGACTCTCAGGCTCAAAGTCCCGCAAAATATCGTCAATGCTTCGGGTGGCTGCAGCGCCACCACTCGACGAAACAACCCCTTTCCCGCGCTCGTCACCAACAGAAACATCAACATCGGAATTACCTCCGCTGCTAGAGGTATCACTCTCCTCATCAGTTGTTTCTTCCTCGGTCTCAGCCTCCTTATCGACCACCTTCTCACCTTCTTCCACCTCATCGTCGTCGGAGACATCCTCTTCGTCCGAAATCTGAATAAGAGCACTGATGCCACCGACGCGGGGCACCCGTCCTCCGACCCTCGCTGCACCTCGGCCACTTATTGACGAAACAATGGCCGAAGAAGAGGTAGCACCGGCGGAACTTGAACCGACAGCGACCTTCGTCGCAAGTGTTTTAACTCGGCCGCTGGCGCCGCCGCGCCCTCGACCGCGGCCCCTCTTTGGTCGTGAGACAACATCCCTCTCCTCGGTGGCGGCACATTTCCTCTTCTTCTTCGGCGCGTCATCGCTCGAAGGGATGGGCCCGTCCTCATACTAGATCCCGAGAATATCAAAAAGCCTGTTAACACGACCTCCGCTACCCACCGAGCTGTGGATAGCCTTAATCTCCTAGGTGGAAAGTTTCCCAACGAGGTCTTTAGTCCTCTGCTGGACTCGTTTGTAGATAGTTTCGACACCATCCTGACGTCTGGGAAATTTCTTGAAGACATTATCCCAAATCCTATTCAGATCAAGCTTCGGTTTCTTTAGTCCCCTACCCTCGTACTTCGGGTCGGCTTCAACCGGGAACCAGATCTGCCTCCAACTGAGGGGCCATGCCTTGGCGCAGCAGTATTCCTCGACCAAGTCGTGTGCGCACTGTGAACGCGCAACCACCCTTAGACAATCTACCGCGGTGTGAGCCTCGGAGCCCATCTTAGCTTCGGCGCTCACATCGCCGAGAAGCGGAAGCTCGCCGCACAGCTCGGGCGCCTCATCAAGCTTGTAGTAAAACCAGAACTCTTGCCATCCGCTGCTCCATTTGTTCTTCTGAGCCTATACCGGCAACTCCGATCCGGCGCGGTGGCAAAACGTGTAAACCGCAAAATGTCCCAGACTGGTCTTACCCTCGCCTTCCACTATTTTGCGAGGTTGCATATGGACACGGTGGGTACGAACAAAACCTTCCACATGAGGCACAATGCCCTGCGAGTGACACGCCTAGACATACACCGACATCTTCGTAAAGCATGAAGGTGTGAGTTGATGGAATTTCAGATTGAACCTTTGCAGAACCGAAGTCACAAAGGTGTCAGCAGGAAAGCGCAGACCAGCTTCGAAAAACTCCTCAAAAATGACAACTTCGCCAACGTCGGGCTTCGGTACAGTTTCACCAGAGCTTGTCCTCGCCTTCCCCTCTTCGATCCAGCCCCGCTTAATGTAAGCCGCCAGCTCCTTGGCACAAACCTGGCTGAGCCCGAAGTTGAAAGTCACCCCTTCATCCGAAGCAGCGGGAGAAGCAGCACGAGCAGTTTGCTTGGACCTCGCCATCACTCAAAACGGAAACCTAGCCAAACACCAAACTAACAACCCTCGAAGCTAGACAAAGTCAACCTTCGCAACAACAAATGCGTACCAGCAGGTTGGCTAGGGCAAAAGGAGGGCACGAGCTCAAATCACCCCATCTACCTCTTCTATTTATAGGCCAAGAGGCGGGCTCACCCACCTGACAAAGTCGGCACGACAACCGAAAACACGGCGCAAAAAAACAAAACAGGCTTCAACAGTACAAACAACAGTACAACGGCCCAACTCAAAGCAACCGCGGCGTCGCTGCCAAGGGTCTCCTTACATTTCCCATCGAAGAGCGCTGCTTGGGCCTAAATTCTGTTCTTTAGATCCAAGGCAACGAGGGGCTACTGTTGGGGGAGTGGACCCTCGGCAGTGGCGCCGCACGGGCTGGTGCCAGAAACAACCCTCGTGTGATCAGCATATCCTTGCGAGACCTCTCTCCCCTTCGGGATCGTTTTCCTGACCTCCGGACGAAGGTCTGACCCTCGATGCTTTGTTGCACTCCTCGCAGGTTAAGGCGTGACGAGAACACGGTAGGCGACCCTCGCGGGACTATCGAAGCCACTCCGTCTGGAGTGTTGGGCCCTGGCAAGCGGCGAAGGAGTGCTGGCCCGAGGGCAAGCAAAGTCAAAGGACAGATCTACTTTCTTCTCTCGAAGGTGAACAGAACCAGGTGGCGGCGGGCAGGAGGAACACTGGCTAGGGTTTCCGCTTCAGCTGTGTTTTTACAGCTTTGCCCTTCCTCCCTGCGTGGAGTCGAGGAATCTCTTCTGTACCCTTTTGTAATTAAACCCGTGTCCCTTGGTACTCCCTATAAATACCAAGGGGTGAACAGTGTAAGGGGGGATGTTTTGAGGAATAGAGCCACCGCAACACTGTCCCTGCTTCTCAACCTTCACTTTTTGTTACCGACGCTTGGCCACCTTCGCTACACCCCTGCACAAGTGCGGAGGTGGGGCAAGTGTGTTTCCAACATGTAACAACCTAGATTGAAAGCTGATCCGGCCATCATGATCTTATGATTAGCAAAGCACAAGCAAACTTGTGAAACAAGGCCGAATAGAGATCAATCTAGATTGGGCAAAAGAGTGTTACAGGAATTAAATAAATAAAACACATAACACATGATAACTTAATGAATCTACTAGATCTGCCAAATCTAATAGAGCCGATAACTATTTTTACTCATGTCTTAATCCGCCGCACGATAGAAGGCACGAGCAAAAACTTCCCGTCATAAGCTTAAATCCGCCGCACGATACTAAGCTTAACATACGAGACTACTTGCATCATATCTAAATCCACCGCATGATACTAGACATGATAACAAGGTTGCCGGTACTTACGGAGGTCGACGGATCGATGCTTCCTCTCGAAGAACTCGATGACACGACTTAGGGACTCGAAGATGGCACGGGGCCAGTTTGTATTGATATGGTTGTGAACCCATTTTACAATGGTCGAGGGTTTATATTTATACCTTGGACGAAACGTGAGTCCCAAATGATCACGACTTATACAATGAATTTTGGAAAGATACAAATACTATTCCTATTCTTCTCAGCATCCTCCATCGTCACGTATTTTCTCGTGCAAGCCATCTTTACTTCTCGAATGGGGTCACTGTTTTTTTCGCAAAACAACCAACTGCATAGGCATTTGCCGAAATCTCAAAGATTAGCCGACCGCTCGGTCGTTTACCGAATGCTCCTCCTGCTGCTGGCTGGGCCCTCTTGACATTCTCTCGTGCGTGCGAAAATCTGGTGTCAACATGGTTTCTACTTGGTTACTCCACTACAAGTAAGGCATATAGAGTGTGGAACAACAAAACAAGAATAGTTGAAGAAGTCCATGATGTTAAGTTTCATGAAACCAATGGCTCTCATGAAGAACAAGACAATCTAGATGATGTGAGGGGAACACAATTGGTGGAAGCTATGAAGAACATGGATATTGGTGATATAAGGCCAAAGCAAGTAATTGACATTGAATATGACAAATATCAAGTGCTCTCTCCTCCAACCATGCATGGCAATGATATTGCAAGCTCTAGCGGTTCTCATGATCAACAAGATGCTAGTAGCTCTCAAGTGGCTCATCCAAGTACAAGTGTAAGTGCTCAACCGCAACAAGTGCTCCAACCAACACATATTGCAAGAGATCACCCTTTGGATCAAATTGTTGGTGACATAAGTAGAGGTGTGCAAACAAGATCAAGATTGGCTTCATTTTGTGAACACTACTCTTTTGTATCATCTATTGAGCCAACCAAGATTGAAGAAGCTTTGATGGACATTGATTGGGTAAATGCAATGCATGAAGAGCTAAACAACTTTGCCCGCAATGATGTTTGGGAGTTAGTGGAAAGACCAAAGAGCATAAATGTAATTGGCACTAGATGAGTCTTCCGGAACAAGCAAGATGAAGATGGCATTGTCGTAAGAAACAAAGCATGATTGGTTGCACAACGGTACACTCAATTGGAAGGCATTGATTTTGGAGAAACATATGCACGGTTGCTAGATTGGAAGCCATTAGAATCCTACTTGCATATGCTTGTTCTCACAACATCAAGCTCTATCAAATGGATGTAAAGAGTGCATTTCTAAATGGATTCATCAATGAGCTAGTGTATTTTGAGCAACCTCCCGGATTTGAAGATTTGAAGAAGCCCAACCATGTGTACAAGCTCAAGAAGGCATTATATGGGTTGAAGCAAGCACCAAGAGCATGGTATGAAAGATTGGGGGACTTCTTGCTATCAAAAGGTTTCAAGATGGGAAAGGTGACACCATTCTCTGCACCAAGAAAATTGGAAGTGACTTGTTTGTGTTGCAAATCTATGTGGATGATATTATATTTGGATCAACCAACCAAGACTTTTGTGAAGAATTTGGAGAAATGATTGCTAAAGAATTTGAGATATCTATGATTGGAGATCTTAGTTACTTCCTTGGTCTACAAATCAAGCAAATGAAGAAAGACACATTCATTAGTCAAGGCAAGTACATCAAGAACATGCTCAAGAAGTTTGGGTTAGATGAAGCTAAAGCAATAACCACTCCAATGGGTACAAATGGACATTTGGATAGTGACTCTAGTGGTGACACGGTTGATCAAAAGTTATATCAATCAATGATTGGAAGTCTACTCTATGTGACCGCATCAAGACCGGATGTCATGTTTATTGTGTGCATGTGTGCAAGGTTCCAAACTTCACCAAGAGAAAGTCATTTGAAGGCAACCAAAAGGATATTGAGATATTTGAAGCACACTCCTAATGTTGGACTAAGGTATCCCAAGGGCTCTCAATTTGAATTGATTGGATACTCGGATTCTGATTATGCGGGATGCAAGGTGGATAGGAAGAGCACATCGGGCATGTAACACCCCAGGTGTTTAACGCCAGTTGAGCAGTCAATTTGAGCACAAACATGGTCTGTCAAATAAAGATCAAGAGCTAATTCCTAGCATTATCAGTAGTGACAGAAGTGTTGGGATGAATCCCGGAGATAGAGCTACACTTTGAATTATTTGGAAAAATAATTAATAGAGCAAGTTAATAATGACTGCCCAATTCCAGAATATTCAAGATTTCTGCTAAACATGACTTTTTCATGTGACTCACTTCAGTTCCTATCTATAGTGTCTGGTAGAAAAGTTTCGCGAAATTTGGAATCATTAAGTCACATGAAATGACGAGTCACAACTTTGCCTACCATCACGAATTAAGTGAAGAAGATCAGTTGAGTTCAACCGAGTCTTGCAATTATGCTCAATCAATTATTTATGGACTCACGAGCAAAAGTTATGAAAGTTTTGTGTTGAGCAGATGACCGGAAAATATTCTGACCGATGAGAGACCGTAATCTGGACCCTATCGGGTGACTGTTTTGACCAGCGTTGAACGACATCTTCAAGTGCTCGCATGGCAGTGCACCCTAAATAAAAGTTGTAGTACAAATCAAAATGAACAAATTTTGTTTTATGATCAAGACCTGGATCGGTGCCAAAAATAGTGAAAACGAGCTCGCAAGATGGAACACACTGCAGATTTCAGGTTGCAGAAACTGGCTATGTCTAGACCGCGAAAATCGGAATTTCCGTCACCGCGAAGCTACCGTTGACGATCGTTATCGGGCAAACGATTTGGAATTTGACTGAGCGCCTTTAACGAAAGTCGGAGTACTCATCGAGACGACGACAACAAAATTAGTTTCGTCAGAATCGAAGTCTGTTTGATCAGTATTCACAATTTTTTATCTTGACCGAAAGTTCCCGGAAACCTGCCAGATTGGGAAAGAAATTTTGGGAAAAATTGGAAGGGAATTTTCCCGAGGTTGCGCGCGCGCCCCGAGGTCTCGCCAGCCGCGCCCTCTTCCGATTGGTGCAGAGGGGTGGTGCCCTCTGCCACGACTTCCCCATCACGCAAAAACCCGAGCCGGTCTGCTGGCTCCCCCTCGGTCTCCCTCTCATTCTCCCATTTTTCCTCTCCCTGTTCTTCATCCATTGCTGAACAACAGAGAAAGAACAGCAGTACTGCTCCTTCCAATCCTCCTCGCCCTCTCGTCCATAAGAGTAGCCGTGCAGCAGACAACTTTTCTCTTCCCTTCCTCCTTCCCCATGGATGAGCAGTAGGTTTCCCTTTCATCCCTGCTACTTCACAGCAACCATGGCACCTCTCCCTGCTCAGCAGCTCCCCTCCATAGTCCTGCGAGGACAGCAGCGGCTCTCCCTTCCCCTGCTCCCATGGCTATTCGCAGCGAGCAGCGCCAGCGGTCCGGCAAGCCTCCTCCCTGGTTGCCCCTCCTCTCGGCCTCCTTTTCTGCGCCGGGTTCGGTGGCCGAAGCCGCGCGGTTCCCCGTGGCCGCGGCTCTCTGGCAGCGCGCCCTCTCCTGGCCGCGAACCAGAGCAGTAGCAACAGCGGTAGAGGCGACCAGAGCAGGCTGCCAGCGAGCAGAAGCAGCCCCGGCGCCAAACCCTAGTCGGCCATCTCCCCAAGTCCGGTGACGACCTCGTGCAGCTTCCCGTCGTTTTGCCGTAAAAACGAGAAAGAAGGGTATGGGTGAGAAGCTGAAACTCTTCGTAGGGTCCATGTTGTAAAAGTGGTAAAAGAAACAGTTTACTTTTAAGGGCTTAATTAATTTCTGAAAAGTTTTTTTGTTCACTTTGCATAAGTGCAGTTATTTGTTTTCCCGAAATTATTAAATCCTCTTTTTGGCTAAACTTGTAAAATGCGTAGTAAATCGTAGCAATGTCGAAAAATTGCGAGTGAGAACTTTTTGGAATCCTCGTGAAGTGTACTATCCAGTGAATGTTTTATATGATGGGTGTTAGTTGATAGTTTCTGCTGTAATGATTTATTTGTGTTAAATAGCATTAAATAAGGAGAAAATGATATCTACTATGTTATTGCTTAGATTGCTGTGAAATTTTTATAGTGAACTGTTCATGTGATATGTGTGCTGTGATAAATATTTCAGAATTTTTGGTTCTTGTATGAATTAGTTATGAATTTATTTTGCTTGCAGCCTATTAAATTGATTAAAATGATTTGTGATAAAAGTTTGCATGTAAAAATAGAAAAGGTAGTTCCACTGCCTTCCTATGATGGTGTTGTAGCTTAGGTAATTTTATCATGGTCATGTGTTTGCAGAAAATATAAGTTGTATATTTATTTTGCTCTCACTTGCATTTTTGTGAATAAAACTTGCTCTGTTTTTAATAAATAAATTATAATACCTGAGCATGTAATATTTTTTCAGTAGTCATGATTTGCTAATATCTATCATTAGTAAAAATATGAGACTTAAATTATATGTTTGCAACGTCACTTAAAAATAATGCCTACGTTTGTTGATTATTTAGTTAATGAAAGTATAGAGATAAATAAAAATATACATGTGTAAATGATTGCCTTTGTTGAATATTAATCTGAAATGATTATTATGTGTTCATGTTCATGAATGTTAGAAGTGTTTTAATAGTTTAATTATATGCTCACATGTTAACCAAATAAGTAGGAAAATGAGTTTATTAATATGTTGATATGGCTGCTAGAGCAGTTTCTGTAATGGTGATTAGTTTGTAAAGAAAATAATGTTTTCTATAGATGTATTCTATATAAAAGTTGTAGATAACTTCTTTATTTTGTTTGTCCTAAAATTTCATGATTTTAGGCCAAGTGGTTTAGGAGTTATAGTTTTTGTAAGTTGGCTGTTAGGTTTTGCATACTTTCTGGACAGATCTAAAAGAATGAATTGTTTGGCTTATTTAAGTTATGAATCATGTATTCATGTTAATAATATAAGAGTTGTAGTGATTTTTATAAGCTTTTTAAATTGTCTTGGATCACTATTTTTTGTGGTCTAGGACTTGAGTTAGATGTGTTTAAAGTTAGAAGTCAGAATCTGTCCAAATCTAGACAGATTTACTTGTTTGATTTGGTTAGCCTTGATAACTGCTTAATCATCTTGAGATGATTATAAATAAGTTTTAGATAACTTAATAATCTTTCTAATGAGTCTTATGGCAAGTATTTTGGTGATATAGATCTCTAGTTATGGCTGTATGAAGATGAATGAAGTATTCTGTCCGAAGTTTGGACAGAAGTGCTTGTCTATTATGTTTGGTCTTTTTAATTATTGAATCATACTTAAGTGATAATAACAAAGTTGTAGATAATTTTATTATCTTTCCAGAAAGTCTAGGATCACCTTGTTTGGATGTGTGTAGCTCCAGTTATGTCTGTTTAAATTACCAATTGTGTGGCTGTCCTTGTTCAGTGAATAAGCCTAAATTGATTGATGTAACTTGATAGTTGTTTATGTGATCTTCAATGATACCTCTGCCTTGTTAATGATGAGCATGTTGATTCCATATTATTAAGTTAATCAACCTGATATATTATAACCTGATATATTATATAAATATGTTAGATAATGATGATCGACGTGTTTAACTAAAATCGGAGTTGTATATGCATACATGTGTTCTATTTGTGTGATGCATATAGTGTTATCTTGATTGATTGTTATAGTTAGCCTCTATGAGCGTTTAATGAATCAGGTATCACGCCTTACTTTAATTATAACCTGCTGAAGTGATTATGCTATGTTATGTGTTAGAGCTATACATTCTTTTAGTAGTTATTCTGATTGCTTATGTGAAGTAATTAGTAATGCTTGTGTTTGCTTCATAAGCATTTCCCTTGCATTCATACGCTTGCATTGTGCATCTCATTTAGGTAACGGTAGATTCATCGTGAAGGATGTGATGATGAGGCTAAACCTGAAGACGATGTTTGGTGGATTATCCCGAAGATGCGGAGTTAAGGAAGTGCTACACCGAAGATGCTCGCCAAGTGAGTATCACCTAACAAACACTAACCTAGTGTTGGTTCCCAGGCAAGCCCCGGAGCATTCTAAATCTCCCAGTATTTACAATTAATTTAATTGAGTATTTTATTTTGTGATGCATTAAGTATAGGAGTTGATTGAATCCTACTTGCTGCATTACCTTCCCTTGATTATTGCTATACCTGCCTTGTTATCCTGTTACTTCTTTATATGTAGAATTGCTTAGCCTGCTTAATAAAGTAGTAAAGAAAGGATGTTCCCGTAATACCCCTTGCGGGTAATTACCGGATCACGATTGGCTATATTTGCTATCGTGAAAAAGAACCTGAGTAGTAATGAAATACGGTCAACTGGAAGGCAAGGCACCAAGTTCGGAAACTTGGGGGCAGTTCGTCCGTTGGATCATGTAGGTTTGTATCGATGTTGGCCCTCGTTCATTTTTGAAAGCGCCCTTTTACTTAGGGTGCCGGTGATGTATTCCCGACCCCGAAGCCGGTTAGACGCTGTTCGGGCCGGATTCAACACGAGTCATGACCTCTAGTATGGAAATGCGATATGCCTCGGAATGGCCATCGCCAGGTTCCAATTGGGCGGTTCGTGCTTGAACCGCGACGATTACCACCACGAACAGTATCGAGAGGTGACCCAATGCATGGACCCGACGGGGAAAGTGTGGGTTTGTATTAAAGGTTTCTCGCCAGCTGGTTTGCAATTCGATTCGAGTCGCCGTCTCCCCCGGTTAGTGGGAAAGTATGTCGAGCTTCACCACGATACAACTCCATGTGACATTGATGGTTCAACTAAAATATTGATAAAGCAAACCTGATATGGTATTATATTATTGTTTGCTATACTCAAGTGAGTGCTCTAGTGCAGGTGCAAACCTAGAGTTTAAGGAATAGGATAAAAGATGACTGCTCATATAATTAAATGATGAACTCCTTTAACTTAAGCTCCTTTTGCAAATAAAGTTAGCCAGCTCCACTGTTTATATCAGCCTTGCATACTCCTTGGTGTCACTTTATTTTTGGTTTCTGACGGGTAAGTCTAGCTGAGTACATTCGAGTACTCAGGGTTTATCCCACCTTGTTGCAGGTGAAGGTTAGGTCCGCTGAAAGGTGATGGCCAGTGCCGTTTTGCTCGGCAGTTCCATACTTTTTCTCTTTATGCTGTTGTTGGAGGATGTCACTCAAGCTAGCAAAGTATTTCAACTTATGTTATGATACTCATTTCAAAGCTATGTTGTTTCTTCTAAAAATAAGTGGAACTCCACTTGTATTATTATTTGAGAACTCTATTGTAATTTTATTTCCGCTGCAAAGCTCCGTGAACATGATCTGTATTTGCTTGACCATGCGATCTTGGCTGAGATGTTAGAAAAGTTTGAAATCCCTCAGGATTTCATGGACTACCGGGTTTATATGGGCTCAAGTGTGCTAATTCAGCTGCTCCGGCAGAGGTTTTCGTACTTGTGCTCTTATAAATTTGTAGGTTCTGTCACAGGGCACTTGTCAATTGCTTGGAAGATCACTTGTCTCATGGTCATCAAAGAAGCAAAATAGTGTTGCACTCTCTACCGCCGAAGCTGAATACATATCCACGGGTAGTTATTGTGCACAATTTCTATGGATGAAAGCAACATTGCAAGATTATGGAGTCAAGTTTGGACAAGTTCCATTGCTATGTGATAATGAGAGCTCCATCAAAATAGCCACCAACCCGCTAGTTCAACATTCAAGAACAAAGCACATTGATATAAGGCATCACTTCATTAAAGATCATCAAGCAAAGAAAGACATTTCTATTGAAAGTGTGGGCACCGATGATCAATTTGTCAATTTCTTCACCAAGCCACTAGATGAGAGAAGGTTTTGCAAGCTAAGGAATGAATTAAATATCCTAGATTTCTCCAACATGAGTTGAATGCACCCCCACATATGACATGCCTCTCCTCCGACAAAGCAAAGGTGAAATTGTTTGGCATGTGCATTCATTCTTATCAGGATTGTGCTCTAGTTCATATAGCCATCACATCGCATATTTAGGTTCATTCATGGCAAATCAAATGATTTTAAAGTATATATGGTACCACTATTGCTTCTATGATTGACTTGTTCTAGTGGTAGCATATAACTTGTTTGTGAGCTTGTAACTCTAGTTTGATCTAATATGTGAGTAATAAGTGTTTAACCAACGTGAGTAAGATAACCATTGCAAGATGTGTGAAGAAGCTTACTCTAGAGCAAACCGTGTTAAATATCTTATGCTCATGAGCTAGATTAAGCCACAACTTGACTTAGTTTGATCCCCTCATGCAAATCTCATGGTAAAAGTTGTCTCCTTTCATTAAAACTTGCCCCACCTTTTTATGGTAATTGTTGACAAAGGGGGAGAAAGTGCTACAAAGATAGTGAAAGGGGGAGGATAAAACAAAGATAAAAGAGATATGCTAAGTAGATTTTCAAGTAGGACCAGAAGCTTGAACTATTAAAACTTGAGCATACAAATAGGGGGAGCAAGCTCATAAACATGTATGTTGCATTTGGAATGTGCATATTCATATGATCATTTGCATTGCATAAGCTATTTTATTGATATCCATGCTTATGTGGTGAATGCTAGTGATAGGAATTGTTTTGACAATATGACTTATTTGCATATATAGGACTGTATCTAGACATACTCATATTTCAACTGGTTCAAGAGCCTTATTATAATGTTGATCTCACGGGGTTCTTGAGTTTTTAATGTATGTCTAGTGACAAATGGTGCTAAGGATGGTATAATATGTGCACTCCGATTGGTATCACGCTTCAAAGGTCCATTCTTATGCCTTAGCATCATCATTGGAAATATTGCTCACCCACACTTCATATCCATACATATGTGCCAAATTTAGAACCAAACTCTATAGCACATATGTAGGGGGAGCCAATACTATCAATGTGGTTACTCAAATTTAAATCACATATCTTTGTATAGGTTGTCATCAATTACCAAAAAGGGGGAGATTGAAAGCCCTAGTTTGGTTTTGGTTAATTGATGAAACTTATTTGGTCTAATCCTGTTGCTAAGCATGTGTGTAGCATATAAGAAAGGATTAAGACCAAACCAAGTGGCGGAGCTAGCAAGGTGGCAACCTTGGAGGATGGTGATGGCCACATGCAATTGAAAAGATCAAGTGCTCTACCATTGGTGAAATGAAGAAGAGAAGAGATGGAGCAAAGAGGCCCAAAGGCAAAGGTATAACCTAATAGGGCTCTTTGTTTTGGTGATGAAGACACTTAGTGAGTGTGATCACATTTAGGATACATAGCTGTACTATTGAGAGAAGATAATTCACGGCTTATGCGGTGTTCAAATGCCACTAGGAGTTCTCTAACATATTGATGTTTTAGACCTAGGGAGAGACTAACAGAACCCTTGGAAAATGCTTTGCAAAATGCTACCACACGTGCACAAGTGGTGAAACACTTTGGTGTTGGCACATGGAAGCAAGGGTAGAAGTTCGAAAGCGAAAGATGCTGAGTTAGGAGCATCGGACGCTGCAGGCGGCAGCATCGGTCGCTGGCCTAAGCGTCCGATGACAAACCCTAACTTCTGTCAGATGTTGAAGAAGCATCGGACGCTGGCAACGGACACTGAGGAAACACTGTTGCAGAGTCTGATGCAGGTGACATGGCACGAGCTAGTCTTGCAGGGAGCATCGGACGCTGGCCTGCGTCCGATGCGGATCCTCCGGACGCGTCTGATGTGATTCTGACCTCTCTAGAACCTCTCTGCATGGTCATCAGACGCTGGGGGTCTAGCATTCGATGTAAAGGTCTCGGAGCGTCCAATGGGGTGCATATGTGTGCTGAAAAGAGCAACGGCATCGGAGCGTCCGATGCCTGGCATCGGCGCGTCCGATGTCACTTTAACCGTGGCACGAATGAATTTGACCATTGTGATTGGGCGGCTCGAATTCGTATCAAGGGGACATGTGGTGCTCAACGGAGCATCGGACGCTGGGGCAGCGTCTGATGGTCGCGATTTCAGCACAACGGCTAGGCCGACTTGTGTGGCCTATTTAAGTGGCTTGGCCGGCTCACTTGGTTTCTCTCTTGCATAATTTGATCCCTAAGCATTCTTGTGAGCATAGGCAAGCCTCCCCACTGACTCTAATGTTAATTTGATCAAATCAAGTCAGATTGAGTGATCTAGTGCTAACATTTGAAAGAGTTCTTTCTAGTCGCACTAGTTCTTTGCATCCGCTTTGAGTTTCTGGTTACTCTTGGCATTTGCCGATGCCTAGATGGCTTGGAGGCGTTGAGGTGTTGTTGACAAGAGAAGGATATTGTTCTTAGCCACCACCGTTCGTGATTGTGAGAGGTTTTGGAGCCTCACCTCGCCGGAGCGGCAAGAGGCATCCTTGGTGAATTGCTCGTGTCATTGAGCTACCTCACTAGCGGTAGATTCTTGTGGTGCTCTTGGTGAGCTTGGCTTGGTGCCAATTAGCCACCGGGTCACCTAGTGTTGGTCGACACAACGGGGAGTAGCATGTCGGCAAGCACGTGAACCTCAGGATAAATCTTTGTGTCCCAAGTGGTTGATTATATTGAATTGATCGTCTTCTTGATTGGACTTCATTCATATCCTTGGTGATTGGCTTCACAAGTGGATTTCACCGGTGATTGACTCTCTACTAGGCGAACCCGAAGGCTTGGTGAAACCACCTCTATCTAGCTTATTTTACTTTGAGCTATTTTATTTGTGTAATTACTTTCATTTGTTGTGCAACTCTTTTGCTATATACCTTGTGTAGCTAGTTGTGATTAGTTCACTAGGATTATCTTTTGCACATACTTGTCTTTCCTACATCAACTAGATCATAGTTGTGCTAGAGCTAGATTTTTTGTTCCGCATTAAATTCTAGCTCTAAGATTGATTGTGTGACATAGTTTTTTATTAGGTAGAATTGTTGGATAGGTGACTTGCAACACACTATTAGGCTAGCACAAAAAACTTTGTCGCATGTTATACTAATAGTGTTTGCCTAAGTATTTTTATAGATTTTTAATTAGGCTATTCACCCCCCTCTAGCCAATTCGGACCTTTCACCTATGTTGACTAGATCTAGTGGAACTCTTATCATAATCATACATGTGTGTGTTATAGTTTGTAGATGTTTATCTCCTTCCACTCTCTTAAGACTTAGAGGTAGAAGGCAAAAAATATAAATAACGATACCTTGGAAACTCTCCTAGGTGAAATGCTACAACAGATGTATTTTATTTGTGCGCTTGCAGATAATCTCATTTCATATTTTATAAGGGCATGATCACAAATACAATCCATATCTTTAGTGTCGCTGCTAGTAGTGATAGCCTAGTGTTAAATATAATGTTGTTGGATTTGTCTACCTACATTTCTGGCGCTGTTATCTGAAGTGATGCTAAGAGATGTCAACCGTGGCAGACCCTTGAGTCCAAAGGGTTTAGAATAAGCAGGACTAACACTGAAGGGAACGTATTGTAAGACCTAGATTTAATTTTTTCCCTAATTTAATTAAAGGACTTAGAAATTAAATAGCTTGGCTAATTTATTAGAGGAGGAAAATAAATTTTATTTAATTATATCATATTGCATTCATGCCATTACATATTTTATTATGTGGTAAATGATTTTATTAAACCCATTTAGGGCGAATCGAATTTATTCTATTTAGAAAATAAATAAAAGATTTATAAAAAAATTACAAAATCAAACTCAAGCTTTATTTGGAAAACCTAGGGAAATTGTTTTTAAAACACTTTAAAACTATTTGATTTCAAACTGGTTTTGAAATAGAATTTGAAATGATTTTAGAAAAAGGATAAGAAAATGAAAAGAGAAAGGTAACTGGGCCTCATCTCACTTCCCCTCTTTTTCCACCCACCCAGCTACTCCCTCACCCTCTCCCACTCCCACCTTCCCGGCGGCCTGACTCACACCTCGCTCGGCCCGCACCCTCCCTCACCCCTCCAAGCCTGCTCCTGCTCTCTCTCACTTCCTCCCAAGCACCGGCCCAACCACTCCGCCCCACGCCGCTCGCTCGGCCCGCTCCGCTCGCAGGCCGCCATGCAGTGTTGCTACCCTCTCCCACGGTCACTGGCAAACGGAGCCCACACGTCGGAGTCGTCCCCAACCCCCCTCCTTTCTTCACGCTGAGTCGTGCCTGCCCGATCGATCCGCAGGAGCCACCGTAGCCGCCACCTCCTCCTTTCCCTTCGCCCTACTAATAGCTCTATCCACACCGCCCGCGCTAGCCATCTTCGCGAACCCTAGCATCGCCATCTCCTATACTCCCGAGCTTTCCCGAGGCACACCCGCAGCCATCGCCATTAGAGGGCTCCGCCCGAGCTATCCGCTGTGCTGAGGAAGTCACCACCGAGCCCCCTCCGTTCTCCATCAGAGCCACCGGAGCACACCGCGTCCGAGGGACCCGAGAACGGTGGGAATTGGTGCCGGGAAGCCACCTCCACGACCTCGATGAACACCGAGCCACAGAACGTCGCCTTCGCGGTCATCCTCTCCTTCCGAGCCTACCTCTGGTCGCGCGGACCACTCTGGTGAGCTCGCCTCCGTCTCCTCCATCTTCTAGTACCCGTGCTGTAAATCGTAGCTTGTAGGCCACCCTTGTGCGCGCCGGCGAGCCCGCCACCATGAATCCATGGTGCCACCGTGGGCTTGCCCCTCTCCGGTCTCTGACCGCAACCTGAACCCTACCAACAGCATAGCAACGAACTTCCCTACCCTCTCCCGTCCTTTCCGAGGTCTCTACCGGCCTTGGGAGGCATCCCGAGCGAGGTCCGGGGACCCTCCAATGGCGCCGCCACGCCAGCTCGAGGCACCACCGTGCCCTGCGCCACCGGCGGCCACTGTTTCCGCCCCGCTTCAGTCGGCGCCATCTGATCTTGAATTAACAGCCTAGATTAGAATCGGCTTCAACCGGTATGGACCAGTTAAGTATTTTTCCTAGACGCGGTCCACCGTTCCCACTCAGCTCTGTCCACAACCAGCTGGTGCACCGCACCCACTCGCGCGATGTCGCGTGGCGGCCACACCAGCACTCACGCCAGCGCCTCGGCAGGAGCCAACCTGCACTCCATCGGCACTATGCGCTGTGTCTTGGTTTTCTTGCACAATAGCCCCTATTGTTTCATCTAAACGAGGCCCGGTCCAGATCGGCTGCAAATTCAGTTTTGATTTATTTTAAATTCGAAAATAAGTTCAGTTTAATTACAGATTTGCCACTCAACTTCAAATGCCCATAACTTTTGCGTTCTAACTTCGATTTGACCCATTCAACTTGCGTTAGTTTCATAATTTCATTCTCTACGCAGTAGATCTATTTGTTTATTGTTTTCGTACTATTTGTTGTACTGTTATTTATTTTTCTTTGTATGTGCCATGTATGTTGATTGGGCCAGAGAGTGCGGAGTTCGAGGATGCTCCCGACCCTTACTGTGACCCTACAGATTCGACCGAACCCACAGGCAAGTGTTCTTGAACATCTTGCACCCTGTATTTATTTTTTACTTTTGGTATTAGAGTAGAGTAGATCCAGTAGATGCATGCTTATCATTAAATTGAATCCTATATTATGGTTTACTAGAATTTGTTCTATTATCCTTGTCGCCTGGTTTGGGATGTTCAGGTAGATGTCTTTGCTTAGCCCTGCAGTCATGGATGGGATGAGAGTTCAATATTAATAATCTTCACTAATGGACTATGAAACAATATGGACATGGTAATTTTTGTGGCAACTTGGTGTTTAGGTAAATCCGACAGGATGGACCCGTACTGGTGGTTTTGTGTCGTGGGACTCGGCAGTTGGTTTTGATTTTTTTGGTTCTGGGCTTGTGCTAGATTTATCCTGCCTAGATCCCTAGGACTCGGTTCTCAGAGCATGTAACCTGGTTACACGACATAGCCATGAGGTCTGGATGGGCTGGACCTGGCTAATTAATTAGTTTCCTTCAAGTTATGCTACATGGGGGTTGTATAGTGGCTCAAGAGGGGTTCCCTGGGGTGGTTGACTTATGTACGGGGGAGAAACCTTAGAGTACGTGTAACAAAGACTTGGAGGGGCTTTGTAAAGGCCTTGTAGTGCGACCCCGCTATGCACCTTGGTAGTGTGTAGCGTGACGGGAAACGCATGACTAATGGGTAATGATGTGCAAACTCTGCAGAGTATAAAACTGATATATCAGCCGTGCTCACGGTCACGAGCGGCTTGGACTTCTTCGAGATTAGTTGGTTACTGGTTACTGGTTTGGGTGGCCTAATGGACTTCAGGTGTGGGTTTGCTTGGTTGTTGATATAAATTAACGCACACTCTACTTTATCCAGAAGCGCACAGATAAAATCTACCGATGTAGCACTTCACCGGAGTAACCCAGTTTTAATATCAAACTCAAAGGAATGGATAGTGTTAAGTCTTACAGTGTAACCCCTGAGTAGCTAACAAGGACGGAGAATCTAGAAGTATAAAGGGGATCACTAAGGCTGTCTAATTCCAATTTAAGAGTGATATGTTTATATTATTCTTAGTGGGGAAGTTGCCATAAAAGGTCACAAACAGAGTATGAGTCTTTTATGTAAATATATAATCCTACTGAGCCTACACACAGGTAAGTGGACTATAGAAGAATCAACAAGGCTATAAGAGTCACCCTTGCGAAAAACCACTACTACCGGCGTTATAGAAGGCATTTATGAGCTATCAAGTCTAAGCACCACGCTTAAACTATCCAACTACTCTAACTCTAGAATTAAAGTACTCAAAAGAGAGTCATAAACCTTAAGAATAATAAGAACAATGGCTCAAACTTAAATATAGATGTTGATTATCGAAACAATCGCTGAAGCAAGTTGACGATAAACTTGAATCCGCAGGTACAAGATGAAGAAGTGGATCCGACAGGCCGGAGCTCCTTCTTGATCTCTTCCTCTCTCTCTCTCTCTCTTCTAATTCTAGTATAAGACTAGGTTCTAAACCTAAACTAGAGGGGTAACTAGTCTTCTACTTGAAAGCTGGCTCTTGAAGTCTTCTTCTAGGGTTTCTGAATGAGGCGTAGACTTTTCTGAAGAGAGACTTGTTCTACACTAGGGCCTGGGGGCCTGTTTATATAGCCCTGAGGGATCAACCGCGGCCGTTAGATCAAACCAACTTCAGGGACGGTGGAGATGCATCCTAGGAGGCGGTGGAAGAAGGTTCCGGAAGGCGGAGGCCATCGGGCCCAGGGGGTGACCGACTGGTCATAGGGTGGGACCGGTCGGTCCCACCTGGCGGCCTCTCGGGGTGTCCTGCCTCGTGGTGTCCTCTAGGTCCTTCTGGAGTATTCCTGACGTGCCTGCTCTGTAATCTTCCATCGGTTTCCTTCTAGGAGAAGTAATCAGTGCTGGTCTTCCTGTTTAGTCCCTGCAGAATCACAATCCACCAAAACTCATGGAATATTGTCAATTAAAACCCTAAACCTTTATTGGTGATTGAATTCATGCCCTTTTCATATTTATTTATCCTTTAATTTTGATAGATAACCAGTGTCAACAAATCCCCCAAGCTTACCTTTTGCTAGTCCCTTGGCAAAACCAAAAATTAACAATGGATCAGGAGTTGCTACAATATCTTCACTTCCAACAAGTACACCTGCTGTTAAACAAAAATTCTATGAAATATATCATGTTATTCTTCATGGGGCTTATTACTTTTCCTTATATCTTGAATAATTGAGAGATTGAATGATCAAATCAAGCACTATGTCTCTAGTTCTTTCACTTCACCTTTATCCCGGAGTTTTAATTAATTTTTTTAAAGCTTTAATACATATGATGTCAAATTAAACAATGGATCCAAAGAGAAAGTCAACCAACCATTGAATAAAGAAGTGCATGTGTATGAAAAAATGGAGTCGGATGCTCTTTTGAATGTATTCACTCTCTTCTATTTATCAGAGACATATGGCTATTAGGCTAATTCTACTATCGGGTACTTGCCCATTTTTTCTACTATCGGGAACTTGCCCATTTTTTCTGATATTTTTTTTTCTTCGAGGTTCCGGACACTTGTCCCTTTTTATTTCCTCAGAATCTATCTTTTTGAGGTTTCGGACACTTGTCCCTTTTTCTTTCCTCGGATCTTTCTTTCTTTCTCTTTTTTTTAAATAGCCACATGCTTCCAACAAACTTCTGAGAGGGTAGCAACAGATAATTATGAGCATTTATGCGGAAGATGGATGAAATGTGTAAGTAATCTCAATTCAATGGCATGATAAACTACTCATAGGGTCACAAAGCTTAATTTAACTCAATGCAATTATTAGTCATGTTTATATTTAGATATCTCCGGAACTTTAGTGTTGTTTAAAACAAGATAATAGTAGCTCAGATCATCACATGTCATATCCCAATTACCTAGACCTTAGATTAAGTATTTGCCAACCATGCATTTAATTTTATTTTAAGGCATCATTATTAATTAGGAGAACTCATGCTTTGAAGACTAGGTACTTGAAAGAAATTAGATAAATTAGATAGAGCAACTATTCATCATTTCCATGCAAAAGATTAGAGAGAGAGGGTTCTCTTTTAGTTATCAACTTCTTAAAACACACTATTTTATTTATTTAATCTAACACACTTTAATATATAATATAAAAGCTAATAATAACAGTGGTAGTAGTAATAATAATAAAGACACACCTGAATCGCGAAGATAACGGGGGTGCGTCTCCCCCAAGCTGGTTCCCTTAATAGCGTTGAGCCTTCATGTGCCCATATATTTGTCTCTTTTTTAATTAATGGTGAGCCTTCATGTGCTCATATTTTTTTGTTCTTTTTTAATTAAGGGGTAAGCCTTCATTTGCTCATATTTTTTTTGAATTTGTTTATAGAATGAAAAACTTAAGAGGATAAAGATACTTACGTGGATACATGGGGGTGCCTTCCCCCAAGCTGAATGTTGACGTAGTCGTTCAATCTAGCAATGTAGCAGACTGGCAGTGGATATGTCCTTCCTCTATTAGAGCTTTGATTGATGTTGATGTTTGTTGAGACAGTGCTCCAATAGTGGATAGAGCATTCACTTGCTCATCAGCTTTTCTTGGCCTTTCAAATCCTGTGAAACTCAAATAGACAACAAAACTTGTGGAACAGATTAAGCATTAATGGATGGCCACTCAAGCCTTAGTTGTCAAGAATTTCAGTAAGATCTCTTTTTCAATATTTTTGTATTTTAATATTTTTATGATGCAAGAGAAGAAATGCAACAGGATGAATGTATGCATATTTATTTTTATTATTATATTTTTTTGTTATGCAACCACGGTGAACATTCCTGTGGGTTTTTACACACCATAGAATTATTCACATGGGGCTTCATGGTTTATGATGCAGTAAAATATTTTTTTATTTTGTTTTCTAATTAAAATGTTTGTGAATTAAATATGATGATATAAGAAATAATTATGAATTAAATATGAGAAATATGCAGCAAAGTAAATATAAAGATAACTACCGATTTTTACCTTTTGGCGAAGGTTCGGATATTTAGGTCCGACGAACCGGACCTTCCCTTGGTTCAGATCTCCCAAGGTATGTCAGACGTTTGGAAAGTTGTTATTGATTGTACCTCTCAGATGCAGATATTTTCTCCCATACTTTCTTGCTCTGAGTCTTCACTTCCTGTGGTTCACTGTCTTGAGGCTTCTCTCCTTTCTTTTCTGGGACAGTGTCAATAGCTTCTTCTTCATGATTGGCCTCTCTATTCTCGATAGCTTATCTTCTTTGGCTTTGAGAGCGGTGTCTTTCACTTCTATTCCTCTTGGGTGCTTCATTAGGTATTTAGTTGATGAAGTTGCATCGTGCCTTTTCTCCTGGAAAGTGAAAATGGATTTCCTCTTGTAAATGATTGTACCTGTAGCGTAGAGGAATGGTCTTCCTAGGATGAGGTGGATATCATCGTCTTCTCATGTTGAGGATCAAGAAGTCTGTGAGGACTTCATGAGCTCTAGTTCTAACTATGACGTCTTTCATCATTCCTTCTTGTTTATGCCTCTTGATATGGTGTCACTCATGTCATTTGTTCGTCCAACAGTTTGAAGTGAAGTGTTAATTGTAGATGCTGAAAGCATCTTGCTCAGTTTGCATGTTCTTATAGATCTAGGACCTTCACTTTGTAGAATTTGGGAGTGACTTCTCTATGTTTTGCTCAAGAGTGTGTCCTGCTCATAAAGACAAGGTAGAGATCAAGTGCATGGGCTCTGTTGGTGGAAAAACACCAACAAAACCAAAAGTTTTATTTATTCCCCTCTAACCTTAGGTACATTGCACAAGACAAACTTGTTGTTTATGTGTCCTATTCAATCTTAACATGAGTTATAGGATCAGAGGATGAGCAAGAAAGTACCATCTTAAAATATTTAACAGATCAAATTACTTAACCCAAGGAAGGATAATCTATGCATAAAGTGTCGATCTTTTCATGATTGAGATATATCATCTTCCAAAGGTTAGATGCACAACATTTTAGCTCATTTAGTTAAGACAGTGAGATTCAAGAGAGTAAAGCTAAGATCAAAGGACTAAACATGTTAAGTTGATTAGGTTGGATCAAGTGAGGTGCAACTTAAACATGTTTAGTTCTTTATTTATGTTCATACTAGAATCAAGAAGAAGCTTTTAAGTTGATGGTTACTTATCTTGAAATGTTACTTTGTGATTGAAGAGTGATGTGTCTAACCACCTTGTGGAAGCTTCTCTTGTCTAGCTAGCTTGTATTCTCTTGCTCGTCTCACAGTGTGATTGGGAGGAGGAAGATCACAGTGGAATCATCTTTAGAGGTATCAACCTTCCTTCTCTTGTGTCGACTTATCAGTGAAGGCGCATTGTTCCTCGAGTATGCTGACTAGGATCCTCTCTCTTTCTTGTATTAATTCTGTACTATGAGGATGTAGGGACAGTTCTGCATTGTTCTCTTGTCAACCTTTCTTGTTTTCCTTTAATCATTGGGTTGGCAAGAGACTTAAATTTAGAGCTGCTACTCGAGTGCCTCCATGAGAGTCTTTTGTCTTGTAATATCACAACTGAGAGTTGTCCTCTCAACAGTGTCTAGATGATGGAGTTCTTATCGGCTGTTCTTCTTGATTTGCTGGCTTAGGTACTATCTCTCCATCTTCTAACTCATGTGGTGCAGTGGCTTCATCCTTCATGATGCCCTCCTCAATTCTTGGCAGTTGGTTCTCCTTTCGACGTCTTCTCTTGGTTCTCTGTGGCTGCTCATAAGTGATGTAGATGTTGAAGATGCAGCGAAAGATCTAAAAGATCACTTCTCCAGGTCCGGCAAAGATGATAACATTGATGGTGTTCAAGAACGATCTTCCAAGAATGAGTGGTGGATCATACTCCTCTTCTTGACTGGGGCAGCATCTAGTGGTTTGTACTGATCAAAGTGGTGAGTAAGAGATCAATATGTCTTGAAGCTAAGTTTCTCCTTCCTCCCTTTGATTGTGAAACACATCTAGACAACGGAATTGTCTCTCCCAGGCTGGCTTGTGATGTAGATAGACTCCCAACAACATGTTCATGTGTTTGACTTGTAGATCTTGCTATTATTGTAGTGATACCATCTTGTCTCCCAAGCTAGCTCTTGATTAGAAAAGAGGATAACTTCCCACTTCTTGTCTTGATGTCTCGGGCAATGATGGTTGCAGGCATAGGTTGTCTCATATGAGGTAAGTTGCATCCTGTTTGTCATCAGCGCCCAAGCAAGACTCAAAGCTAGACTAGCACCATTTGTGATCTTAGAGTAGGTTTGTGTGTCTATGGTTTGAGTTTTGGATATTCAATGTGCAGACTGCGGATACATGGGTGTATGCCGAGTCTTGAGTGATGAGTGATTGTCAACTGGGATAATGCGCGTGTTCTTTGTCTTGTGTTGTGCAGGTGTTGAGCACGAATACAGTGGTGAAGGCAAGGTGAAGGTCAAGTAGAGACGTGCCGTGCCGACAGACCAGGAGCGGTGAAGGGCGGACGTGAGGCTTGGACTATGGGACCGGTGGCCTGAGGATCAGCTGTGGTGGCTGACAGCTGGGACAGCGATGAGCGGAGACTTGCGGGGCACGATGTTGCTCGGGTCGAGGACCTGGGGACACATGTCGGTGGAAGGGGTGCACGGGCGGTGCATCCCCTCTACGACTCAGTTTGGTGGTTGAGCCACAGAAAAACCACCGGTGGACGGTTTCCAGGTTTGGGGCACAAAACCTGGGTGCTGCGGGTTTGCCGAGTTTGGGCCACAAAACTCGGGCTGAGGTCGGTTTCCAGGTTTGGGCCTGTTAACATGGGCGCTGTGGGTTTCTGAGTTTGGGCCACAAGACTCAGGCGATGGACGGCTAGCTTCCCGGTTTGGGCCTCAAAACCGGGGGTTGGTCGTGAAGGTTGGTTTCCTGGTTTGGGCCACAAAACGGGGGGCAGAGTCCGTGAAAAGGACAAGCAGAGCGGTGGCGGCACGTGGCGACAATCAGTGAGGTTGCGTCGAGGCAACGCTACCAGTTGTGCGGGCGTGGCCGTCGGATCAGCATCCACTTCGAGTTAGTCCAGAATAACCCAAGGGTTTAGCTGGTTCGCTCTGTAATTAGTTAGGGGTAGAGTGGGAACTAGAATTAGGATAAATAGGGGGAGACACCCACCTCCCAAACTATCTCAGTCATTTTCTCTTTGCTTTCTAGGGTTTTCCTGCTCTCCCAATCCCCTACTGTAGCAGCTGAGATCCGCAGAGAACCATACCTCTGTGTTCGTGAGATTTTGAGGAAGTGAGACCGTAATCTCACTGTTGTAGCGTGTGGTAGCCACACGGTTGCAAATTCGTGGTTGTGATTCGCATTTTGGTGTTGTTCTTCGCGGGTTGCTTTTCTCCACAATTTTCTCGGTGATCGATCTCTCTACTCGTTGCGTCTTTTTTGATTCCGTTTGAACTGAGTTGTACTAGATCATGAGGCACTCCTTTCCACCGAAGGAATTCTCCTATAACCTCACGAGCTAGTAGATCGGTCAATTTTCGTTTCGGATCGAGTTTTTTTCCCTTTGCCCCGAATTCCTCTGATTCACCGATTTGGAGTTAGGTTCGAGCCATGATCCCTTCAGGATAGCTCACTAACCTCCTTGGAACTCCTCATACCAAGTCTTAGCCTTATAGCTTTTGATTCGGAGGAGATCGGGTTGAATCCGCAGAAGAACAGTACAGTTTCAGGAGCATCGAACGCTCGAGTCGGGGGCATCGGACGCTGTGTTCATCACATTGGACACGTCCGGTGCCACGTGTCATCTGACAGTGTTTTTAAGGAGCATCAGACGCGGATCATCGGAGCGTCCGTTGTCATCGGACGCGTCCGGGAGTCGAGCATCGGACGATAGGGTTTCACTGTAGCCAGCGTCCGATGCCTGTCCAGTAAGGTTCCAGATAGGGTCTTTTCGCATCGGACGTGTCCGGTGCCTAGCCATCGGACGCAGGCCAGCGTCCGATGCAGGATCTTCTGCACTGTTTCATCCGTAGTTTGTTCGTTCGACTTCGGATTTGGTTTTGGGCTTTTGCGTTGAGTTTCTAGAGTTGAGTAGTGTCTCGCTGTGCTTCTCGGAAGCATCCACTCTACATCTAGGGTCTGTTGGTAGTTCTTAACTTCACTAAAGATAGAGCTAGGCAACTATCCCCGGTAACAGCCCAGAAATGCTTGTTGACACTTGCTAGGAGTAGACTATGGAGTCTATCCCTGGCAGCGGCGCCAGAAATGCTTGAAGCAAGTCTAGTCACTATACCTAAAGGAGTGAAGCTAAAGCAGCTATCTACTAATGTCAAATGGGGTTGTCAATCCCGACACTAGTAGGAGCTAGCTAGAGAGATTGCAATCTACCAGGAGGAGATTCTGCAAGCGCACAGAACTATCGTAGTAGCACTTCCCTGGGAGTACCAGGTGTCGATTTATTTGATCCCAAAGGAAGGCTAGGGTGGTGTATGAGTCGAGTCAAGGAGGGGATGAGAGTCGAAGAATAAGAAAAGGGGAAAGGAGAGAAAACAAGATGAAAGGCTAGAAAGAATATATGGGTGGATATGTAAGGATGAAATGGGGGGTAAGGTAAGGTGGATGGATAGGTAGGCAAGGGGAATAGGATAACTAATGATAACTAACTAATAACTATTAACTACTCCTAGATAACTACGAAGCAAGATAACTACGAAGCAAGAGAGGCAAATGTCAATAAAGCAACCAAGTTAAGTAAAGTTTTATTCCTATCTTATCAAGTACCGAGGCGTACTATCCTTTACCACTGACTTAGGTTGAACGCTAGCACAACGAGCCTTACTGTTAAACTGGGCCAACTACGTGGTGGAATTCAAGGCGCACAGGGCTATCACCACCTGCTTGCTACCACAGCTATCCGGGGGTCCAGCCGTATCTGAAGGTAAGTCTATAACTAAGCACCACGCTTAATTATATTCTAACTATCTCTACCCTAGCTTTGAATAGAAACACCCTTGCGGCCGTTAGAGCAAATACTTGACTTAATAAGGTAAACACTAAACTAACTAAGCAACCTATTGTCAAATATCAAACACTAAGCTCACTAGAGATTAACTACTATGGCTAAGTGAATTGAACTGTAGGACAGCTAGGCACTCAAGCAATCAATCAAGTATACTACTCAATACTGATAAGTAGAATAAAGTAATACTTGAAATGATGAACTAGAATATAGTAAAGTGCTTGAGATACAAGAGCAAAACCTGAACTGGAGATGAAGGAAGACTCTTCCCAACTCTAGGACCGATCACTCGCACGCCTCTACTCTTGAGCTGAGCCTTGAGCAGCGCTTCCGCGAGGGCAATGAGGCAAAGATGCCTTGCTCTACTAGCTACCTACTTGCCTAAGCTTGGCTAAACCCTAAGCTATTACCTCTCTAGCTCTTGCCTTGCTTCCTTTCTTGCTTCTCTTGTGTGTGTCTTGCTTGAAATGAAATGATGCCTCCAGGGGGGTATTTATAGCCTTGTGGAGTGAGGGGGGTACTTATAGGGGCAGCCAGCCGACCTAGGGCAAACCCTAGTGGCGGGCGCCAGCCCTAGGTGGCGGCCGCCACCCCCTCACCGTTGGATGCATCGTCATTGCTTCAACGGCATCCAGGAGCTCCAGAGAGGCGGTTGCATGTCCAGATAACCGCCATTCGGTCATGATCCACGCCACTCCTCTCTCCTGAGCCGTCCGATGCCACTGACCTAGTGACCAAGGGCCAAGATTTGGCCTTGGGGAGGTCACATGGATCGGTGACGTGGCAGGGAGTGGACTTGGGCCAACTCAAGTGGCGGGCGCCACCTAGGGGTGGCGGGCGCCACCCCCCTGAGGCCCAATTGGGCCCTGCTGAGTGGGCTTGTCCTTTGGTGGTTCAAATATCCAAATTTGGTTCAAATCCTGCATTCAAATCAAAATCTATGGACATGTGGAATTCGGTTAGCTTGAAACCTATTTGACTACATTTCATGCCTTTTTGGTGAATTTTAGGGTAACATGTTGATGGTAAAACAGGTGTTTAAGGACCATCCACAGGGTCGTGGACACTATTTAAGCTCTAGGTTTGCTCTTGGGGTAATTCTCGGGACAGTGGCAACAAGTTTCTGAAAAGAAATTTTGAAGCTCCCATTCACCCCCCCTCTGATCGCTTTCTAGCAGCACTTTCGGTCCATCAATTGGTATCAGAGCGGGTTAAGGATCTTCCACCTTAGCCGGTTCCAGATCCACAGAAGGCGACATGGATCGCGGCGTGGGCAAACCGCCGTTCTTTGATGGGACGAACTATGCGTATTGGAAGATACGCATGTCGACCTATCTTCAGAGTTTAGGTGCTTCCATTTGGGATATTTGCAACTCTGCAGATTACGTGGTCTTGGCTGCTCGTGCTACTCAGCATCAGATCGATGAGCACGATGCCAATAGCCGAGCCCATAATGCTCTTTTCTCATGCTTGAGCGTGATGGAGTTTGATCGCGTTTCTCACCTCGCTATGGCTCGGGAGATTTGGGCTACCCTCATGCGTTTTCATGAGGGAACCACTCAAGTCAAAACCCGTCTCTACGAGTCGTTCAAGCGAGAGTATGAGAACTTTCGACACATGCCTGGCGAGAGCATAGAAAGTTTATTCGCTCGCTTTCAGGTGATTGTCAACAGGATGAGGGCTAACAAGGAGCTGTTGCCTTTCGACGATCATGAGAGGGCTTTGAAGCTTTTACACACTCTCGATCGGTCGGTGTGGGATTCCAAGGTTCAGGAGATTATCGAATCGCCTAACTATGAGACCCTCACGTGCGACGAGCTCTTCAGTAAGCTCAAGTCCAGTGAGATTGATGCCATGGCGAGGGCTTCTTATGAAAATCCTTCTGGCCCGTCGATGGCTTTGCTTTCTGGCTCTTCTGCTAACCCCTCTGGAGGATTTGCACTTTCTTCTCTTCTTTCTGTCATAGAGGAGCAGCTGGAGTTCATGGGGGATGACAAGCTAGCTTTGCTCGCCAATCGATTCTCGCGGTTCCACAACAACCGCATGAATCGTCGCCACGGAGGAGGACGCTCTGGATGCTTCGAGTGCGGCGACCCTGACCACTTCATCATCAACTGTCCCAAGAAGAACAAGCAAGCATTTGGGAAGGGCGATCATGGGCACAAGTACGACTTCGGCAAGCGCAAGGAGAAGTACGTCCCCGCGAAGCACAAGCAGAAGGGCGGCTTCAACAAGGAGTACATCAAGAAGAAGTACATGGAGAAGGCCCAGGCTGAGCAGCATGCTTTCTTCGCCACGCTCAGCGACGTCGACGACTCGGATGACGACTCCGCTCCCTCAAGCGATGACGAGTCCGAGAAGAAGATGAAGATCGAGGACAAGCTGAACGGCCTCTGCTTCTTCGTCGACAATGAGGGATTTGGCACCAAGGCCCTTGGCAAGGAGGTCGACAGCCAGCTGGAGGACACCCCTCAGAACGATGATGATGGCGACGACACCTCCCAGGTATCTCAGACCCCCGACGAGCTTTCTGCTGAGGTCGAGAAACTTACTGCCGCCCTTCTTAGTCAAGATAAGCTGCTTAGGCGTGCTGCTAGAGAGTGGAAGGAGTTTAGGCAGAAGTGGGAGGATACGGTGAAGGAGCTTGAATCTATCAAGTCCACCGTTGTCGTAACTGAGGAGGATGAGTGTGAGATGTGCACCAAGCACATGACTGACCTTCTCACTTTGAGAGGTAAGTATGCTGCTTTGGTTGGAGAGGTGGATGAGCTCCGGGCAAGACCCGTGTTGTTGGGTGCGTGCAAGTCTTGTGCAGGCTTGCAAACCGAGTTGGCAGAGAAGAATGCCAAGATTGTGTCTCTTGAGTAGGCCAACTCGGGTAGCACTTGTGTGTCTAGGTGCGCTTGTGTGAGGGATTGGAGATGGAGATTGCAAACGTGAAGCATGACAAGATGCAAAACGAGGAGGAAAACACATACCTTCGGACCATCTTGTCATTGGTGTCTTGTGGTGAGCCGTAGCTTGGGATAATGATTGCCCAGTTTAAGCGTGCTGCTGGAGGTCCTGGTGTAGGTTTTGCTCAGGGTGTTGAGTGTGCTTCATCTTTTGGTAAGATTGGTGAGTCAAGTGGTTTGAACCCGAGTGAAAAGCCCAACTCCACCACTACTCCCAAGCTGACCAAAATTCCACCCAAAGAGCCTCTTAAGCCTAACACCAAGGATGTGTTGTTTGTTGAACCTCCGAGAGCTCCACCCAACAAACAGACATGGCATCCCAAGCCCAACCACCTGAAAAACAAGTTGGACACCATGCCACCTATCCAAGAGGAGCTTATGCCACAGAAGGGCAAAGTTATCCACACCCACTACCGTGAGTACCAACAACCCCCTATGACAGTGGTGAGGTACCATTGTGAGCACTGTGGGAGAGACAGACACTTGAGGGAGTTTTGCTTTTGGCGAAAGAGAGAGGAGCGTCGTGCAAAGGAGATGAACAACACGGACATGTACCATCCTTTCCATGATGTACATGTGCTGAACGTTCAGAGGAGAACTGCTAGGCCTAGAGGTCCAATGCCTCAAGGTTCTAGGCCTAGGCCGCAAGGAGGACGTGCCCGACGGGAGCCTGCATTTGTGGGCTATGGACCCCATGGCGGTGGCTTTGTAGTTGAGCATTACCCCCCACCGCGTTTTGAGTATCGCGATGGACGCTCTTCCCTTAGTGGACCACGTTTTCCTCAGCGTGGTGATCGCTTTCCCCATAGGCGTGCTAGGAATGGTTTTTCCACTAACCGTTCTTTTGAGCAGCCGGCCCAACACTGGTATAATTCCCAGTTTACTGACCCCAGTGTTGGACCGTATGCTCATCCTATATCTTTTTATTGATGTAGGTAAAACGATTGGAGAACGTTTGGTTGGTGGATTCCGGTTGTTCGAGGCACATGACCGGAAACGCCAAGTGGTTCTCCAGTCTTAGTCCTGTTGCTCGAAAGGAGTTTATCACCTTCGGCGACAATAGCAAAGGTAAGGTGTTGTCTCGTGAGTCTGTGCGAGTTAATGAGCACTTTGTGTTGCATGATGTTGCTCTTGTTTCTAACTTGCATTTTAACCTTCTTTCTGTTTTGCAACTTTTCGATGATGACTATGAGATTCGTTTTAAGCCGAATCTCAGTCGTATTTTAGATCCTCAGGGCAATCTTTTATGTTTGATTTCTCCCTTTGGGAAAGTCTTTCGTGCGAATTTCTCGAAGTCTTTTGGCATTTCTCGTTGTCTTTTGGCTTGTCCTTCCTCCTCTGATCTTTGGAAGTGGCATAGGAGACTCGGTCACTTGAGCTTCGACTTGCTTGCAAGGCTTAGTTCACTTGGCCTAATCCGAGGATTGCCCAAGTTGAACATGGAGAAGGATCTTGTTTGCCATTCTTGTAGACATGGGAAGATGGTTGCCGCTCCCCACCATCCTGTGAACCAAGTCATGACTAAGCGCCCTGGAGAGCTTTTACACATGGACCTTGTTGGTCCGGCTCTGGTGAGCTCGGTTGGGGGGAAGTGGTATGTGCTTGTTGTTGTTGACGACATTTCGAGATATTCGTGGGTTTTCTTTTTAGCTGAGAAAACTGAGACTTTCTCCTTTGCTCGCAATCTGATTTTGCGTCTTCAGAATGAGTTCCCTTTGAACTCAATGCGAGCTATTCGTAGTGATAATGGTTCCGAATTCAAGAGTTCAGACTTTGAGAAGTTTTGTAACTCCTTGGGTTTGGAGCATCAGTTTTCTTCCCCCTACACACCGCCACAAAATGGTGTTGTAGAGAGGAAGAATCGGACCCTCGTAGATATGGCCAGGACGATGCTCGATGAGCATAAGACTCCTAGGCGATATTGGGCCGAAGCTATGAACACTGCATGCTATATTTCGAATCGCATTTTTCTCCGAGCTTTCTTGAAAAAGACTTCTTATGAGTTGCGTTTTGGAAAACTGCCCAAGGTGAGTTATTTTAGAGTTTTTGGTTGCCACTGTTTTATACTTAAGAAAGGCAACCTAGATAAATTTGAGTCTCGTTCTTCTAACGCTGTATTTTTGGGTTATGACACTCATACTCGCGCATATCGCGTACTTAACCTTGACACTAACCGAGTCATGGAGACATCTGATGTCACCTTCGATGAGACCATGGTTTGTCCTTCTTCTCGTTTTGAGCGTGCAGGTGATCATGAGGTTGGCGAGCCTCTTTTTGATGACGAGGACGAGGGTGCTGAAGAGATGGATGATCCAGCACCACCTCCACTTGCTGTGTCGCAAGCATCAGCTTCTACTACGATGACTCACGGCCCCAACCCCTCTTCGTCGACTACTTGGGGGCCATGGGATCCGCCACCTCAGGCTGTACCTTTTGTACCCGAGGAGGCACCAGCTGCTGTTGAGGGGGAGGTTTCTTCAGCTCGGGAGGCGCCACAACACATTCAGCGCCAACAACCGCCTCAACAGATGATCGGCAGAATCGATGAACGTGTCACTCGGTCAAGGTCACAACAAATCTCTCACTTTGCTCATTCTGCATTTGTTGCTGATTTTGAACCCCGAGATGTTGGACATGCTTTATGAAGGACCGAAAGTGCAACCAGAAAGCGACCAGAGGGGGGGTGAATGGAAGCTTCAAAATTCCTTTCGGCAACTTGTCGCCTCTCTCCCAAAACTCAACCCCAAGAGCAGACCCTAGAGCTCGTAAGTGTCCTCAACCCTAGATGTAGGGTGGATGCTTCCACGAAGCACAGCGAGACACTCTACGACTCTAGAAATCCAACGCAAAAGTCAGAAAACAAAACTGACAACGAACGATCGAACCGCGGACAAAACTGCGCGAAACAGTACTGATCAGACTCTGGCCTGCGTCCGGTCAAGGAGCACCAGACGCGTCCGGTCAGACGAAACCAGATTTCGGAGCTCTCTGCAGACGACCAGACTCACTGGGAAAGGAGCATCCGGTTGGAGGCAGTGCGTCCGGTCAACACAGACAAAATAGGGAACAGTGTTCACCTTGCGTCCGATCACAAGCAGTCACGAGCATCTAGTCAAGAATCAGAAAACGCCCGCGTGATATTCAACCACCAGACGCGTCCGGTCAGCCCAACCCAGCGTCCGGTCACCCCGAGACTGCACTGTTCGTTCACCGATTCGACTCGATCTCACCCAAAACAAATCCTCTAGGGATCAAACTCGGTGTGAGGAGTCACAAGGTGGATAGGGAGCTATCTCTAAGAGATCATGGCTCGAACCTATCTCCAAATCGATGAATCGAAGAATTTCAGGGGAAGGGAGAAAAACTTGACCCAAAACCAAAATCGATCGATCTCCTAGACCGTGAGGTTAGAGGTGAATTCCTTCGGTAGAAAAAAGTGCCCCACGACCTAGAACAACTTGGTTCAAACGGATTTGCAAAAGATGAACCGAGCAGAGAGATCAAGCGACGGGAAAAACGTGGAGAAAAAGGATTCTGCGAAGAACACGAATGAAACGCGAATCACAACCATGAAATTGCAACCGTGTGGCTACCACACGCTACAACAGTGAGGTTACGGCCTCACTTCCTCAAAATCTCCAGTACACAGAGGTATGGTTCTCTGTGGATCTCAGCTAGCTACAGCAGGGGATTGGGAGAGCAGGAAACCCTAGAAGCAAAGAGTAAATGACTGAGATGGATGGGGAGGTGGGTGTCTCCCCCTACTTATCCTAATTCTAACTATTCCTAATTCCCCCTCTACCCCTAACTACTTATAGAGCGAACCAGCTAAACCCTAAGGTTATTCTGGACCAACTCGATGGTAGGTGGATCCGACGGCCACGCCCGCACAACTCGTAGCGTTGCCTCGACGCAACCTCCCGATTGTCGACATGTGCCGCCACCGCTCTGCGTCCTTTTCCTGGACGTCGCACCCCCGGTTTTGTGGGCCACACCGGGAAACCAGCCTTCACAGCCAACCCCCGGTTTTGAGGCCCAAACCGGGAAACCAGCCCACCAAGCGCGTGAGTTTTGTGGCCCAAACTCAGCAAACCCGAAGCACCTAGGTTTTGAGGCCCAAACCTGGAAACCATCCTCAGCCCGAGTTTTGTGGCCAAACTCGGAAACCATCAGTGCCCAGGTTTTGAGGCCCAAACCTGGAAACCGTCCACCCGATGGTTTTTCTCTGGCTCTACCACCAAACCGAAGCTGTAGAGGGGATGCACCGCCCGTGCACCCCGTCCATCGACACGTGTCCCCATGTCCTCGATCCGAGCAACACCATGTCCCGCAAGTCTTCACTCATCGCTGTCCTAGGCTGTCAGCCACCACAGCTGATCCTCGGGCCACCGGTCCCTCAGTCCAAGCCTCACATCCGCCCTTCGCCACTCTCGGTCCATCGGCACGGCCCGTCTCTACTTGACCTTCGCCTGGCCTCTGATCACTGTATCCGTGCTCGACACCTGCACAACACAAGCCAAAGAACATGCGCATCATCCCAGTTGACAATCACTCATCACTCAGAGACCCGGCATACACCCATGTATCCGCACTTTATCTGATCCGGATTGGGTTAATGCCATGCATGAGGAGTTAGAAAATTTTGAAAGAAATCGGGTTTGGGTTTTGGTTCCACCTCCTCCTGAGTGTCACCCTATTGGTACAAAATGGGTTTTCAAAAACAAACAAAGAGAGGATGGCCACATTGTGAGAAACAAGGCCAGACTTGTAGCCCAGGGGTATAGTCAGAAGGAGGGGATAGTGTTGGCACAAAATGTGTCGCACTATGCCTCACACAGAGCAAGCCAGAAAAGCGTGGCTTCAATCGGGTGCCCGGATAGTTAGAAATCTGGAGACGTGCCAGTCGGTTTGACCTGAAAAACCAACAAGGGATAAAACTGTGAGAATAAAACTGGAACATGCTGGGTGAGACCAGACAGTTCCATATTTACGGCCCTGAAGCCACTTTCGATGACATACAACTATAGAAGCTGTCTGCCAAACATGTTTATAGAATTATTCGGCTAATATAGAAGAAAGCATATGAAAGCATTGATTGCCGAATATACGTATAGAAAAAGACATACTTTAAACAGATAAGTATAAATTATGAATCGATGTATAACCAAAATCGGCAAACCAGCCAAATTGGGGTCCATGAAGAAGGAACATGCACATAAACATGATCAAACTAATCTAAAACCTGCATCTGCCGCACGATACCTAGTTTTATCAAAGCTCAAGCATGATTGACATGTATGAACCCACAACAAGTAACAATTTAGATTGGAAATCAATTCGGCCGTCATGATCATGCAAATATTAGGATACAAATGAACTTGTAAAGCAAGGCCGAACAAAGTCAATCTAGATTGGGCAAAAGAGTGGAACAAAATTAATTAAATCATGCAACACCAAATAACTTAATGAATCTATTAGATCTTGCCAAATCTAATAGAGCCGATAACTATCTCGCTTTTGCTAAACATATCAAATAAACGCCTGTCGCACGGTATTTATTCATAAGCATAGCATAAGCAAAGACTTCTTGATTGTCGACACAGATCCGCCGCACGATATTTGAAAACAAACAAGACTACTAGCAACACATCTAAATCCACCACATGATACTAGACATGATAACAAGGTTGTCAGGACTTACGGAGGTCGACGGATCGATGATTCCTCTCGAAGAACTCGACGACACGACAAAGGACTCGAAAGTGGCACGGGGCCGATTTGTATTGATATGGTTGTGAATCCTTTTTACAATGGCCGGGGGTTTATATTTATACCCTGGGCGAAATACGAGTCCTGGAAGATTACGACTTACATAATGAAAATTTGGAAAATACGAGTCCTATTCCTATTTTTCCTCTCGGTGTTTTCCATTATCACGTGTCTTCTCATGCAAGCCGGCTTCACTTGCCGTATTTGCTTCCCGAATAGATTCATCGCCTTACAAGATAGCCGACCGCACAAACACTTGCCGAAACTCCGAGAACTAACCGACCGCTTGGTCGTTTACCGAATGCCCATCTCACTGCCGGCTGGGTCCACTTGATCAACCGATCTTCCTTGATTCTGTCGATTCCTCAAATTGCAGCCATCTCCAGTAAAATTCGGTTCATCTCCTTCTTAATCCAAATTTTGGTGTAAACACATGCCCCCTAATTTTGGGATAAATATTTATTCCAAAATTCCTTTCTCCCGAACTACTGACGTGGAACCTCTAGAAGCATCTACTCTCATGGAAATTTTGCGTGCCATAATTGCCTTACCTGCCGATTCATCTCCCGATGCACCCTTTGGGGTCCTTTTAAGTCACCCTTCACTTCGTTTCGGCTTACTCCCTCAAGCTCCCCTGTTTCAATCTCAAAACCAAGAAAAAAGTCCTTCTTCCCCCTATCATCACCCAATCCAATCCAGAAGATGTCCTCCATGGCATGACCAATCTAATAGATGCTCTCTTCTATTTCTGTTTAAAAATAAAGCAGCCATCCTTACTTACTTACTTTCGCTTAGGAGGATCGATGATGACTTCCTTCAGCTTGATTTGGAGGAGAGGGATCAGGAGTTTATTCGAGTCTCCCGGGAGCGTGACATGGCTCAAGATCGGGCCACGGGTGAATATCTTCACCATTTCTGTTTTTTGCTTCCCCTTTTGCTTTTATTTACTCTTCCCCATCCCAGCTCTGGGGGCCAAACTTCATGCTCTTGAAGCTGTCATCGCCAAGCTTGCCATCACGGCCAACGCAGCAGGCACGACAACCTTGGATCGGGTGAACGAGATCAACCGAATCCTCCCCAACATCTCCAAGGCTGGCATGGGATACGACGCAACGCTTGCCTTCAAAGCTGTACGGATTCACTCCAGCGCCGATTATCGCAGATTCGACATCTGTGAGCGGGGGCTGGAATATAGAGTAGCACATTCTATGGATGATATGAAGGAAGCTAGAACAGATCTGGCTGATTCCTTCGACCACGATCTTCCGATTAGCCATATGATAGAGTGGACGAACTGATTTTTCATTGTAATCTTGTACCCTCTTCTTGTAAATAAAAGTCCTTCAATCTGTGACTGATCCTTCGAGATCAATGCGTGTTTTGCTTTGTGCATTAATCACTGACTTCTAATTTTGCTCTAAAGGTGATGTATATTGCATCGGCTTGCTGCTGACAATCATGTCAGTCATCTCTGTTTCGCAGGCGATTGTTGAAATCGGCTATTTTTAGACCTAGTGTTCCGGATCCTTTTCAATTTTCCAATCCATGACGATGTTAGGATAGTACCTCTTAAGGAATTTTTCCTTTTCTTGAAGACTTCTTCATTAAAACTCCATTGCCTTTAATAAAAAATATGATCCTTCCCACTTCGAAGACCATTTGCCAGACTTACTGTCCTCGGTATCATTCGGTAATATAGGTTTCCAAACAATCAACCAAAACTGAATCTTTCATGCGGTAACAATGTTTTAGCTGAATCCTGTTGGCTTTCTAATTCTAGAGCCATGATCTCCTCAAGTCAGCAAAATTCTGGCCTGGCCCAACAACGGCCCATAAATTGTGAAAACCCTACTCCAACGCCTGGCTCTCCAGGGTGCAAGCCACGGCTCCATAAATATGACCCTACGCAGGCCATCATCTTGAACAGTTTGACTTGCAAACTTTCCACTTCCCAACTCCCAGCTCAAAACCTCGCCTGTATTTTTCAATGGCAGGCGATGGCGACCATAGCAAACGTCCTGCCGGAGACAAAGCGGAAGGAAGCCGAGCACCGACTCGTCAGCATTATGGGTAAAGTTTGGTTTCTTGCCCCCTTGCGGTAGCTCTTCTTGTTCACCCGTTCCTGATTCACTGTTCACCTTCCTTCCAGGGTGAGGGCTATCTCTAGCCAAACCCGAATTCCCTTTCCAGAAATGGCAGTTCCAACGGGCTTCCTCGGTCCTTCTTCTGGGTCGTCAAGCTTCTCTGAGTCTGATGACTCATCTCGGTTCACCAACTTGGACGCTCTCCGGTACCGTGAGGAGAGGGACAAGGCCCAGAAAGAATTGGAGGTCGTATCAAAGAAGTATGGTACTGAGAAAAACGAATGGGAGGACCAGCAGAAGTAGCTCTGCGACGCCGTTACCGGTTTGACATCCATCGTTCATTCCATCCCTTTTCGGCCTTTCCCTGCATCACAAATTCATTCTTTTTCTCTTAGCTCTTTTCGCGGAGAATGACCGTCTGAGGGCGGCGGCGAACAGGATTGCCGACAAGGTGAATGCCCACGGAGACTCAGCTGAAGCATGCCTTGACGCTATGGACGGTCGCGTAGATCAGTCCATCATCCAAGGCGTGCACCTTGGTGTCTCTCTTGGGCTAGCAGCGATGAGCTCTTGGACCAACGAGGACTACTCCTTCCTACCAGTCGGCTTCGCAGGCGGAAGCCCAGATGAAACCGAAGGTGATGAAGACTATCTTGAAGTTTATGATGATCATGCCGCTGCTCTCACCAGAGTCACCAATCCACAGTCTGTTCTGAACAGATTATTCCAGGAGCAGTTTGTACTAGGACAGATTTGCAAATGAATAAACGAAGTTGTCTTTCCTGAACAATGTCTATTTGCATCTCTTGATCACCTCAAGGATTTTCCTGATTGCAACATTTCTTCAGAAAAACGCTTCTCAAACACATGACGTCATTTTAGCTGAATAGATCTCACTTTGACATGTCATGTCACTCGGCATCTTATTTACTGCGCTTCACCTTTCTCTCTTCCCGATAAACCTACTAACTTTAAAAATGCTAGGGTCACCAGGGTTATGAACATTTTTTGTACTAAAGGCGATATAAATAATATCGGCTATTCTTCAAACTCTTGGAGCATTTTTTTGCTAAAGGCGATGCTTTACATCGGCTACTTTCGTGTATAAATATCCCTGAATTTGCTCATGTACCGACTTCCACACTGGGATGAAACTTCTTAAGAAATCTCCCATTAACAGCTCTAGAAAAAATTCCTCTCCCAATTATTAACCATACGACTTTCATCCAAAGCAAGAATTTCTTGATCCTCCTGATGTCCAAAAGTAGCCTGAGCTAACTTATTTGCTTCTTCGCTGTGCCCCCTAGGGATATGGTGTAAAGTTGCCATCATGTTAGTAGAAGGATCACGACGATGAGTAACAAAATCGGCAATAGCCTGACCTTTTACTGCCTTTCCCGATTCGTATCTCAAATCAAAATTCGACAATACTAAAATCCATTTGCCGATCCTTCCATAGGCATTAACAATCATATGTTTTATCATATCAAATTCAGAAACTATCACGCAATCGGCATTTAATAAGTAGTGCCGAAGCTCGGTACACGAGTAATGTATAAATGTAGCCGAATACCTTGTCTCTGGGTTTAACTGCTTTCGGCTAAGGTAAGCTACTGTTCTTTCTCTTCCTTCAAATTCTTGTATAAGGGCCGATCCTATTGTAAGGCTATCGGCTGCCACGTACAACTTGAAAGATTTACCAAGCTGTGGAAGTACCAACACCGACAGTGCCTTCATGTATTCTTTAATTCCATCAAAAGCTTTCTGTTGTAAGTCACCTCTCGTGAATTTTTGATCTTTCTTAAGCTTCATCAATGGAGAAAAAGGTAGAACTCTTTCAGAAGGTTTATCAATTTCAATCTGTATTCTGGATCCAGATTTGTACTGACACATATCGGTCTTGTCTCGGCTTCATTATCAATATTTACTTCTTCTAACTTATCAGCCAATACGAAACCTCGTCCAAACTTTCCTCCGTTACCATCAATTGGATTATTCATTCAAAAATTGCTCTGAGAGCCGATTGCTTGAATCGGCTGTTGGTCCTCGTCAAAAACATTCATAGGACCTTCTTTCCAAACTTTTCCAGAGAAGCACTCGACACCATCATATTCCCAGTAGACAGGTTCTGCAGTAGCAACACTCATCGAATCATCAGCATGGACAACTTCGATGTCATCTCCAATCCACTGGACGAGGATTTGATGCATAGTTGACGGAAGGCAGCAATTTGCATGTATCCAATCCCTTCCTAAGAGCAAACTATATGCCCCCTTGCCATCGATAACGAAGAAGGTAGTAATCAAAGTTTTTGACCCGATCGTCAACTCAAAATGAACCACCCCTCGAGTATCAGAAGGATTGCCAGCAAAGTCTCTCAACACCATGTCAGTTTTCAATAATTCCTCACTTGCCATCCCAAGTTTCCTGAAGGTAGTATATGGCATGATATTTATGGCAGCTCCCCCACCAATAAACATCTTGGTTAACGGCTTGCCATTAACATACCCCCTCATATAAAGTGGCTTCAAGTGTCGATGCTTAGCTGGCTTATCAAAAACTGCCCGTTGAGCCGGGACGAGCTGAGCCATCAGATCTTGGTATTCGTCTTCGTCAAAATCCGAATACACTTCTTCTTGGACATCTTGATCTCAGGGAGCTATGAATTCTGATGGGAGAAAGAATGCCATGCACGCATTAGCCGAACGATCACCCTCATCAGGCTTTTCCTTAGGACGCGAAATTTGCTTTGTTTTGGCATCTGCTTGCGCCAATTCTCTGTTCCTTAGGCGCTGCACCCTTCTTTTCTGCCTCTTTCTTAATCCCGGTGGACACCACTGTCCTTTCTACCAAATATATTAACGGTACTCCTCTTCTTCAGCGCGAGCTCAACTTTGATCGGCAAATTTTCTCCCTTGTCGATTTTCGGAATTACCTATTTTTAAGCGCCGATCGTCCTCAGGGAGTCGCATCCCAAGCCTTTCATGGACCGAACGGCGATTGACTCGAGACTGCCTGTACTCAGAATATTGATCACTGCATTCAGGACAGTTGTTCTTAGCAGGCAGCCTCAAGCCTTCATTCCAGCAATATTTGAAAAATGAGCACCCCAATGAGATTGTTCTTGCTCTCTCATATATTCTCGTTCATCTTGGTACTTTCTCTCTTCGTACCTCTGTCACTCCTCCATGAACTCTTGTTCTTCATAAAACTTTTGCTTCTGGCGCCGTTCCTGTTCCCGACGCCATTTCTTCAACAAAATACGTGTTGTGACCCTTGTCCTGGAAGCTTCTCCCCTTTCAGTTCGGCTATTATGGAAATGAACCTGTTGCCGAAACTCTTGAAGGACCGAGAATGCAATGGCAAGGCAACCAGAGGGGGGGGGGGTGATGGGAGCTCAAAAATTTCTCTCGAAACTTTGGCCTTTTGTTCCCAAAATCAACCTCCAAAAGCTTCGATCGAAACCGTGATGCCCACGACCCTTGGAACAGGGTGGACGATCCCTAGGATCACAGCGAGGCACCACAAAGCGATAGCAAGCCAAGAGCCAAAAGCACCGACACAAGTTCAATCCTTGGAAACCGAGTCCCAAACGTAGATTGAAGGCTACGTCGGGAAATCCCCAAATACTGATGCTAACAAGTAGCAAAGATACCTAGAGAGGTTCCTAGGTGAACTAAGAAGCCAACCGAGAGGTCCGGAAACCAAGCGAAGAAGTCGGGAGAGCAAACGCACTAAAACTCAACAAGCAGCTGACTCCGGGACTGTCTGCCAGTACGGTCCCGGACTATTTGGCTCAACCGCGGACTGTCTGCGGGGGGATGGCGGACTGTCCGCCGGCCAAATACCCGACATAGCACTGTTGCTGCATGTCCCCTGGACGTTCCCGGACTGTCCGCGAACTCCAACGGCGGACTGTCCGCCGGTCAACCAAAAGCCAAACGGCCGAAGAACAGAGCCACTGGTCCGGCTCGTCCCCGACGCGCGGACTGTCCGCGCCCTGGGTGGCGGACTGTCCGCCAACACCCAGTGAGGGCGAATTTGGTCGCCTCTCACACGAATCCTCCCAAATTCAAATCAAATCACAATCCCACGTTCCCAAACATCGAGAAGATGATCACGAGGTAGTTGGAAGACTATCCCCAAGAAATCATCCGCTCAAATCAACTCAATCACCGGGAAATCGAAAGTGAAGGTGTATGAACGAAAAAGCACCACGAAAACGAAATCGACCCGATCTACTTGTTTGTGAGGAGTTAGATAAATTCCTTCGGTGGAAATGATCTCCTCACTATAAAGAACAAGTTGATTCAAGTGGAATTCGAAAAGATGTAGTAGGGAGGGAGATCGAGTGACGGGAAAAACGCGGAGAAATGAAGAACGCGAAGAACACGAATCAACACATCGATCTGCAACCGTGTGGCTACCACACGCTACGACAGTGAAATTACGGTCTCACTTCCTCAAAATCACCAATACACAGAGGTATGGTTCTCTGCGGATCTTAGTTGCTACAGCAGAGGATAGGGAGAGCAGGAAAACCTAGAAGGCAAAGAGCAAATGGCTGAGATGGATGGGGAGGAGGGTGTCTCCCTCTACTTATCCTAATTCTAATTCCTACTCTACCCCTCTCTAATTACAGAGCGAACCAGCTAAACCCTAGGGTTATTCTGGACCAACTCGAAGATGCTTGTGATCCGACGGCCACGCCCGCACAACTGGTAGCGTTGCCTCGACGCAACCTCACCGATTGCCGCCACGTGCCGCCACCGCTCCGCTTGTCCTTTTCCTGGACTTCGCCCCCGGTTTTGAGGCCCAAACCGGGAAACCAGCCTTCACGACCAACCCCCGGTTTTGAGGCCCAAACCGGGAAACCAGACGTCCATAGCCTAAGTTTTGTGGCCCAAACTCAGCAAACCCGCAGCACCCAGGTTTTGGGGCCCAAACCTGGAAACCGTCCTCAGCCCGAGTTTTGTGGCCCAAACTCGGAAACCATCAGCGCCCAGGTTTTGAGGCCCAAACCTGGAAACCGTCCACTCGGTGGTTTTTCTATGGCTCAACCACCAAACTGAGCCGTAGAGGGGATGCACCGCTTGTGCACCCCGCCCACCGACACGTGTCCCCAGGTCCTCGACCCAAGCAACACCGTGCCCGCAAGTCTTCGCTCGTCGCTGTCCCAAGCTGTCAGCCACCACAGCTGATCCTCGAGCCACCGGTCCCTCAGTCCAAGCCTCACGTCCGCCCTTCGCCACTCTCGGTCCATCGGCACGGCACGTCTCTACTTGACCTTCACCTTGCCTTTGATTACTGTATCCGTGCTCGACACCTGCACAACACAAGCCAAAGAACATGCGCATTATCCCAGTTGACAATCACTCATCACTTAGAGACTCGGCATACACCCATGTATCCGCAATCTCCCCCTTGATGAGTGCATTGTCAACTACCAACACAAATCATAATAGAATAGAGATAAGAAGGAAGAAGGCGAGAGAACTCGACCAAATGATCCAAAAGCATATCAAAGCCGAAGAAGGTCAAGTGGAAAGAGCAAAACAACTTGGTTCCCAAAGACATGGGCAACGACTCGACGCAACCAAGCAAAGCAAAGCTTGCCCTCAAGAAGAGGTAGAACAGGCTCAACACCACTAGCGAGAAAACTCGATACCAATTGGAAAATCAACTGAAACTCAAGCAAAACAGAGCTAGCCCTTAAGAAGGGGCAGAACAGGCTCAACACCGCTAGCGAGGAAGCTCGATACCAAACGAAGAAAGCTTGATACCAACTGAAAAGCATAACAGCAGAGGTGCTAGTTCCTCAAGAAAGAGGCAAAGGCTCAACACAACTAGCTACCAAAAATGCTCCGAAACTAAAATAGTGCACATAACCAAGAGGTCGAGCACAGAGAGCACATATGATTTGTCAATATTTTCTCCCCTTAGTTGAAAATGCACCATCAAGCAAATTTCTCCCCCTTGACAGAATAACTCCCCCTTCCAAAATGCATATGAGTCAATATGCAAGTTAGCAGCTTCAGGAATATAGTCGATAAAATATGAAGATGCTCAACAAAATACTGATCCGATGACTCAACAATATGCACATAATGCTAACAAAGGCTCAAACTGATCACCAAATACGAAAAATGAACATGTGAGCAACGTGAGCAGTTTTTAGCCAAAAAGGTATTCACCATCAAAATAGCACCAAACATGTATAGACATTAAGTCGAACAAGTGCTAAACATGTATACACGGTGAACTACCCCTAGCACAGTTCAATCATCATGCTATAGAATGAAACATAGACTTGTGTATCCAAATTTTATCGGAGTTGCAGCGGTTAGATTACACAAGTTCAATATTTAGCATGTGATTGCGAGAGGTTAAAAGCTTGTCATTGCCTAACTTTTCAACTGTGTGAAGCCTATGCAGAAGCAATCAGAAGCTTAAAGCAACAGTTTCTGTCATACACTACACAGCTCAAGTTTAACTCAAAGTGCAATGAGAAACAGTCTCGAAACTGTGATGTGCTGATAAGCAATCCCATCTCGATCTTTCCAATTCACTTAACTTGGTTCTGAATTAAAGCAGAATATAAACATAACAAGCAAGTGAGTGACTCAGAACTAGAGACATAGCAACCTAGCATATATGAAAAGCACGAGTGAATTCTACACATCCTACACATGCTAGTTGCATATCTCAATGGTGAACATTTTCAGATTTTAGGTTTATTAAGCAAGTTCACCGTTCATAAAATAGCTCAGCTCACAACATGTATCAGTGATCAGAAGGAGCATAAGCTATAAGCATCATCATAAAGCATCAGAGCATACACTATACAGAGCATAGACACATTCTAAGGATTATATACAAGAAGCTCTGAATGTAAATATGCAAGATGAAATGCAAAGATGCATGAAGAACCCAATTGAAAAACAGAAAGTCAGTTTGTGGTACAAGAGTCAAAATGTTTCCCCCATCTAAAAGGGGAAACACACACCAAGCTCACCTCTCAACCTAGCAAAAGTTGATTGGTCCAAAGGCTTGGTGAAAATATCAGCCAACTGATGATGAGTATCGACATGGCGAAGGTCGTTATCACCCTTCTCATAGTGGTCTCGCAGAAAATGAAAGTGCACATCAATGTGTTTGGTCATAGAGTGTAGCATGGAGTTCTTAGCAACGCTAATAGCACTCGTGCTGTCACAAAGCAAAGGAACGCGAGAAAAGCTCAGACCAAAATCACGCAAAGTGGCCATCATCCAAAGCAACTGGGAATAGCAGCTAGACGCAGCAACATACTCAGCCTCCGTGGTAGACTGGGCGACACTAGACTGCTTGCAAGAAGACCACGATACAAGAGAAGAACCAATAAACTGACAAGTCCCAGAAGTGGACTTGCGATCAACGCGGCAACCAGCAAAATCGGCATAAGAATAACCGCAAAGGGAGAGGGTGGAAGAAGCAGAATACCAAATCCCAAATTCTGGAGTGAAGCATAAGTACCTCATAATGCGCTTGACCGCCTGACGGTGAGAAGTGCGCGGCGATGACTGAAATCGTGCGCACAGACACACCGCGAACTGGATGTCCGGGCGTGTCGCCGTCAGGTACAGCAGCGACCCGATCATACTCTGGTACTCCTTCTGGTCTACAGCTTCTTCATCCAAATCTGCATCCAGGGCCGCCGTGGTCGGCATGGGTGTTGGAAGAGGCTTGGCCTCACCCATGTCGAACTTCTTCAGGATGTCCTTGGTGTACTCGCCCTGGTGCACGAACGTCCCTTCTCGGGATTGCTTGATTTGCAACCCGAGGAAAAATGTCAACTCGCCCATCATGCTCATCTCAAACTCCCTGCTCATAGTGTCTGCAAACTTGGCAACCAAAGCATGAGAAGAACCACCGAAAATGATATCATCCACGTAAATCTGGACCAAGAGAGTGTCATTGCCTTGCTTGAGGAGAAAAAGCGTTTTATCCACACATCCCATTTTAAAACCCTTAGCAAGCAAAAAGATTTTCAACCTATCATACTAGGCTCTAAGGGCTTGTTTCAAACCATACAAAGCTTTATGAAGTTTAAAAACATGGTTTGGAAACTTGGGATTTTCGAAACTGGGGGGTTGTCTCACATACACTTCCTCTTCTATGTAGCTATTTAAGAAGGCACTCTTGACATCCATTTGAAAAAGTTTAAACCCTTTGGATGCAGCAAAAGCCAAGAGTATCCTAATTGCCTCCAAACGAGCTATAGGAGCAAAAGTCTCCTCATAGTCTATCCCCTCCTTCTGACTATACCCCTGGGCTACTAGTCTGGCCTTGTTTCTCACAACATGGCCATCCTCTCCTTGTTTGTTTTTGAAAACCCATTTTGTCCCAATAGGATGACACTCAGGAGGAAGAGAAACCAAAACCCAAACCCGATTTCTTTCAAAGTTTTCTAACTCCTCATGCATGGCATTGACCAAATCTGGATCAGACAAAGCGTGTCCAACATCTCGGGGTTCAAAATCAGCAACAAATGTAGAATGAGCAAAGTGAGAGATTTGTTGTGACCTTGACCGAGTGACACGTTCGCCGATGCTGCCGATCATCTGTTGAGGCGGGTGTTGGCGCTGGATGTGTTGTGGCACCTCCCGAACTGATGTAGCCTCCCCCTCAATAGCAGCTGGCGCCTCCTCGGGTACAAAGGGTATCGCTCGAGGTGGCGGATCCCACGGCCCCCAAGTCGAAGAAGAGGGATCGGGGCCGTGAGTCGTAGTAGAAGCCGCTCTTTGCGGCACAATAGGTGGAGGTGGTGTTGGGTCGTCCATCCCTTCAGCACCCTCTTCCTCATCATCAAAAAGAGGTTCGCCAACCTCATGATCACCTGCACGCTCAAAACGAGAAGAAGGACAAACCATGGTCTCATCGAAGGTGACATCTGATGTCTCCATGACTCGGTTAGTGTCAAGGTTAAGTACACGATATGCGCGAGTATGAGTGCCATAACCCAAAAACACACCGTCAGAAGAACGAGACTCAAATTTGTCCAGGTTGCCTTTCTTAAGTATGAAACAGTAGCAACCAAAGACTCTAAAATAACTCACCTTGGGCAGTTTTCCAAAACGCAACTCATAAGAAGTCTTTTTCAAGAAAGCTCGGAGAAAAATGCGATTGGAAATGTAGCATGCAGTGCTCATAGCTTCGGCCCAATATCGCCTAGGAGTCCTATGCTCATCGAGCATCGTCCTGGCCATCTCTACAAGGGTCTGATTTTTCCTCTCTACAATACCATTCTGAGGAGGTGTGTAGGGGGAAGAAAACTGATGCTCTAAACCCAAAGAATTACAAAACTTCTCAAAATCCGAATTCTTGAATTCGGAACCATTATCACTTTTAATAGCTCGCATTGAGTTCAAAGGGAATTCGTTCTAAAGACGCAAAATCAGATTGCGAGCAAAAGACAAAGTCTCGGTCTTCTCAGCTAAAAAGAAGACCCACGAATATCTCAAAAAGTCGTCAACAACAAGCACATACCACTTCCCCCCAACCGAGCTCACCCGAGCCGGACCAACAAGGTCCATGTGCAAAAGCTCTCCAGGACGCTTAGTCATGACCTGAGTCACTGGATGGTGGGGAGCGGCAACCATATTCCCATGTCTACAAGAATGGCAAACAAGATCCTTCTCCATGGATAACTTGGGCAATCCTCGGATTAGTCCAAGTGAACTAAGTCTTGGTAGCAAGTGGAAGCTCAAATGTCCTAGTCTCCTATGCCACTTCCAAAGATCAAAGGAGGAGGGTCCAGCCAAAAGACAACGAGAAATGCCAAAAGACTCCGAGAAATCCGCACGAAAGACTTTCCCAAAGGGCGAAATCACACAAACAAGATTGCCCTGAGGATCCAAAATACGACTGAGATTCGGCTTAAAATGAATCTCATAGTCGTCATCAAAGAGTTGCGAAACAGAAAGAAGGTTAAAATGCAAGTTAGAAAAAAGAGCAACATCGCGCAACACAAAGTGCTCATTTACTCGCACCGACCAATGAGACAACACTTTACCTTTGCTATTGTCGCCGAAGGTGATAAACTCCTTTCTGGCGACCGGACTAAGACTGGAGAAACACTTGGCGTTTCCGGTCATGTGCCTCGAACAGCCGGAATCCACCAACCAAACGTTCTCCAATCGTTTTACCTACATCAATAAAAAGACATAGGGTGAGCATACGGTCCAACACTAGGGTTAGTGAAGTAGGGAGAATACCAGTGTTGGGTCGGCTACTCCAAAGAACGGTTAGCAGAAAAACCATTCCTAGCACGCCTACGGGAAGAGCGATCACCACGTAGAGGAAAACATGGTCCGCTAAGGGAGGAGCGTCCATCGCGATACTCAAAACGCGGTGGTGGAAAACGCTCAACTACAAAGCCACCGCCACGGGGTCCATAGCCTACAACTGCAGGCTCTCGCCGAGTACGACCTCCTCGCGGCCTAGGCCTAGGAACTTGAGGTTTTGGACCTCTAGGCCTAGCAGCACGCCTCTGAACATTAGGCACATGTACATCATGGAAAGGATGGTACATGTCTGGGTTGTTCATCTCCTTTGCATGGCGCGCCTCTCTCTTGCGCCGAAAGCAAAACTCACTCAAGTGTCCATCTCTCCCACAGTGCTCACAATGGTACCTCACCGCTCTCATAGGGGGTTGTTGGTACTCACGGTAGTGGGTATGGATCACTTTGCCCTTCTGTGGTATAAGCTCCTCTTGGATGGGTGGCATGGTGTCTAACTTGTTCTTGAGGTGGTTTGGTTTTGGAGCCCATGATTGTTTCTTGGGTGGAGCTCTCGGAGGTTCCACAAATACACCATCGTTAGTGTTAGGCTTTAGAGGCTCTCTGGGTGGAATCTTGGTAAGCTTGGGAGTAGTGGTGGAGTTGGGCTTCTCACATGGGTTCAGACCACTCGACTCTCCAATCTTCCCAAAAGATGAAACATCAACACCCTGAGCAAAGCCTACACCGGGACCTCCAGCAGCACGCTTGAACTGGGAGATCATCATCCCAAGCTGCGGCTCACCACTCGACACCCATGACAAGATGGTCCGAAGGTTTGTGTTTTCTTCCTCGGTTTGCATCTTGTCATGCTTCACATTCGCAATCTCCATCTCCAAACCCTCACAAAGGACGCACCTAGTCACACATGTGTTATCCGAGCTGACCTTCTCAAGAGACACAATCTTGGCATTCTTCTCTGCCAACTCGGATTGCAAGCCCGCACAGGACTTGCACGCACCCAACAGCAAAGATCTAGCCTTCAGCTCATCCACCTCTCCTACCAACGCAACATACTTACCTCTCAAAGTGAGAAGGTCAGTCATGTGCGTGGTGCACATCTTACAATCAACCTCCTCAGAAACAACTACGGTGGACTTGGCAAATTCAAGCTCCTTCACCGTATCCTCCCACTTCTGCCTGAACTCCTTCCGCTCTCTAGCAGCGCGCCTAAGCAGTTTATCTTGGCTAAGAAGGGCGGCAGTAAGCTTCTCAACCTCAGCAGAAAGCTCATCGGGGGTCAGAGATAGCTGGGAGGTGTCGTCGTCGTCATCGTCGTCGTTCCGAGGGATCTCCTCCAGCTCGTCGTCGACCTCCTTGTCGAGGGCCATGGTGCAGAAGCCCTCGTCGTCGGCGAAGAAGCAGAGGCCGTTGAGCTTGTCCTCGATCTTCTTCTTCTTCTCGGACTCGTCATCGCTTGAGGAAGCGGAGTCGTCATCCAAGTCGTCGACGTCGCTGAGCGTGGCGAAGAAAGCACGCTGCTCAGCCTGGGCCTTCTCCAAGTACTTGGTCTTGATGTACTCCTTGTTGAAGCCGCCCTTCCGCTTGTGCCTTGCAGGGACGTACTTCTCCTTGCACTTGCCAGAGTCATACTTGTGCCCATGATCCGCCTTGCCGAAGATCTGCTTGTTCTTCTTCGGGCAATTGGCGATGAAGTGGTTGGGGTCGCCGCACTCGAAACATCCCGAGCGTCCTCCTCCGCGACGACGGTTGATGCGGTTGTTGTGGAACCGCCAGAACCGGTTGGCGAGCAAAGCTAGCTCGTCATCCCCCATGAACTCCAGCTGCTCCTCTGTGACAGAAAGAAGAGAGGAAAGTGCAAAGCCTCCAGAGGTGTTAGCAGAAGAGCCAGAAAGCAAAGCCATTGATGGGCCAGAAGGATTCTCATAAGAAGCCCTCGCCATGGCATCGATCTCACTGGACTTAAGCTTACTGAAGAGCTCGTCGCACGAGAGGGTCTCATAGTTAGGCGATTCGATGATCGCCTGAACCTTGGAATCCCACACCGATCGATCGAGAGTATGGAGTAGCTTGAGAGCTCTCTCATGATCGTCAAAAGGCAATAGCTCCTTGTTAGCCCTCATCCTGTTGACAATCACCTGAAAGCGAGCGAATAAACTTTCTATGCTCTCGCCAGGCATATGTCAAAAGTTCTCATACTCTCGCTTGAACGACTCGTAGAGACGGGTTTTGACTTGAGTGGTTCCCTCATGGAAACGCATGAGGGTAGCCCAAATCTCCCGAGCCGTAGCGAGGTGAGAAACGCGATCAAACTCACTCATTCTCAAGCATGGGAAAAGAGCATTACGGGCTCGGCTATTGGCATAGTGCTCATCGATCTGAAGCTCAGAGACACGAGCAGCCAAGACCACGTAATCAGCAGAGTTGCAAATATCCCAAATGGAAGCACCCAAACTCTGCAGCTAGGCCGACATGCGTATCTTCCAATACGCATAGTTCGTCCCATCAAAAAACGACGGTTTGCCCACGCCGCGATCCATGTCGCCTTCGGTGGATTTGGAACTGGCTAAGGTGGAAGATCCTTAACCCGCTCTGATACCATTTGAAGGACCAAGAATGCAATAGCAAGGCGACCAGAGGGGGGGTGAATGGGAGCTCAAAAATTTCTCTCGAAACTTTGGCCTTTTATTCCCAAAATCAACCCCCAAAAGCTTCGATCGAAACCGTGATGCCCACGACCCTTGGAAGAGGGTGGATGATCCCTAGGATCACAGCGACGCACCACAAAGCGATAGCAGGCCAAGAGCCAAAAGCACCGACACAAGTTCAATCCTTGGAAATCGAGTCCCATACGTAGATTGAAGGCTACGTCGGGAAATCCCCAAATACCGATGCTAACAAGTAGCAAAGATACCTAGAGAGGTTCCTAGATGAACTAAGAAGCCAACCGAGAGGTCCGAAAACCAAGCGAAGAAGTCGGGAGAGCAAACGCACTAAAACTCAACAAGCAGCCGACTCCCGGACTATCTGCCAGTACGGTCCCGGACTGTCCGGCTCAACCGCGGACTGTCCGCGGGGGGATGGCGGACTGTACGACGGCCAAATCCCCGAAATAGCACTGTTGCTGCAAGTCCCCTGGACGTTCCCGGACTGTCCGTGAACTCCAACGGCGGACTGTCCGCCGGTCAACCAAAAGCCAAATGGCCGAAGACATAGCCACTGGTCTGGCTCATCCCCGACGCGCGGACTGTCCATGCCCTGGGTGGCGGACTGTCCGCCAACACCCAGTGAGGGCGAATTTGGTCACCTCTCACACGAATCCTCCCAAATTCGAATCAAATCACAATCCCACGTTCCCAAACTTCAAGAAGATGATCACGAGGTAGTTGGAAGACTATCCCCAAGAAATCATCCGCTCAAATCAACTCAATCACCGGGAAATCGAAAGGGAAGGTGTATGAACGAAAAAGCACCACGAAAATGAAATCGACCCGATCTACTTGTTCGTGAGGAGTTAGATAAATTCCTTCGGTGGAAATGATCTCCTCACTATAAAGAACAAGTTGATTCAAGTGGAATTCGAAAAGATGCAGTTGGGAGGGAGATCGAGTGACGGGAAAAACGCGGAGAAATGAAGAACGCGAAGAACACGAACCAAAACACGAATCAACACATCAATCTGCAACTATGTGGCTACCACACGCTACAACAGTGAGATTACGGTCTCACTTCCTCAAAATCTCCAGTACACAAAGGTATGGTTCTCTGCGGATCTCAGTTGCTACAGCAGAGGATAGGGAGAGTAGGAAAACCTAGGAGGCAAAGAGCAAATGGCTGAGATGGATGGGGAGGAGGGTGTCTCCCTCTACTTATCCTAATTCTAATTCCTACTCTACTCCTCTCTAATTACAGAGCGAACCAGCTAAACCCTAGGGTTATTCTGGACCAACTCGAAGATGCTGGTGATCCGACGGCCACGCCCGCACAACTGGTAGCGATGCCTCGACGCAACCTCACTGATTGCCGCCACGTGCCGCCACCGCTCCGCTCGTCCTTTTCCTGGACTTCGCCCCCGGTTTTGAGGCCCAAACCGGGGAACCAGCCTTCACGACCAACCCCCGGTTTTGAGGCCCAAACCGGGAAACCAGCCGTCCATAGCCTGGGTTTTGTGGCCCAAACTCAGCAAACCCGCAGCACCCAGGTTTTGGGGCCCAAACCTGGAAACCGTCCTCAGCCCGAGTTTTGTGGCCCAAACTCGGAAACCATCAGCGCCCAGGTTTTGAGGCCCAAACCTGGAAATCGTCCACTCGGTGGTTTTCCTGTGGCTCAACCACCAAACCGAGCCGTAGAAGGGATGCACCGCCTGTGGACCCCGTCCACCGACACGTGTCCCCCAGGTCCTCGACCCAAGCAACACCGTGCCCGCAAGTCTTCGCTCGTCGCTGTCCCAGGCTGTCAGCCACCACAGCTGATCCTCGGGCCACCGGTCCCTCAGTCCAAGCCTCACGTCCGCCCTTCGCCACTCCCGGTCCATCGGCACGGCACGTCTCTACTTGACCTTCACCTTGCCTTTGATCACTGTATCCGTGCTCGACACCTGCACAACACAAGCCAAAGAACATGCGCATTATCCCAGTTGACAATCACTCATCACTTAGAGACTCGGCATACACCCATGTATCCGCAACTCTTCATTTGTGATCTGCCCATCAGGGTCAACAACACCGGTCTTTCTTGCTCTATCGGAGGTTAATATCTTCATCTTATTTTTGCTCCTGGGGTCATCTGCATTAACTATGTTAACAGAGAAAGATACGATATTCTGTCCAAAAGGGCTACCATCAATTTTCATTTTTCCATCAAACTTCAAATGCCCTTCCCAGATAGCTTTCTGAATCCGCACTCTGAACACTCGACAATCATTTATAGAGTGGAATATGGTATTATGGAAACCACAATACTTCTTGTCTTCAACCCCCTCAGGTTGCAGCATGGGATGGCCTTCCGACAGCTTGATGCGCCCTTCTTTCAATAATAATTCAAATAATTTATCCGATTTGGAAACATCAAAGTCATAGGCACCCTTTTGTTGCCTCAGCCATCGTTGATTAACTTGAGTCGGCTCTTTTGCCCAGACTAACTCAGCTGCAGCTATCTCGTCTTCGTCATCATACTCCATTGCTTCCTCTAAGAAAGCCTGATACATCTCACTAGCCACATCGCCTTTCTGGAACTGGTTGTTTCTCCTAAACCCTTGAGCCTGACTATTCATCAGCGCCAATCATTGTGATAATTGCCCAAGATCATCAAACTCCATACCGAACAGCTTTTCCCTGATATTCGGCAACATGCCAGCTATTGCTATCCCTGGCAATTGATCATCTGGCAAATTCAGGGAATAGCAGAGATTTTTAGTCTCCCTGAATCTGCGCAGATATTCTTGGGGCGTCTCATTAGCTCTCATTTTCAGACTCATGAGGTCGACCAACTTCTTCTCATTGGTGCCCGTAAAGAAATACGCATGGAATTTCTGTTCTAGCTCTGCCCATGTATTAATAGAATTTGCCGGCAGAGATGTGAACCATGAGAAAGCTGGTCCTGTTAATGACAGTGGAAAATATCGGATTCTCCAAGCCTCATCTGCAGACGCTTCTCCAAGTTGCATCAAGTAACGGCTGATGTGTTCTATAGTACTAGTGTCATCTTGGCCCGAAAACTTAGTAAGATCAGTGGTAGGTTTCACCCTTGGAGGAAGTGCCACTCGGTTATACCATTCCGGGTAAGGAGACTTATAAGCGTAGGACTGATTCTTTGGCTTCAGGCCGAATTGATTCTGCATCATGTCGGTCATCCTATGCATGATGAGGTCAACATTTGAATCTGGAGCCGCATGCGTTTGACCTCCAAGAAATGCCCCCACTGAATTTTTATAGCCCGGGTTTGGGAAAGCATCAATCGCACTGTAGTCAACAAACTCTTGATATCCATCTCCATACATGTTCTTCTGCAACCTATTTGTTGCTGGAGATACTCTGAAGGCAGATTGCGGGACGTTTCCCGTCGTGCCGAATGCGAGTTGGCCATGAGTTGTGGGAAGTTGCTGCCCTTGGTGAAGGACCATTCCACCTCTGCTTGAACCAACCCCGCCGTCTTCAGCAGTTTTTCTTTGATGTCGGGGTACGGGGAATAACAATGGTCCTTGCATTGGGCCAGCAGCTTCCTCAAAATGTTTGTCAACCGTCGGGCCGAAAATACCAACCATGATGGCACGAAAGGTATTTAAGAAAGCTGATTGATGATTTGTCATGGCCTCTGCTATAGCCTTGTACATCAGTTCGGATAGTTTCTGAGCATCTTCCTCATCGATGCTATCAGATTGATGAGGAAGGAGAGTTCCTGGGAGTGGCTGCTTCTCGAAAACCTTGTTACTCTTATTCTTAGAGAAGGACATCAAGCATTTGCGCTGAAACTCATCGCATGCTTGTTGTACTACATGTTTCAAGTCCACTAGCAGCTCTTCCATAGTCACTTCCAGAACTTGAGTGCTATCGATCTCAGGCATCTTGGAATGTTGAGAGCCGACTGCTTGGATCGACTGTTTGTGGTCCCACCGGGCGTGCCAAAATGTGTGTTGGCACAAAATGTGTCGCACTATGCCTCACACACAGCAAGCCGGAAAGCGTGGCTTCAATCGGGTGCCCAGACGGTTAGAAATCCAGAGACGTGCCAGTCGGTTTGACCTAAAAACCAACAAGGGATAAAACTGTTAGAATAAAACTGGAACATGCTGGGTGAGACCAGATGTTGACGGTCCTTAAACACCTGTTTTACCGTCAACATTTGACCCTAAAGTTCACCAAAAAGTCATGAAATGTAGTCAAATAGGTTTCAAACTAACCGAATTCCACATGTCCACAAAATTTTATTTGAATGCAGGATTTTAACCAAATTTGGACATTTGGACCCACCAGGAGCCAAGCCCACTCAGCAGGGCCCAAATGGGCCTAAGAGGGGTGGCGCCCGCCACCCCTAGGTGGCGCCCGCCAGCTCTAAGTGGCGCCCGCCACTTGGGTTGGCCCAAGTTGCAACCCCTGCCACGTCACCGATCCGTGTGACCTCCCCAGGGCCAAATCTTGGCCCTTGGTCACTAGGTCAGTGGCATCGGACGGCTCACGATGAAGTGGCGTGGATCAAGGCTGAATGTCGGTTGCTAGGACATGCAACCGACCTCCAAACCGCCTGGGACAACCACCTGGATGCCGTTGAAGCCAAGGCGGTGCATCCAACGATGAGGGAGGTGGCGGCCGCCGCCCGCCACTAGGGTTAGACCTAGGTCGGCTGGCTGCCCCCTATAAGTACCCCCCTCACTCATTTGGGCTATAAATACCCCCCTGGAGGCACCTCTTCATTCACAATATCCCAAACACCATCCCTCATATCCCACACTTCCAAGAGAAGCAAAGCAAGAGAAGCAAGTGAGAGTTAGGTTAGAAGCTTAGAGAGCTTAGGCAAGTAGGTAGCTTGTAGAGCAAGGCATCTTCGCCCTCGCGGTAGTGCTGCTCAAGGGTTAGCTCAAGAGTAGAGGCGTGCGAGTGATCGGCTCTGGAGCTGGGAAGAGTCTTCCTTCATCTCCAGTTCAGGTTTTGCTCTTGTTACTCAAGCACTTACTATATTCTAGTTCATCATTTCAAGTATTACTTTATTCTACTTATTAGTATTGAGTGGTATACTTGATTGATTGCTTGAGTGCCTAGCTATCCTACAGTTCAATTCACTTAGCCATAGTAGTTAATCTCTAGTGAGCTTAGTGTTTGATCTTTGCCAATAGGTTGCTTAGTTAGTTTAGTGTTTATCTTATTAAGTCAAGTGTTTGCTCTGACGTCCGCAAGGGTGTCTCTATTCAAAGCTAGGGTAGAGATAGTTAGAATATAGTTAAGCGTGGTGCTTAGTTATAGACTTACCTTCAGATACGGCTGGACCCCCGGATAGCTGTGGTAGCAAGCAGGTGGTGACAGCCCTGTGCGCCTTGAATTCCACCACGTAGTTGGCCCAGTTTAACAGTAAGGCTCGTTGTGCTAGCGTTCAACCTAAGTAAGTGGTAAAGGCTAGTACGCCTCGATACTTGACAAGATAGGAATAAAACTATACTCAACTTAGTTGCTTTATTGTCTTTTGCCTGCCTTGCTTCGTAACTATCTTGCTTCGTAGTTATCTTGTTTGTAGTTATCTAGGATTAGTTATTAGTAGTAGTTAGTTATCCTTAGTTATCATATTTCCCTTCAACTATCTATCTATCTAGTTATCCACCTTACCTTAGCCATCCATTTCATCCTTACCTATCCACCCATATATTCTTTCTAGCCTCTCTTCTCCCCTTTTCCCTTTTCTCTTTTCTTCGACTCTCATCCCCTCCTTGACTCAACTCATACACCACCCTAGCCTTCCCTTGGGATCAAATAAATCGACACCTAGTACTCCCAGGTCAAGTGCTACTACGATAGTTTTGTGCGCTTGCAGAATCTCCTCCTTGTAGATTGCAATCTCTCTAGCTAGCTCCTACTAGTGTCGGGATTGACAACCCCGCTTGGCATTAGTAGATAGCTGCTTTAGCTCCACTCCTTTAGGTATAGTGACCGGTCTTGCTTCAAGCACTTCTGACGCCGTTGCCGGGGATAGACTCCATAATCTACTCCTAGTAACAACGTTAGCAAGAGCCAACAAGCATTTCAGGGCCGTTACCAGGGATAGTTGCCTAGCTCTATCTTTAGTGAAGCTAAGAACTACCAACACCAGACAGTTCCATATTTACGGCCCTGAAGCCACTTTCGACGACATACAACTATAAAAGCTGTCTGCCAAACATGTTTATAGAATTATTCAGCTAATATAGAAGAAAGCATATGAAAGCATTGATTTCCGAATATACGTATAGAAAAAGACATACTTTAAACAGATAAGAATAAATTATGAATCGATGTATAACCAAAATCGGCAAACCAACCGAATTGGGGTCCATGAAGAAGGAACATGCACATAAACATGATCAAACTAATCTAAAACCTGCATCTGCCGCACGATACCTAGTTTTATCAAAGCTCAAGCATGATTGACATGTATGAACCCACAACACATAACAATCTAGATTGGAAATCAATGCGGCCGTCATGATCATGCAAATATTAGGATACAAATGAACTTGTAAAGCAAGGCCGAACAAAGTCAATCTAGATTGGGCAAAAGAGTGTTACAAAATTAATTAAATCATGCAACACCAAATAACTTAATGAATCTATTAGATCTTGCCAAATCTAATAGAGCCGATAACTATCTTGCTTTTGCTAAACATATCAAATAAACACCTGCCGCACGGTATTTATTCATAAGCATAGCATAAGCAAAGACTTCTTGATTGTCGACACAGATCCGCCGCACGATCTTTGAAAACAAACAAGACTACTTGCAACACATCTAAATCCACCGCATGATACTAGACATGATAACAAGGTTGTCGGGACTTACGGAGGTCGATGGATCGATGATTCCTCTCGAAGAACTCGACGACACGACAAAGGACTCGAAAGTGGCACGGGGCCGATTTGTATTGATATGGTTGTGAATCCTTTTTACAATGGCCGGGGGTTTATATTTATACCCTGGGCGAAATACGAGTCCTGGAAGATTACGACTTACATAATGAAAATTTGGAAAATACGAGTCCTATTCCTATTTTTCCTCTTGGTGTTTTCCATTATCACGTGTCTTCTCATGCAAGCCGGCTTCACTTGCCGTATTTGCTTCCCGAATAGATTCATCGCCTTACAAGATAGTCAACCGCACAAACACTTGCCGAAACTCCGAGAACTAACCGACCGCTTGGTCATTTACCGAATGCGCATCTCACTGCCGGCTGGGTCCACTTGTCATTTTCTTGGTCCACTTGATCAACCGATCTTCCTTGATTCTGTCGATTCCTCAAATTGCAGCCATCTCCAGTAAAATTCGGTTCATCTCCTTCTTAATCCAAATTTTGGTGTAAACAGATAGACTATGAGGAGACTTTTGCTCCTGTAGCTCGTTTGGAGGCAATTAGGATACTCTTGGCTTTTGCTGCATCCAAAGGGTTTCAACTTTTTCAAATGGATGTCAAGAGTGCCTTCTTAAACGGCTACATAGAAGAAGAGGTGTATGTGAAACAACCCCCCGATTTTGAAATCCCAAGTTTCCAAACCATGTTTTTAAACATCACAAAGCTTTATATGGTTTGAAACAAGCCCCTAGAGCCTGGTATGATAGGTTGAAAACCTTTTTGCTTGCTAAGGGTTTTAAAATGGGATGTGTGGATAAAACGCTTTTTCTCCTCAAGCAAGGCAATGACACTCTCTTGGTCCAGATTTACGTGGATGATATCATTTTCGGTGGTTCTTCTCATGCTTTGGTTGCCAAGTTTGCAGATCTTATGAGCAGGGAGTTTGAGATGAGCATGATGGGCGAGTTGACGTTTTTCCTCGGGATGCAAATCAAGCAATCACGAGAAGGGACGTTTGTACACCAGGGCAAGTATACCAAGGACATCTTGAAGAAGTTCGATATGGGTGAGGCCAAGCCTGTTCCAACACCCATGTCGACAACGACAGCCCTGGATGCGGACAAGGATGGAGAAGCTGTGGACCAGAAGGAGTACCGGAGTATGATCGGGTCGCAGCTGTACCTGACGGCGGCACGCCCGGACATCTAGTTCGCGGTGCGTCTTTGCACGTGATTTCAGTCGTCACCGCGCACCTCTCACCGTCAGGCAGTCAAGCGCATTATGAGGTACTTATGCTTCACTCCAGAATTTGGGATTTGGTATTCTGCTTCCTCCACCCTTTCCCTTTGCGGTTATTCTGATGCCGATTTTGCTGGTTGCCGACTTGATTGCAAGTCCACTTTTGGGACTTGTCAGTTTATTGGCTCTTCTCTTGTATCTTGGTCTTCTCGCAAGCAGTCTAGTGTCACTTAGTCTACCACAGAGGCTGAATATGTTGCTACGGCTAGCTGCTGTTCTCAATTGCTTTTGATGATGACCACTTTGCGTGATTTTGGTCTGAGCTTTTCTTGCGTTCCTTTGCTTTGTGACAGCACGAGTGCTATTAGCGTTGCTAAGAACCCCGTGTTGCATTCTAAGACCAAACACATTGATGTGCGCTTTCATTTCTTGCGAGACCACTATGAGAAGGGTGATATCGACCTTCGCCATGTCGATACTCATCATCAGTTGGCAGATATTTTTACCAAGCCTTTGAACCAATCAACTTTTGCTAGGTTCAGAGGTGAGCTTGGTGTGTGTTTCCCCTTTTAGATGGGGAAACATTTTGTCTATTGTATTATAGACTGACTTCTTTTCCTTCGTTTTGTTTTCATCTTTGATAGGTTAGTCTTTGCATTTCATCATGCATCTTTACTTTCTGAGCTTCATGTATATAATCTTTAGAATGTGATTATGCTCTGTCTAGTGTACTCCGAGGCTATATGATGATGCTTGTAGCTTATGCTCCTTCTGATCACTGATACATGTTATGAGCTGAGCTATTTTATACATGGTGAATATGCTTAATGAACATAAAACTTGAAACTGTTCACCATTGAGATATGCAACTAGCATGTGTAGAATGTGTTGAATTCACTTGTGCTTTTCATATATGCTAGGTTGCTATGTCTCTAGTTCTGAGTCATTCACTTGCTTGGTATGTTCATATTCTGTTTTGAAATTGAACCAAGTTTTAAGTGAATTGAAAAGATCGAGATGGGATTGCTTGTCAGCACAACACGGTATCGAGACTGTTTCTCACTGCACTCTGAGTTAAACTTGAGCCGTGTAGTGTGTGACCGAAACCGACGCTTTAAGCTTCTGATTGCTTCTGCATAGGCTTAGCTCGGTTGAAAAGTTAGGCAATGACAAGCCTTCAACCTCTCACAATCACATACTGAATTTTGAACTTGTGTAATTTCACTGCTGCAACTCCGATTAAAAACTGAGATCACAAGTATATGGTTCATTCTATAGCATGATGATTGAACTTTGCAAGGGGTAGTTCACCTTGTATACATGTTTAGCACTTGTTTGACTTCCTGTCTATACATGTTCAGTGCTATTTTTATGGTGAACATCCTTTTCTGAATGGCTAGAACTGTTCACTTTGCTCATATGTTCATATTTTGTAGTTGGTGATCAGTTTGAGCCTTTGCTGGCATGTATGCTTATTGTTGAGTCATTGGAGTTATACTTTGTAGAGCATCCTTTCATTCTCTTGACTATATTCTTGAAGCTGTTAACTTGCATTTTTGACTCATATGTATTTGGAAGGGAGGAGTTTGCCTGATAGTGCATTATCAACTAAGGGGGAGAATTTGTCAAATCATAAGGAATAAATCATAAAATCATATCCTAGTTGTGTGCACTATTGGAGGGGGAGTTTGCTCGCTTTGATTGATGAATCTTCAATTGGTTTGGAACATTTTTCCAATTGGTTCGGAGCATTTTTGGTAAGCTAGCTGTGTTGAGCCATTGCCTCTTTCTTGAGGGACTAGCAACTTTGCCTATATGCTCTTCATTTGGTATCGAGCTCTTTTGGTTTCAAATTGATGATTGAGCTCTTTTGGTTTCAAATTGATGATTGAGCTTTCTCGCTAGCGGTGTTGAGCCCGTTTCTGCCTCTTCTTGAGGGCTAGCTCTATTTTGCTTGAATTTGAATTGGTATCGAGCTTTCTCGCTAGCGGTGTTGAGCCTGTTCTACCTCTTCTTGAGGGCTAGCTTTGCTTTGCTTGGTTGCGTCGAGTCGTTGCCGACCAAGTTGTCTTGCTCTTTCCACTTGACCTTCTTCTGGCTTTGCTATGCTTTTGGTTCATTTGGTCGAGTTCTCTCTTCTCCTTCTTCTTCCTTCTTCCACTTCATTATGATTTGTGTTGGTAGTTGACAATGCACTCATCAAGGGGGAGATTGCGGATACATGGGTGTATGCCGAGTCTTGAGTGATGAGTGATTGTCAACTGGGATAATGTGCATGTTCTTTGGCTTGTGTTGTGCAGGTGTCGAGCACGGATACAGTGGTTGAAGGCAAGGTGAAGGTCAAGTAGAGACGTGCTGTGCCGACGGACCGGGAGCGGTGAAGGGCGGACGTGAGGCTTCGACTGAGGGACCGGTGGCCTGAGGATCAGCTGTGGTGGCTGACAGCTGGGACAGCGACGAGCGGAGACTTGCGGGGCACAGTGTTGCTCGGGTCGAGGACCTGAGGACACATGTCGGTGGACAGAGTGCACGGGCGGTGCATCCCCTCTACGGCTCAGTTTGGTGGTTGAGCCACAGAAAAACCACTGGTGGACGATTTCCAGGTTTGGGCCACAAAACCTGGGTGCTGCGGGTTTGCCGAGTTTGGGCCACAAAACTCGGGCTGAGGTCGGTTTCCAGGTTTGGGCCTCAAAGCCTGGGCGCTGCGGGTTTCTGAGTTTGGGCCACAAAACTCAGGCGATGGACGACTAGTTTCCCGGTTTGGGCCCCAAAACCGGGGGTTGGTCGTGAAGGCTAGTTTCCCGGTTTGGGCCTCAAAACCGGGGGCAGAGTCCGTGAAAAGGACAAGCAGAGCGGTGGCGGCACGTGGCGGCAATCGGTGAGGTTGCGTCGAGGCAACGCTACCAGTTGTGCGGGCGTGGCCGTCGGATCAGCATCCACTTCGAGTTTGTCCAGAATAACCCTAGGGTTTAACTGGTTCGCTCTGTAATTAGTTAGGGGTAGAGTGAGAACTAGAATTAGGATAAATAGGGGGAGACACCCACCTCCCAAACTATCTCAGTCATTTGCTCTTTGCTTTGTAGGGTTTTCCTGCTCTCCTAATCCCCTGCTGTAGCAACTGAGATCCGCAGAGAACCATACCTCTGTGTTCGTGAGATTTTGAGGAAGTGAGACCGTAATCTCACTGTTGTAGCGTGTGGTAGCCACACGGTTGCAAATTCGTTGTTGTGATTCGCGTTTTGGTGTTGTTCTTCGCGGGTTGCTTTTCTCCACGATTTTCCCAGTGATCGATCTCTCTACTCATTGCGTCTTTTTCGATTCCATTTGAACTGAGTTGTACTAGATCGTGAGGCACTTCTTTCCACCGAAGGAATTCTCCTATAACCTCACGAGCTAGTAGATCGGTCGATTTTTGTTTTGGATCGAGTTTTGTTCCCTTTGCCCTGAATTCCTCCGATTCCCTGATTTGGAGTTAGGTTCGAGCCATGATCCCTTCGGGATAGCTCACTAACCTCCTTGGAACTCCTCATACCAAGTCTTAGCCTTGGAGCTTTTGATTCGGAGGAGATCGGGTTGAATCCGCGGAAGAACAGTACAGTTTTGGGAGCATCGGACGCTCGAGTCGGGGGCATCGGACGCTGTGTTCATCACATCGGACGCGTCCGGTGCCACGTGTCATCTGACAGTGTTTTTAAGGAGCATCGGATGCTGATCATCGGAGCGTCCGTTGTCATCGGACGCGTCCAGGGGTCGAGCATCGGACGCTAGGGTTTCACTGTAGCCAGCGTCCGATGCCTGTCCAGTAAGGTTCCAAACAGGGTCTTTTCGCATCGGACGCGTCTGGTGCCTAGCCATCGGACGCAGGCCAGCGTCCGATGCAAGATCTTCTGCACTGTTTCATCCATAGTTTGTTCGTTCGACTTCATATTTGGTTTTGGGCCTTTGCGTTGAGTTTCTAGAGTTGAGTAGTGTCTCGCTGTGCTTCTCGGAAGCATCCACTCTACATCTAGGGTCGTGGACACTATTTATGCTCTAGGTTTGCTCTTGGGGTGATTCTCGGGACAGTGGCAACAAGTTTCTGAAAAGAAATTATGAAGCTCCCATTCACGCCCCCCCCCTCTGATCGCTTTCTGGTAGCACTTTCGGTCCTTCACAGACCAAACCATGGATGAACAAAATCTCTCTCTTGCGTAATGTGAGTGGACATATACCCGAAGGATTGCAAGAATTTGAAGCATGAGTTATTATCCACAACTTATGTATTTTGCATCTATGCTAATAAAAAGATGTTTTTAGGATTATTTTAGCATAGACTAGTATTTTATGTGTTGACTGCACTTTAACATGATTTAAGGCAAAAGATAACTTGTAGTAGAAGACAAAATAAATAAACTTTGATACTCACAGTTCTTTCATCCATGATGAATGAGCTGAGTCTTCATTGTGCAAAGTTGTTGAAGTTTATTGTACGCCTTGCTTCATCTCCAGTATGAGTTCATCTCTGGACTTTCCCAAATTGATATTGAAAGTTTCCCTGCAGTGGTTAGTCCAACAAAATATCCAACATCCACTATAGCATACTATCGACTCAAAAATCAACCTAGACACCACGTCTAATTTGATCTAGGAAGGCATTTTAACTTAATTGCTTAAATTAAAAGCCTTTGAAAGCAAGATCACCACTCCTAAACTAGGCACCATGCTTAATTTAAGAGATGTATGAAAGTACTCCAAACCTAAACATATAATATAGCGAATGAGGGTAGCATGAAAGTATTATAGAGATTTATTCAGATGGTGATGAAAGAGCATGATTAGTTTATGAGCATATCTTAAAGGTAGGGATAACCAACATAGCAACACGGCAAGAGATGCTCTTAGAAAGTCTATTCCCCAAGCTTGGATTTTGCAAATCAAGATTGGATGAATGTAATTCAATGTTACATGGTGATTGGTTGGGCATACCTTGTGTTTGTTGTTCCTTCATTCTTTTCTGCTCCAGATCTGGAAAGGTTAGTGACAAGAATACCCAAAGGAATATTTTCATAATTATTTTTCTATGCTCATTACAAGGACAGTGCAACAAAAAGGTGAATATTGGTGAGAAAACTAGGGCAAAGGGGCTTTTCTAGTAATACAGTGAAACATAAACCTTGCTCACTAGCAGACAAAATAGTGGAACACTCTCTAATGGCAGCATTAAGGGATTACATGATGAGGTTATTAAGATCATCCCACAATGAGCCAAGAGATTATTTATCTAGTTGTCTAAAATGCAGACTCCCAAGATGGAACGTTCCCAGAACAGAATATTCCCAAAATGTAGGCGTAGCTCATAACCAGGTATTATGATGGGGTGTAAGGATTCTACTGGTTATAGCTTGCGCTCATGGGGTAGTGATAGATAAGAGTGGAATTCAAAAACAACATTCATAAGAATGAACACAAAAATAATGAAAAGATTGGTACAAAAAAGAAAAAGATAAAAGTATGATTACAAGGATAAACTAAGACTAAGATGATCTACCGTTCCCCGGCAACGGCGCCAGAAATGCTTGTTGGTATAAATTAACGCACACTCTACTTTATTCGCAAGCGCACAGATAAAATCTACCGATGTAGCACTTCACCGGAGTAACCCAGTTTTAATATCGAACCCAAAGGAACGGATAGTGTTGTCTTAAAGTCTAACCCCTGAGTAGCTAACAAGGACGGAGAATCTAGAAGTATAATGGGGATCACTAAGGCTGTCTAATTCCAATTTAAGAGTGATATGTTTATATTATTCTTAGTGGGGAAGTTGCCATAAAAGGTCACAAACAGAGTATGAGTCTTTTATGCAAATGTATAATCTTACCGAGCCTACACACGGGTAAGTGGACTATAGAAGAATCAACAAGGCTATAAGAGTCACCCTTGAGAACAACCACTGCTACCGGCGTTATAGGAGGCATTTATGAGCTATCAAGTCTAAGCACCAAGCTTACACTATCCAACTACTCTAACTCTAGAATTAAAGTACTCAAAAGAGAGTCATAAACCTTAAGAATAATAAGGACAATGGCTCAAACTTAAATATAGACGTTGATTACCGAAACAATCGCTGAAGCAAGTTGACGATGAACTTTAATCCGCAGGTACAAGATGAAGAAGTGGATCCGACAGGCCGGAGCTCCTTCTTGATCTCTTCCTTTCTATCTTCTAATTCTAGTATAAGACTAGGTTCTAAACCTAAACTAGAGGGGTAACTAGTCTTCTACTTGAAAGCTGGCTCTTGAAGTCTTCTTCTAGGGTTTCTGAATGAGGCGTAGACTTTTCTGAAGAGAGACTTGTTCTACCCTGGGGCCTGAGGGCCTGTTTATATAGCCCTGAAGGATCAATCGCGGTCGTTAGATCAAACTGACTTCAAGGACGGTGGAGATGCATCCTAGGAGGCGGTGGAAGAAGGTTCCGGAAGGCGGAGGCCATCGGGCCCAGGGGGTGACCGACCGGTCATAGGGTGGGACCGGTTGGTCCCACCTGGCAGCCTCTCGGGGTGTCCCACCTTGTGGTGTCCTCTGGTGTCCTCTAGGTACTTCTGGAGTATTCCTGACGTGCCGGTTCTGTAATCTTCCATCGGTTTCCTCCTAGAAGTAATCAGTGCTGGTTTTCCTGTTTAGTCCCTCCAGAATCACAATCCACCAAAACTCGTGGAATATTGTCAATTAAAACCCTAAACCTTTATTGGTGATTGAATTCATGCCCTTTTCATATTTATTTATCCTTTAATTTTGATAGATAACCAGTGTCAACATTGGTGCGACTCCAAGTGCGGTTGCTTGGTGTGACTCCAAGTGTTGGTTGCTTGGTGTGACTCCGAGTGTGGTTTTGCTCGGTGCGACTCTGGGTGTGTTACTTTTCTATAGTGTCTATGTCTATAACCTAGTAAATAGGTGCATAGGATTAATAGGATTGTTAGGATGTGTCGCTTAGGGCGCTTGAGTCAAACAAAGTTAGCCTACCACTATACCACACACTTTTTATAGCAACTACAGAAGAGTCGCTATAAGTCGTTATAGCCACTGATCATCGGTCGCTATAACTCTATACCGACGGATGTCATTAGCCCGTGTAAATGGCATCGGTACATATCTATACCGACCGACACATCTATACCGACCGATAGTTAGTTACTATTATTTATAGCGACCGATGCTCTGTTGCTAGTTATACCGACCAATGTTTTGATGGTACATTACTTTATAGCGACCAACACTCCAATGCTATGAACAGACATGATTACATAATTAATTTGTCATGAACATTATATTGTTATATAATTAATTTCACATCAACCATATAATCTCAGGCTTACTGAACATACATATAAGTTCACATCACAGAACACATAGCTGGATAATGTCTCAATTTTTCATTGAACATCAACATGACATATATAGATGCATAACATAGCTGGATAATGTCTCACAGAACTGACATGGAAGTTGTACCATGTTTACCAAAAGAGAAACAACATACACAACTTCTAATTAGTAGCTAGATCAAATGGCATCCACAAGCCATACATGTTGGCCTTACAATCTACAAAATGCATCGTCTTCCTCGAATACAAAATAGCATCACTAACACTAGATAAATTTGCTTGATGTTGATCCAGCATCACAGAATCTCTAGGGCCTCCCACCTAAACAAAGTGAAAGTAAAATTTGTTAATAAAACTGACTACTGATATATAACAATTATATATTTCATCTCAACTTTATGTTCATGTACTACAATATTATTGTTCATGTAGAACATACATGGTAATACATGTCCAGGACTCTATAATTTGATATTGGTAATACATGTCCAGCACACTGCACAAGTACCACGTGGAGATATGTCAAATTGTTCTCTGCTGTCATTAATTGATTTCCACTACAAATTTAAAATTGTTGGTGTGTATTGCTTAATGTGAAGGAGGCATGACCTACATGAACAAATTGTTCTCTGTTTGAGAATACAGGCATCCTGGACAAACTGTGGTTTTGTTTCCTGTACAAGAAAATAGCATTGCTTCAACTGATCTATCATATTTTAGTGCTCATGAAGTATATCTACTACTAGAGTTATTTGCTCTAAATTAAGACCGAAGCAACTTATGTGCTGTAGTATGTATCAGATCATTAAAAGATTATACAATAATGTTTCCTAATATAGAACATAAGTACCTAATTATGTTCTTTCAACTTCTTGTAGTAACTAGTACCTGATTGTTAACTATGTAACTAGCAATCCCATAGTGCTGCACTATCTATAAAAGTAAGGAAAAGGTTATACAATGTACAATAGTGGTTTCTACTACAGAGCATCTTTTTATAACTTATAATAACTAGCAATCCCATACTGGTTTCTACTACATAGCATAAGTTGGACTATCTAGTTGGTTGATTCATCCTTTTCTTATGTGTACAGGCTTCTAATTTTGGAAAAATTATTATTTCTAAGAACAAGCCTGAAGACCTTGCCCTGAGTGTTGAGCACCTTTACCTACAGCATTGCGCAAGTGAGTACATTTCCTACACTTGCGGAGTACATTTCGATGTACTCACCCTTCCTCTTTGTCCCCCCTGCTACCCCACCCAGACGCTGGAGACTACGCGTATGAGGAGCAGGAGTACCCCGAGGATGGTGGCTTCGACCCTGACGACCTGTACTAGGATGGCGCTACCCCCGGTCAACCTTCCTGTGGAGATGGAGTCTAGATTTCCGTGCATTATTTAGTCTTCATTAGAGTCAGTTGTCATGAGAGTATGTACTTTTCTTTCAGACCCGAGGGTCATTTTTGTAATAAAGTTCGTTATATTAATAAAAACATTGTTTTGATATTTACTATGATGTCGATATATGTATGAATATTGATTCTGGCATTTATATATTGTGCTCCAATTTGTTCTTAAAATTAGGGTGTGACACGTATGCTATGGAAACCAGCCTCCTGTGCAAACTATAGAAACTCTAATCAAGACCACATCAATGTAATCCGATGGTTAGATGAGAAGGTGGGTCAGTTTAGCACTTAAACCCCCACTGTGCCCACGTCTGTTTTGATTAGGATGAGATGAGTGGAGGGGTTAAGTGCTAAAATAACCCACCATCGGATTAGATTCTTGTGGTCTTGATTAGAGTTTCTATAGTTTGCATAGGAGGCTGGTTTTCATAGCATACGTTCCCAAAACTGAATATATGAGATGTGATTTCAACAATGTTGCATAGGAAGAGGGAGAGGTGAGCTTGGAAGGCCAAGTGGTGCCTAAGAAAGATGTCTTCTGGTATCTTGGATCGATGTTACAAAAGGATGGAGATATTGATGTAGATGTTAGCCATAGAATCAAAGTAGGGTGGATGAAGTGGCACCAAGCATATGGTATTCTCTGTGACAAGAGGGTTCCACAAAAGCTCAAAGGCAAGTTTTATAGGACGACGATTAGACTGGTTATGTTGTATGGAGCAGAATGTTGACCTACTAAAAGAAGACATGTCCAACAAATGAGTGTTGCAGAAATGTGTATGTTGCGCTGGATTTGTGGCCACACAAGGATGGACCGAGTTTGAAATGATGATATTTGTGATCGTCTAGGGGTAGCACCAATTGAAGAAAAGTTGGTCCAACATCGGTTGAGGTGGTCTGGTCATGTACAAATGAGACCTTTAGAGGCACCAGTGCATTGTGGAGTTTTAGCTCAAGATTTTAATGTGAGGAGAGGTAGAGGAAGACCGAAATTGACATGAGAGGAGGCAATAAAGAGAGATATGAAAAGTTGGGATATACCTAGAGATCTATGTTTGGATAGGAATGCATAGAGAGCAGCCATTGACGTGCCTAAACCGTGACTAGGGCCTCTTGTTGGGTTTCAACTCTAGCCTACCCCAAGTTGTTTGGGACTAAGAGGCTTGGTTGTTGTTGTTTGTTGCTTTATTACTGCTACAGTAACTGCTCACTGATTTCTTCTTCGTCCATGCTCTTCAACTCGACTCGGGGACTCCATCCTCGGGGACTTCGTCTACTACAGACATTTTCTTCATTTTCATTTTTTGACCCTACTACAAGGACCATTCTGCTCCTTACAACAGGCTTAGGGACTACGTGTAGTCACATCATTTTATGCAAATGACTATGTTTTTCCTACAGATGCTCTACAAGCTCGGCACCACGTGTCTTCAACTGCGGATACATGGGTGTATGCCGGGTCTCTGAGTGATGAGTGATTGTCAACTGGGATGATGTGCATGTTCTTTGGCTTGTGTTGTGCAGGTGTCGAGCACGGATACAGTGATCGACGGCGAGGTGAAGGTCAAGTTGAGACGTGTCGTGCTGACGGACCGGTTGCGGTGAAGGATGGGCGTGCCGTGCGGCGGACGTGCCATACCGAGGTACCGAGCGGTGAAGGGCGGACGTGGGGCTTGGACTGAGGGACTAGAGGCCCGAGGATCAGCTGTGGTGGCTGGCAGCCTGTGACGACGACAAGTGAAGAAGTGCGGTCATGTGTTGCCTGAGTCGTGCACTCAGGGACACGTGTCGGTGGACGGGGTGCACGGGCTGTGCATCCCCTCTACGACGTCGGTTTGGTGGTAGAGCCAGAGAAAAACCATCGGATGGACGGTTTCCAGGTTTGGGCCTCAAAACCTAGGCGTGGACGGTTTCCGAGTTTGGCCACAAAACTCGGGCTGAGGGTTTCCGAGTTTGGCCACAAAACTCGGGCTGAGGACGGTTTCCAGGTTTGGGCCTCAAAACCTGGGCGCTGAGGGTTTGCTGAGTTTGGCCTCAAAACTCAGATGCTGGTGGGTTGGTTTCCCGGTTTGGGCCTCAAAACCGGGGGTTGGCTGGAAAAGGCTGGTTTCCCGGTTTGGGCCACAAAACCGGGGGTGCAGAGCGAGGGTGGCACGTGGCGGCAATCGGAAGGTTGCGTGGAGGCAACGCGGACGACTTGTGCGGGCGTGGTCGTCGGATACACCTACCACCGAGTTGGTCCAGAATAACCCTAGGGTTTAGCTGGTTCGCTCTGTAATTAGAATAGAAAGGGGTAGAGTAGGAAATAGACTTAGGCGAGTAGTAGTATAAGTAGTCGGGAGACACCCTCCTCCCACCTATCTCAGTTTTAGACATCTCATTTGCTCTTGCTTCCTAGGGTTTCCTGCTCTCCCATCCCCTGCTGTAGCTTGCTGAGATCCGCAGAGAGACTCACCTCTGTGTATTGTTGTTTTTGAGGAAAGGAGGCCGTAACCTCCTTGTCGTAGCATGTGTTTGCGCTTCGGCTGCAAGATCGTGGTGTCGATTCACGTTTTGGTTGTGTTCTTCGCGGAATCCTTTTTCTCCACGATTTTCCCGTCGTTTGATCTCTTTGCTCAGTTCATCTTTTGCAAATCCGTTTGAACCAAGTTGTTCTAGATCGTGAGGCACTTCTTTCCACCGAAGGAATTCACCTCTAACCTCATGGTCTAGGAGATCGATCAATTTTTCGTTTTGGGTCAAGTTTTCTCCCTTCCCCCGAAATTCTTTGATTCATCGATTTGGAGATAGGTTCGAGCCATGATCTCTTAGATATAGCTCACTATCCTCCTTTTTGACTCCTCTCACCAAGTTTGATCTCTAGAGGATTTGTTTTGGGTGAGTTTGGATCGAATCGGTGAACAAACAGCCTGAATCGGGGTGACCGGACGCTGGCTGTTCAACGACCGGACGCTGTCAGTGAGTCCGGTCGATGAACACCTTCGCTGTGTTCGGTTCGTGACTTGACTGGACGCACCTTTCGCCAAGTGACCGGACTCGCTCAGTGCACTGTTCACCTGGCTTGTATTTTGTGACCGGACGCACTGCTCTCGACCGGACGCTCCTCGCTTGTGAGTCCGGTCAGAAACAGTAAGCTCCCATTTTGGGTTTTGCTCAACCGGACGCGTCCGATCAGTGACGACCGGACGCACAGCCTCGACCGGACGCTTGCGCACCGAGAGTCCGGTTACTTCCAGTGAGCTCCCAGATCGGGTTCTGCATGACCGGACGCGTCCGGTGCTCACAGACCGGACGCAGGCCAGAGTCCGGTCAGTGCAGTTTTGCGCGTTTTCGTTCGCGGTTCGCTCGTTCGTTGACGAATTTGATTTCCGTCTTTTGTGTTGGCTTTCTAGAGTTGTGTCCCGCTGTGCTTCTTGGAAGCATCCACCCTACATCTAGGGTCGTGGACATTAGCAAGCTCTAGGGTTTGCCTTTTGGGGTGATTCTCGGGACAGTGGCTACTAGTTTCCGAAGGAAATTTTGAAGCTCCCATTCACCCCCCCCCCTCTGGTCGCTTTCTGGTTGCTTCTCGGTCCTTCAATTGGTATCAGAGCGGGTTAAGGATCTTCCACCTTAGCCGGTTCCAGATCCACAGAAGGCGACATGGATCGCAGCGTGGGCAAACCGTCGTGCTTTGATGGGACGAACTATGCGTATTGGAAGATACGCATGTCGGCCTATCTCCAGAGCATGGGCTCTTCTATTTGGGAGATTTGCAATAGGGCCGATTACGTTGTCCTGGCTGCTCGTGTCTCTCAGCTTCAGATAGATGAGCACGAGGCCAATAGTCGGGCGCGTAACGCCTTGTTCTCCTGTTTGAGCATGTCGGAGTTTGATCGCGTTTCTCACCTCCCCACGGCTCATGAGATTTGGGACACCCTCATGCGCTTTCATGAGGGCACCTCTCAAGTCAAATCCCGTCTCTACGAGTCGCACAAGCGGGAGTATGAGAACTTTTGACATATGCCTGGCGAGAGCATAGAAAGCTTATTCGCTCACTTTCAGGTGATTGTCAACAAGATGCGAGCTAACAAGGAGCTGTTGCCTTTTGACGATCATGAGAGGGCTTTGAAGCTTTTGCACACTCTTGATCGGTCGGTGTGGGACTCAAAGGTCCAGGCGATCATCGAATTGTCTAACTATGAGACTCTCACTTGCGACGAGCTCTTTAGTAAGCTCAAGTCTAGTGAGATTGACGCCATGTCGAGGGCTTCTTATGCGAATCCTTCTGGCCCGACTATGGCTTTGGTTTCTGGCTCTTCTGCTAACCCCTCTGCTGGCTTTGCACTTTCTTAACTCTTTTCTGTCATAGAGGACCAGCTTGAGTCGTTGGGGGATGATGAGTTGGCAATGCTCGCCAACCGGTTCTCGCGGTTCCACAACAACCGCATGAACCGTCGCCGCGGAGGAGGACGCTCAGGATGCTATGAGTGCGGCGACCCCGACCACTTCATCGCCAACTGCCTCAAGAAGAAGCATTCATCTGGGAAGGGCGATCATGGGCACAAGTACGACTCCGGCAAGCGCAAGGAGAAGTACGTCCCCGCGAGGCACAAGCGGAGGGGCGGCTTCGACAAGGAGTACATCAAGAAGAAGTACTTGGAGAAGGCCCAGGCTGAGCAGCGTGCGTTCTTCGCCACGCTCAGCAACGTCGACGGCTCGGATGACGACTCCGCTTGCTCAAGCGATGATGAGTCCGAGAAGAAGAAGAGGATCGAGGACAAGCTGAACGGCCTCTGCTTCATCGCCGACGACGACGGCTTCTGCACCATGGCGCTTGGTGATGAGGTCGACGGCAAGCTGGAGCACACCCCTCGGGACGACGACGACGACGACGACACCTCCCAGGTATCCCTCACCCACGATGAGCTTTCTGCTGAGGTTGAGAAGCTTACTGCCGTGCTCCTTAGTCAGGACAAGTTGCTTAGGCGTGCCGCTAGAGAGCGCAAGGAGTTTAGGCAGAAGTGGGAGGACACGGTGAGAGAGCTTGAGTTTGCCAAGTCCACCGTGGTCGTGTCGGAGGAGGTTGAGTGTGAGATGTGCACCACGCACATGACTGACCTTCTCACTTTGAGAGGAAAGTATGCTGCGTTGGTAGGAGAGGTGGATGAGTTGAAGGCTAGACCTTCTCTGTTGGGTGCGTGCAAGACTTGTCCTGTCTTGCAATCTGAGTTGGCAGAGAAGAATGCCAAGATTGTGTCTCTTGAGGAGGCCAACTCAGGTAGCACTAGTATGGCTAGGTGTGCTTTGTGTGAGGGTTTGGAGATGGAGATTGCGAATGTAAAGCATGGCAAGATGCAAACCGAGGAGGAAAACACATACCTTCGGACCATCTTGTCATGGGTCTCTTGTAGTGAGCCGCAGCTCGGGATGATGATCTCCCAATTTAAGCGAGCTGCTGGAGGTTCTGGTGTAGGTCTTGCTCAGGGTGTTGATCTTTCTGCTTTTGGGAAGATTGGAGAGTCGAGTGGTCTGAATCCTAGTGAGAAGCCCAACTCCACCACTACTCCCAAACTGACCAAGCTTCCATCCAAAGAGCCGGTCAAGCCTATCACCAAGGATGGGGTGTTTGAGGAACCTCCGAGAGCTCCACCCAAGAACCAAGTGTGGCATCCCAAACCCAACCACCTAAAGAACAAGCTGGATACAATGCCACCTATCCAGGAGGAGTTGCCACAGAAGGGCAAAGTGATCCACACCCACAGCCATGAGTACCAACAACCCCCTTTGCGTGCGGTGAGGTACCATTGTGATTTCTGTGGGAGAGATGGTCACTTGAGCGAGTTCTGCTTTAGGCGCAAGAGAGAGGCGCGCCGTGCTAGGGAGATGAACAACCCAGACATGTACCATCCTTTCCATGATGTACATGTGCTGAATGTTCAGAGGAGAGCACCGAGACGTACTGCTAGGCCCAGAGGTCCAGAACCTCAAGTTTCCAGGCCTAGGCAGCAGAGAGCACCGAGGAGAGTCGCTAGGCCTAGAGGTGTTGAGCCTCAAGTCCCTAGGCCTAGGCCTCGTAGAGACCGTGCCCAACGGGAGCCTGCAGTTGTAGGCTATGGACCCCGTGGCGGAGGCTTTGTAGTTGAGCGTTTTCCCCCACCGCGTTTTGAGTATCGCAATGGACGCTCCTTAGCGGATCATGTTTTCCTCAACGTGGTGATCGCTCCTCTCGTAGACGTGCTAGGAATGGTTTTTCTGCTAACCGTTCTTTTGAGCAGCCGGCCCAACACTGGTATTCTTCCTACTTCACTAACCCCAGTGTTGGACCGTATGCTCACCCTATGTCTTTTTATTGATGTAGGAAAAACGGTTGGAGGACATTTGGTTGGTGGATTCCGGTTGCTCGGGCACATGACCGGAAAATGCCAAGTGGTTCTCCAGCCGCCAAGTCCTGTTGTCCGGAAAGAGTACACCGCTTCGGCGATATACAAGGTAAGGTATTGTCTCGCGGGTCTGTGCGAGTTAATGAGCACTTTGTGTTGCGGCGATGTTGCTCTTGTTCTAACTTGCATTTTACCTTCTTTCTGTTTCGCGACCGCTTTGATGACGACTATGAGATTCGTTTTAAACCGAATCTCAGTCGTTTTTGGATCCTCAGGGCAATCTTGTGTGTTTGATTTCGCCCTTTGGGAAGTCTTTCGTGCGAATTTTCTCGGAGTCTTTTGGCACTTTTCGTTTGTCTTGTGGCTGGACCTTCCTAGTGATTCCTGGCTGCTCGTGTCTCTCAGCTTCAGATAGATGAGCACGAGGCCAATAGTCGGGCGCGAACGCCTTGTTCTCCTGTTTGAGCATGTCGGAGTTTGATCGCGTTTCTCACCTCCCCCGCTCATGAGATTTGGGACACCCTCATGCGCTTTCATGAGGGCACCTCTCAAGTCAAATCCCGTCTCTACGAGTCCGCACAAGCGGGAGTATGAGAACTTTTGACATATGCCTGGCGAGAGCATAGAAAGCTTATTCGCTCACTTTCAGGTGATTGTCAACAAATGCGAGCTAACAAGGAGCTGTTGCCTTTTGACGATCATGAGAGGGCTTTGAAGCTTTTCACACTCTTGATCGGTCGGTGTGGGACTCAAAGGTCCAGGCGATCATCGAATGTCTAACTATGAGACTCTCACTTGCGACGAGCTCTTTAGTACTCAAGTCTAGTGAGATTGACGCCAGTGTCGAGGGCTTCTTATGCGAATCTTCTGGCCCGACTATGGCTTTGGTTTCTGGCTCTTCTGCTACCCCTCTGCTGGCTTTGCACTTTCTAACTCTTTTTCTGTCATAGAGGACCAGCTTGAGTCTTGGGGAATGATGATTTGGCAATGCTCGCCAACCGGTTCTCGCGGTTCCACAACAACCGCATGAACCGTCGCCGCGAGGGGACGCTCAGATGCTATGATTCGGCGACCCCGACCACTTCATCGCCAACTGCCTCAAGAAGAAGCATTCATCTGGGAAGGGCGATCATGGGCACAATACGACTCCGGCAAGCGCAAGGAGAAGTACGTCCCCGCGAGGCACAAGCGGAGGGCGGCTTCGACAAGGATACATCAAGAAGAAGTACTTGGAGAAGGCCCAGGCTGAGCAGCGTGCGTTCTTCGCACACGCTCAGCAACGTCGACGGCTCGGATGACGACTCCGCTTGCTCAAGCTGATGAGTCCGAGAAGAAGAGAGGATCGAGGACAAGCTCGGCCTCTGCTTCATCGCCACGACGCCGGCTCTGCACCATGGCGCTTGGTGATGAGGTCGACGGCAGCTGGAGCACACCCCTCGGACGACGACGACGACGACGACACCTCCCAGGTATCCCTCACCCACGATGAGCTTTCTGCTGAGGTTGAGAAGCTTACTGCCGTGCTCCTTAGTCAGACAAGTTGCTTAGGCGTGCCGCTAGAGAGCGCAAGGAGTTTAGGCAGAAGTGGGGGACCACGGTGAAGAGCTTGAGTTTGCCAAGTCCACCGTGGTCGTGTCGGAGGAGGTTGAGTGTGAGATGTGCACCACGCACATGACTGACCTTCTCACTTTGAATGAGGTTTACACGCTCATAACAGAAAATAGCCGATACAAGCCTCTCATCGGCTATTTTGCCAATCTTGGTTGTTACGTGTTGTGCGTTCGAGATACTCGATAAAATCATGATCTGATTTAAGAATGGATAGATTTCATCTAGCTTGTTTATTATGGCTGTATCTCCGAACCCCACTGATATATATGATAGATTAAGTTTACTTATCATAGATTAAATCATGTTTTTATCGGGTAGATCTTGTTCGTGCCTCATGGACCCTGCATCGGCTGAAATAGCCGATCCAGTTATGCTTTATTCATAATATGTTCTTTCAAGTGGTTTGGAAACAATGGATCTACTTTATGCACGAGACGTGATCTAGCTTGACCATCATTAAGGCTTCATGGAGACACCCCACTGTTGGTGTTTAAGTTATTTTATCGATCTATTTATTATTAAGGCTGTATGGAGACACCCCACTGTTAATGAATAGAATTGCTTGTGCATTTAGTCGATATGTTGGTTTCATATTGCTTGAAGGTACATATAGATCTTTATCTGTTAATCCCTCTCAAAGTCTATCGGCAGTCAGTTTGTTATAAGTATTCATCTTACATATGTCATAGCCGTTATGCTTTATATTTTTTTTGTCACTTTACATATAATCTCATGGGAGTTGACTTTATAGTCAATATCCTAAAGACAAATGGCTATATCGGAGCCACATAATTTGGAACTGTCTGGCACCAAACCGGCAGGTTCCATGATTTAACGATCTCTTTCTTCTCCTTGTCAATTACAGGTCAAATTGACTGGCACGCCCGAAGTCGATTTCGCTGAGAATCGGCACCACCGTCTGCTGAAGGTCCAGGAGGTCAGGACTCGCTCCGTACCCCTCTGAGGACCGTACGCCTGAGTGTGTTGGCGCACCCCGACCGAGATTTTGTGTCAACACATTCTTTTGGCACGCCCGGTGGGACCTAATTGCCTGATTATGACGTTTGACAATGATGAAGTACTTCAAGTGAAGATGGAGGACCTCCCAGAGGAAACTCAGCACTTAATAGGAGAAACTGTTGATCAGTACCGACACTTATGTTTACTGAGTTTCAGCAAAAGTATAGATAAGAAGATCGTTCAGAAAACCCACCTTCCAAGAGTGGTCTTTGATGGTCATGTTGATCCAATGGTCCAAGTCCAACACAATGTTATGCAAGAAGTGATCAGCAAGGCCATGGCGTCCACTTTGATGAACCACAATGAGGCTTTTCTCAACAGCCTCAAAAATGCCTTGAAAGAGGTTTTCAACATAGGTGGTGAAAGAAGAGGTCCGGCATATAATATTGGGAACAATCAAGGAGCTGGAACTTCTACTGGACCTCAGACCAATGGCCCAAATGGCAATGGAAACTAGATGATGATCAATCCTGGGGGCATGACACCGCAGCCAGTGCAACAGCCGATTATGAGTAATAACATGTACTCATCAGCTACAAAAATAGCTCCTCAGGCAAGACGCATCAAAAGAGATTTCAACACACCACCATATCAGGGGAATGTAGCATCTGGTGATATCCCTCAAGGTTATCATTATGTTTCTGACTTCTACACTTTGGATGCTCAAGAGAACTCGAGATACAACAACAATACCGTCGGGGGGCAGAACATCGGCTATCAACAGCCGGTGAATCAAATTGACCAGTTGATGAGCCGGGTAACTGACCTAGTTCAAAAGCAATTTGGCTTGACGCTAAAATCTACAATGACTGGTTACAAAAAGCCGTATCCAGAATGGTTTGATCAGGTTGTTCTTCCTCCAAAATATAGAATTCCTGATTTTACCAAGTTCACAGGAACTAGTTCAGTATCAACCATAGAGCATATAACCCAGTTCCTAGTCCAGATCGGAGAGATCGGTGATGAGCAAGCACTCAAAGTCAGAATGTTCCCTTTCTCTCTATCTGGCGCGGCTTTCTCGTGGTTTTCATCTCTGCCACCTAACTCCATTTAGAGCTGGGATGATTTGGAAGATAAATTCCATAAATATTTCGGCTTCGGGGTATTGGAAAAAGGCTTAGTGGATTTAATCGATACAAGGCAAACTAATAATGAGTCTGGATGCCAGTACCTCCAAAGATTCAGAGAGATGAAGAATCAATGCTACTCCTTGATATTGCCAGATTCAGAGGTGGTTAGCATTGCAATTCGAGGATTGATACCTGCTATGAGAGAGAAAATCGGCTTCGGTTGTAACAACATGTCCGATTTAGCCAAAAAGGTGGCAAGTATCGATGCCCAGAATCGGTACAATCAGGTCTTTAAGCCCAAGAAAACTTACAATGCAGAAAGCCAATTCTTCCTGGGAGAAGAAAAAGATGATTCAGAAGATGAAAGCGATGAAGAAGTGGCTGCTGTAGATTGGGTTTGGAGAAATAGCGAGTACATGCCTTGGGCAAAAGTCAAAGGTACCGAAAAGGATGTAAAGTATAGCTTCGATATCACTAAGGCCGACAAGATATTTGAGTACTTGCTGGAAAAGGGTCAGATCAAGTTAACTAGGAACCATACCATCCCATCGGCCGAGGAGCTTAAAAATAAGAAAGGATTGCCGAGTTTTCAGAGATATGATACAAAGGGCGATCGTTAAAGGGAGGATAGGTCTGGAAAAGGCCAAAGGCATGTGCATCAATGGCCATCCTTTCCCACAAAACATGGTAACCTCAGCACCTCGGAGTGAGATCAAGGTGTTGACTTCTGATAAAGCCAAGACAGATGGGACAGTTTATCCAAGGAAGCAATTAACAGCCAAAGAATATCAGGAGATGAAAGGGAAGAAAAGCAGTGATCAACCTGAGACTTCAAAGGCTGGAGAAGCAAGAAGACGTCCAACTGTCAGGATCTTACTAAACAAATGGCAACGTCAGAAGGAAAGGAACCAAATGCAAGAGGAAAGAGATGAACAAGAATATCAAGAATGGCTTGAAGAAGAAGAGTATAGGAGGTCCCGGGAAGAAGGAAGACGCATCAGAGATGAAGAGAAGAATCATTGGGATTGTCCCTTCTTCAGACACTGTTCGAATGAAGGTTTTAAAACTTCCTACTCTTCATAATTGCCCAGAGTGCAGTGATCAGTACCGAGAGTATAGGCAGTCAAGGGACAACCATCAATCTGTACATGAAAGATTGAGGTTTGGAAATACAGATCGGCGCGTAAAAAATGAAAATGTTCATAATCGGCTTGGAGCAAGATTAGCCGATCATGATCATCCATGGCAAGAGGGACAATGGTGTCTTGGTGGTTTAACTAAAAGCCAGAAGCGACGGGTTCAAAGATTGAGGAACGATGAAGCCTAGAAGAAGAAATCCAAGGTCTGGCAAGTGAAGCAAACAACCGATAAGGGTGAACCATCGGCTCAATTTTAGGCATATACTTGTGATTTCAGATTTTAATCGGAGTTGCAGCGGTGAAATTACACAAGTTCAGAAAGCAGCAAGTGACTGCGAGAGGTTGAATGCTTGTTATTGCCTAACTTTTCAACTGTGCGAAGCCTATGCATAAGCAATCAGAAGCTTAAAGCAACAGTTTCGGTCATACACTACACAGCTCAAGTTTAACTCAAAGTGCAATGAGAAACAGTCTCGAAACTGTGAGGTGCTAACAAGCAAACCCATCTCGATCTTTCCAATTCACTTAACTTGGTTCAGATTTTAAACAGAATATGACATACCAAGCAAGTGAATGACTCAACACTAGAGACATAGCAACCTAGCATATATGAAAAGCACATGTGACTTCAACACATCCTACACATGCTAGTTGCATATCTCAATGGTGAACATTTTCAAGTTTTAAGTTCATTATCAAATTCACCATTCAAAGATAGCTCAGCTCATAGTATGCACTAGTGATCAGAAAGAGCATAAGCTACAGCATCAACATAAAGCATTGGAGCAAAAACTACACAGAGCATAGTTACATTCTTCAGAATATACACATGAAGCTCAGAATGTAAAAGTGTATGCCGAAATGCAAAAGATGCACGAAGAAATCAAAAAGAAGTAAAAACAACTGAAACCAAAAAGTCAGTGTATCATACAAAATCCAAAGTGTTTCCCCCATCTAAAAGGGGAAGCACACACCAAGCTCACCTCTCAACCTAGCAAAAGTTGATTGGTCCAAAGGCTTGGTAAAAATATCTGCCAACTGATGATGAGTATCGACATGGCGAAGGTCGATATCACCCTTCTCATAGTGGTCTCGCAGAAAATGAAAGCGCACATCAATGTGTTTGGTCTTAGAGTGCAGCACAGGGTTCTTAGCAACGCTAATAGCACTCGTGCTGTCACAAAGCAAAGGAACGCGAGAAAAGCTCAGACCGAAATCACGCAAAGTGACCATCATCCAAAGTAACTAGGAACAGCAGCTAGCCGCAGCAACATACTCAGCCTCCGTGGTAGACTGGGCGACGCTAGACTACTTGCGAGAGGACCACGAAACAAGAGAAGAACCAATAAACTGGCAAGTCCCAGAAGTGGACTTGCGATCAATACGGCAGCCAGCAAAATCGGCATCGGAATAACCGCAAAGGGAAAGGGTGGAGGAAGCAGAATACCAAATCCCGAATTCTGGAGAGAAGGATAAGTACCTCATAATGCGCTTGACCGCCTGACGGTGAGAGGTGCGCGGCGAAGACTGAAATCGCGTGCAAAGACACACCGCGAACTGGATGTCCGGGCGTGTCGCCGTCAGGTACAGCAGCGACCCGATCATACTCTGGTACTCCTTCTGGTCCACCGCTTCTCCCTCCTTGTCCGCATCCAGGGCCGTCAGGGCCGCCACGGGTGTTGGAAGAGGCTTGGGCTCACCCATGTCGAACTTCTTCAGGATATCTCTGGTGTACTTGCCCTGGTGCACAAACGTTCCTTCCCGGGTTTGCTTGATTTGCAACCCGAGGAAAAACGTCAGCTCGCCCATCATGCTCATCTCGAACTCCCTGCTCATAGTATCTGCGAACTTGGCAACCAACGCGTGAGAAGAACCACCGAAAATGATATCATCCACGTAAATTTGGACCAAGAGAGTATCAGTGCCTTGCTTGAGGAGAAAGAGCGTTTTATCTACACATCCCATTTTAAAACCCTTAGCAAGCAAAAAGGTTTTCAACCTATCATACCAGGCTCTAGGGGCTTGTTTCAAACCATACAAAGCTTTGTGAAGTTTAAAGACATGGTTTGGAAACTTGGGATTTTCAAAACTGGGGGGTTGTCTAACATACACCTCCTCTTCTATGTAGTCGTTTAAGAAGGAACTCTTGACATCCATTTGAAAAAGTTTGAAACCTTTGGATGCAGCAAAAGCCAAGAGTATCCTAATAGCCTCCAAACGTGCTACATGAGCAAACGTCTCCTCATAGTCTATCCCCTCCTTTTGACTATATCCCTGGGCTACGAGTCTGGCCTTGTTTCTCACAACATGGCCACCTTCTCCCTGTTTGTTTTTGAAAACCCATTTTGTCCCAATTGGATGACACTCAGAAGGTGGAGACACTAGAACCCAAACCCGATTTCTCTCAAAGTTCTCAAGCTCCTCATGCATGGCATTGACCCAATCAGGATTCGTCAAAGCGTGTCCAACATCCCGGGGTTCAAAATCAGCAACAAATGCAGAATGAGCAAAGTGAGAGATTTGCCTTGACCGGGTGATGCGTTCGTCGATGCTGCCGATCATCTGCTGAGGCGGGTGCTGGCTCTGAATGTGTCGTGACGCCTCCCTTGCCGAAGTGGCCTCCCCCTCAACAGCAGCTGGTGCCTCCCCGGGTACAAAGGGTACCGCTCGGGGTGGCGGATCCCACAACCCCCAGGAAGACGATGTGTCGGGGCCGTGAGTCGTCGTAGAGGCCGCTCTTTGCGGCACAGCAGGTGGAGGAGGTGCTGGGTCATCTATCCCTTCAGCACCTTCTTCTTCATCATCGAAAAGAGGTTCGCCAACCTCATGATCACCTGCACGCTCAAAACGAGAAGAAGGACAAACCATGGTCTCGTCGAAGGTGACATCGGATGTTTCCATGACTCAGTTAGTGTCAAGGTTAAGTACACGATAAGCACGAGTATGAGTGCCATAACCCAAAAACACACTGTCAGAAGAACGAGACTCAAACTTGTCCAAGTTGCCCTTTTTGAGTATAAAACAATGGCAACCAAAAACTCGAAAATAACTCAACTTGGGCAGTTTTCCAAAATGCAACTCATAAGAGGTCTTTTTCAAGAAAGCTCGAAGAAAAATGCGATTGGAAATATAGCATGCAGTGTTCATAGCTTCGGCCCAATATCGCCTAGGAGTCCTATGCTCATCGAGCATCGTCCTGGCCATCTCTACAAGGGTCCGATTCTTCCTCTCTACAACACCATTCTGAGGGGGTGTGTAAGGGGAAGAAAACTGATGCTCTAAACCCAAGGAGTTACAAAAGTTCTCAAAATCCGAATTCTTGAATTTGAAACCATTATCACTCCAAATTGCTCGCATAGAGTTCAAAGGGAACTCATACTGAAGACGCAAAATCAGATTGCGAGCAAAGGAGAAAGTCTCGGTCTTCTCAGCTAAAAAGAAGACCCACGAATATCTCGAAAAGTCATCAACAACAACAAGTACATACCACTTCCCCCCAACCAAGCTCACCCGAGCCAGACCAACAAGGTCCATGTGCAAAAGCTCTCCAGGGCGCTTGGTCATGACCTGAGTCACTGGATGGTGGGGAGCGGCAACCATCTTCCCGTGTCTACAAGAGTGGCAAACAAGATCCTTCTCCATAGATAACTTGGGCAATCCTCGGATTAGGCCAAGTGAACTAAGCCTTGCAAGCAAGTCAAAGCTCAAATGTCCAAGTCTCCTATGCCACTTCCAAAGATCAGAAGAGGAAGGTCCAGCCACAAGACAATGAGAAGTACCAAAAGACTCCGTGAAATTCGCACGAAAGACTTTTCCAAAGGGCGAAATCAAACACACAAGATTGCCCTAAGGATCCAAAATACGACTGAGATTCGGTTTAAAACGAATCTCATAGTCATCATCAAAAAGTTGCAAAACAGAAAGAAGGTTAAAATGCAAGTTAGAAACAAGAGCAACATCGCGCAACAGAAAGTGCTCATTAACTCGCACAGACCCACGAGACAGCACCTTACCTTTGCTGTTGTCGCCGAAGGTGATATACTCCTTTCCGGCGATCGGACTAGGACTAGAGAACCACTTGGCATTTCCGGTCATGTGCCTCGAACACCCGGAATCCACCAACCAAACGTTCTCCAATCATTTTACCTACATCAATAAAAAGACATAGGGTGAGCATATGGGCCAACACTGGGGTTAGTGAAGTAAGAAGAATACCAGTGTTGGGCCGGCTGCTCAAAAGAACGGTCAGTGTAAAAACCATTCCTAGACTGCCTACGGAGGAAGCGATCACCACGTTTAGAAGAACGTGGTCCGCTGGGGAAGGAGCGCTCACCGCGATACTCAAAACGCGGTGGGAGAAAACGCTCAACTGCAAAGCCACCGCCACAGGGTCCATAGCCTACAAATGCAGGCTCCCGCCGGGCACGCTCTCTATGAGGCCCACGCCTAGGGACTTGAGGCTCAACACCTCTAGGCCTAGCATCTCTCCTCGGAGCTCTCTGCTGCCTAGGCCTAGGAACTTGAGGTTCTGGACCTCTGGGCCTAGCAGCACGTCTCGGTGCTCTCCTCTGAACATTCGGCACATGTACATCATGGAAAGGATGGTACATGTCCATGTTGTTCATCTCCTTTGCACAGCGCGCCTCTCTCTTGCGCCTAAAACAGAACTCGCTCAAGTGTCCATCTCTCCCACAGTGCTCACAGTGGTACCTCACCGCTCTCAAAGGGGGTTGTTGGTACTCACGGTTGTGGGTATGGATCACCTTGCCCTTCTGTGGCAACTCCTCCTGGATAGGGGGCATTGTGTCCAGCTTGTTCTTTAGGTGGTTGGGTTTGGGAGCCCATTACTGGTTCTTGGGTGGAGCTCTCGGAGACTCAACAAAGACCTCATCCTTGGTGTTAGGCTTGAGAGGCTCTTTGGGTGGAAGCTTGGTAAGTTTGGGAGTAGTGGTGGAGTTGGGCTTCTCACTCGGATTCAGACCACTCGACTCTCCAATCTTCCCAAAAGTAGAAAGATCAACACCCTGAGCAAAGCCTACACCGGGACCTCCAGCAGCTCACTTGAATTGGGAAATCATCATCCCAAGCTATGGCTCACCACAAGACACCCATGACAAGATGGTCCGAAGGTATGTGTTTTCGTCCTCGGTTTGCATCTTGTCATGCTTCACATTGGCAATCTCCATCTCCAAACCCTCGCACAGAGCGCACCTAGTCACACAAGTGCTACCCGAGCTGGCCTCCTCAAGAGACACAATCTTGGCATTCTTCTCTGCCAACTCGGATTGCAAGACAGGACAAGTCTTGCACGCACCCAACAGCATGGGTCCAGCACGGAGCTCATTCACCTCTCCTACCAACGCAACATACTTACTTCTCAAAGTGAGAAGATCAGTCATGTGCGTGGTGCATGCCTCGCACTCCTCCTCATCTGTGACAACTACGGTGGACTTGACAGAATCAAGTTCTTTCACCGTATCCTCCCACTTCTGCCTAAACTCCTTGCGCTCTCTAGCGGCTCGCCTAAGCAACTTATCTTGACTAAGGAGCGCGGCAGTAAGTTTCTCGACCTCAGCGGAAAGCTCATCGTGGGTCAGAGATACCTGGGAGGTGTCGTCGTCGTCGTCGTTGCGAGGGGAATTCACCAGCTCGCCGTCGACCTCCTTGCCGAGGGCCATGGTGCAGAGGCCGTCGTCGTTGGTGAAGAAGCAGAGACCGTTCAGCTTGTCCTCGATCCTCTTCTTCTTCTCGGACTCGTCATCGCTTGAGCAAGCAGAGTCGTCATTCGAGTCGTCGACATCGCTGAGCGTGGCGAAGAACGCGCGCTGCTCAGCTTGGGCCTTCTCCAAGTACTTCTTCTTGATGTACTCCTTGTCGAAGCTGCCCCTTCGCTTGTGCCTCGCGGGGACGTACTTCTCCTTGCACTTGCCGGAGTCGTACTTGTGCCCATGATCGCCCTTCCCAGATGAATACTTCTTCTTGGGGCAGTTGGCGATGAAGTGATCGGGGTCGCCGCACTCATAGCATCCTGAGCGTCCTCCTCCGCGGCGACGGTTCATGCGGTTGTTGTGGAACCGCGAGAACCGGTTGGTGAGCAATGCCAACTCGTCATCCCCCAAAGACTCCAGCTGGTCCTCTGTGACAGAAAAGAGAGACGAAAGAGCAAAGCCTCCAGAGGGGTTAGAAGAGCCAGAAACCAAAGCCATAGTCGGGCCAGAAGGATTCTCATAAGAAGCCCTCGCCATGGCATCAATCTCACTGGACTTGAGCTTACTGAAGAGCTAGTCGCACGTGAGGGTCTCATAGTTAGGTGATTCGATGATCGCCTGAACTTTGGAATCCCACACCGATCGATCAAGGGTATGCAAAAGCTTCAAAGCCCTCTCATGATCGTCGGAAGGCAACAGCTCCTTGTTAGCCCTCATCCTGTTGACAATCACCTGAAAGCGAGCGAATAAACTTTCTATGCTCTCGCCAGGCATATGTCAAAAGTTCTCATACTTTCGCTTGAACGACTCATAGAGTCGGGTTTTGACTGGAGAGGTTCCCTCATGGAAACACATGAGGGTGGCCCAAATCTCCCGAGCCGTAGCGAGGTGAGAAACGCGATCAAACTCCCTCATGCTCAAACATGGGAAAAGAGCATTACGGGCTCGGCTATTGGCTTCGTGCTCATCAATCTGAAGCTGAGAGACACGAGCAGCCAAGACCACGTAATCGGCAGAGTTGCAAATATCCCAAATGGAAGCACCCAAGCTCTGCAGATAGGCCGACATGCGTATCTTCCAATACGCATAGTTCGTACCATCGAAAATGGCGGTTTTCCCACGCCGCGATCCATGTCGCCTTCTGTGGATCTGGAACCGGCTAAGGTGGAAGATCCTTAACCTGCTCCGATACCAATTGAAGGACCGAGAATGCTACCAGAAAGCGACCAGAGGGGGGTGAATGGGAGCTTCAAAATTCCTTTCGGAAACTTGATGCCACTGTCCCGTAAATCAACCCCAAAGGCAAACCCTAGAGCTTGCTAGTGTCCACGACCCTAGATCTAGGGTGGATGCTTCCAAGAAGCACAATGGCACACTACACAACTCTAGAAAACCAACGCAAAAGACGGAAGGCAAATCCGACACCGAACGAACAATCGGCGAATGAAAACGTGCTGAACAGTCACGACCGGACTCTGGCTAGCATCCGGTCAGCAGGGACCGGACGCGTCTGGTCACACAAATGCCGATCTGAGACCTCACTGAGTTGGACCGGACTCACGAGTCTGGAGCGTCCGGTCGAAGGCAGTGCGTCCGGTCAGTAGAAAGCACACACAGTGAATAGTGCCAGAGATGAGTCCGGTCAGTGAGCAACCAGTGCGTCTGGTCAGGGCACGAAACATAGTAGTGAGCTGTTCAACAACCGGACTCACTCTCAGCGTCCGGTCATCCCGTGGGGAGCGTCCGGTCACCTCGAAACTGGGCAGTTCGTCCACCGACTTGACTCGATCTCACCCAAAACGAATCCTCTAGGGATCAAACTTGGTGAGAAGAGTCACAAGGAGGATAGTGAGCTATCTCTAAGAGATCATGGCTCGAACCTATCTCCAAATCGATGAATCAAAGAAATTCGGGGGAAGGGAGAAACACTTGACCCGAAATGAAAATCGATCGATCTCCTAGACCGTGAGGTTAGAAGTGAATTCCTTTGGTCAAAAGAAGTGCCTCACGATCTAGAACAACTTGGTGCAAACGGATTTGCAAAAGATGAACCGAGCAAAGAGATCAAGCGACGGGAAAATCGTGGAGAAAAAGGATTCCGCGAAGAATACGAACGAAATGCGAATCACAACCACGAATTGCAACCGTGTGTCTACCACACGCTACAACAGTGAGGTTACGGCCTCACTTCCTTAAAAACTCATGAACACAGAGGTATTGTTCTCTTCTCTGTGGATCTCAGGTTCGCTACAGCAGGGGAGAGGGAGAGCAGAAAAACCTAGAAGCAAAAGAGCAAATGACTAAGATAGGAAGGGAGGAGGGTGTCTCCCTCTACTTATCCTAATTTCTAATTCCTACTCTAGCCCTCTCTAATTGCAGAGCGAACCAGCTAAACCCTAAGGTTATTCTGGACCAAATCGGTGGTAGGTGTATCCGACGGCCACGCTCGCACAACTCGTAGCGTTGCCTCGACGCAACCTCCCGATTGCCGCCACGTGCCGCCCTCGCTCTGCACCCCCGGTTTTGTGGCCCAAACCGAGAAACCAACCTTTTCCAGCCAACCTCGGTTTTGAGGCCCAAACCGGGAAACCAGCCCACCAAGCATCTGAGTTTTGAGGCCAAACTCAGCAAACCCTCAGCGCCCAGGTTTTGAGGCCCAAACCTGGAAACCGTCCTCAGCCCGAGTTTTGTGGCCAAACTCGGAAACCATCCGCTCCTAGGTTTTGAGGCCTAAACCTGGAAACCGTCCACCCGATGGTTTTTCCCTGGCTCTACCACCAAACCGACGTCGTAGATGGGATGCACCTCCCGTGCACCCCATCCACCGACACGTGTCCCCAAGTCCACGACTCAGGCAACACATGACTGCAAGTCTTCACTTGTTGTCGTCATAGGCTGCCAGCCACCACAGCTGATCCTCGGGCCTCTGGTCCCTCAGTCCAAGCCTCACGTCCGCCCTTCGCCACTCTCGGTCCATCGGCATGGCACGTCTCGACTTGACCTTCACCTCGCCTTCGATCACTGTATCCGTGCTCGACACCTGCACAACACAAGCCAAAGAACATGCGCATCATCCCAGTTGACAATCACTCATCACTCAGAGACACAGCATACACCCATGTATCCGTAGGTGACACCGTGGAAATGGTACCAGCCGATTCGACTCTTAGTATTGCTTATTCAGATCCTGATGTTTGGAATTTTGACAACGTAGAGTGCTTTTCCGGAAGGATTCTAGAAGAAGACTTTCTCAAGACAACTAACGAAGGTCAACAGCCAATCTGAGCAATTGGCTTCAAAAATATTCTGAAGGATTAATTTGCTGCAATGATTCGCATCAACGCCAACAAAACAAGGCCGGTGTTGTGACAATCAAGATTGATTCTTTTAGAATTAGAATCAAAGATCGATTTATTTGATTTTGTAGCTGATATGTATGTATCGTCTTTGATTTTAATTGATAGCCGATACTAAGAAGTATCGTCTTTAGAAGATCCATCAAAAGGAAAATTTTGGAAAAACTCAAGCAGTGCGATGCAAAGAAATATCAGGCAAACGATATTTAACAAAATTATTAAGCCTGACGATGCAGGGACAAACTTGTTGTTCAGATTTGTTCGGCCACCAGGCCGGATACACAAAAGAGACATTAAAAACAAACTAATCAAGGTGGAGCTGGTTCAGGAGGTCCTCTAGGTGCGACACCTCCGTCACGGCGAGCCCCAGGGGCTGGAACTCCTCCACCAGCTACCGGATGTCCTCCCTCGTCCAGGCGTCGACGAAAGAAGGAGAAACTTCCCCGGAGATCTCAGCGCCGCTGAGTTCGGCTCCGGCGAGGGCGAAGGTGGCACCGTAGCAGATGGCGTGGAGGGCCAACTCCCTGATGCGCGTCCCGACATCATCCAGGCGCATCCGCAGATTGTCTCCCCGTGCGTTCATGAAGTCGGCAATCACTGTGGCCCGCCCAGGGAGCCAATCGAGTTGTTGTTGAAGTTCTATAATTGAATAAAAAGAGACTAAATTTCAGAAAGATAGCCGATTCAATCGAATCAAATAACAAATCAGCTAAGTATTTAAACAAGCAGTTGCCAACAAATTCACTAATGCTGTTATACAAAAAGCAATCAAAGTGATGAGTTGGAATATTTGGAAAAATGTACCAGCAACCCTGGCGTCGAACGCCTCTAGGTGCTCGAGAGCACTGTTGAGGCGGGCACGAAGGGTCTCCCGTTCCTCCACCAGGCGGGCGGTTCGACGGCGCTCCTCCTCCAGGAGGTGATGAGTGTCGGTGACGCCCCGGATGAAGGCCCACGCGTCATCATCCAGAGCCAACCCATGCCCCGATGGGGGTTGGCTGGGGCCTTGGTCATCCACCGGAGGAGAAGGGCTACGGAAAAGTTAGGGTTTTTCCCGGGGAAATGAAAGATTTTGAAGCACAAGAAGGTGTTAGGGAAAGGAACTTTTACCCGAGAACGCGACGACGGGTTGCCGGAGGACCATCCACGGACTCCGATGCCTCCGCGGGGCGTTTTCCGCGATTGTCCGCCATTGCTTTGGCCGCCGAGGGAGGAAGAAGAGCAGTTGGTGAATGAGAAGAACAAAGGCCGAAGAGTGAAGCAATGAATGCACGATGTGTTCGAGAAGTCGGCGTCTGGTATTTATGAGTAAGACTCGAGAAGGTGAGAAGGCGTCGGCTCGGGGGCACCCTCGGATCCAGATCCTAAGGTGAATCGACTAAGTAAGCCATTCTGGTACTGATCGGCTAAAGGACAAGTTGTCTGGATGATATCGGCTGAAAATGGCTGATAAAGCTTCAAGTGTTAAATAAAAACAGAGTATCATGATATCGGTTAACCAATGAAGAATGTTCACAGAGGGAGTGCGGATACATGGGTGTATGCCGAGTCTCTAAGTGATGAGTGATTGTCAACGGGTTTGATCGCATGTTCTTTGGCTTGTGTTGTGCAGGTGTCGAGCACGGAGACAGTGATCGAGGGCAAGGTGAAGGTCAAGCTGAGACGTGTCGTGCCGATGAACTAGGTGCGATGAAGGATGGGCGTGCCGTGCGGCGGACGTGCCATGCCGATGTATCGAGCAGTGAAGGGCGGACGTGAGGCTTGGACTGACGGACCGGAGTGCCTGAGGATCAGCTGTGGTGGCTGACAGCCTGGGACAGCGACGAGCGGAGACTTGCGGGGCACGGTGTTGCTCGGGTCGAGGACCTGGGGACACGTGTCGGTGGACGGGGTGCACGAGCGGTGCATCCCCTCTACAGCTTCGGTTTGGTGGCTGAGCCAGTGAAAAACCACCGGTGGACGGTTTCCAGGTTTGGGCCTCAAAACCTGGGTTCTGAGGGTTTCCGAGTTTGGCCACAAAACTCGGGCTGAGGACGGTTTCCAGGTTTGGGCCTCAAAACCTGGGCGCGGATGGTTTGCTGAGTTTGGCCTCAAAACTCAGACGCTGGTGGGCTGGTTTCCCGGTTTGGGCCTCAAAACCGGGGGTTGCTGGAAAAGGCTGGTTTCCCGGTTTGGGCCACAAAACCGGGGGTGCAGAGCGAGGACGGCACGTGGCGGCAATTGGAAGGTTGCGTGGAGGCAACGCGGACGAGTTGTGCGGGCGTGGCCGTTGGATCTACCTACCACTTGAGTTGGTCCAGAATAACCTTAGGGTTTAGTTGGTTCGCTCTGTAATTAGAATAGAGAGGGGTAGAGTAGGAAATAGACTTAGACTAGAATAGGATAAGTAGTCAGGGGAGACACCCTCCTCCCCAATCTCAGTTTTAGCCACCTCATTTGCTCTTTGCACTTAGGGTTTCCTGCTCTCCCATCCCCTGCTGTAGCTGAGATCCGCAGAGAGACTTGCAACTCTGTGTACTGTTGATTTTGAGGAAAGGAGGCCGTAACATCCTTGTCGTAGCGTGTGTTTCCGCTTCGGCTTGCAATTCGTGGGTGTGATTCGCGTTTTGTTCGTGTTCTTCGCGGAATCCTTTTTCCCCACGATTTTCCCGTCGTTTGATCTCTTTGCTCGGTTCATTTTTTTGCAATTCCGTTTGAACTGGTTTGTTCTAGATCGTGAGGCACTTCTTTCCACCGAAGGAATCATCCTCTAACCTCACGGTCTAGGAGATCGATCGATTTTTCGTTTCGGGTCAAGTTTTCTCCCTTCCCCCGAAATTCTTCGATTCATCGATTTGGAGATAGGTTCGAGCCATGATCTCTTAGAGATAGCTCACTATACTCTTTGTGACTCTTCTCACCAAGTTTGATCCCTAGAGGATTTGTTTTGGGTGAGATCGAGTCGAATCGGTGAACGAACAGCCTGAATCGGGGTGACCGGACGCTGCCTGTTCAACGACCGGACGCTGTCAGTGAGTCCGGTCGATGAACACCTTCGCTGTGTTCGGTTCGTGACTTGACCGGACGCACCTTTCGCTAAGTGACCGGACTCGCTCATTGTACTGTTCACTTGGCTTGTATTTTGTGACCGGACGCACTGCTCTCGACCGGACGCTCGTCTCTGGTGAGTCCGGTCAGAAACAGTAAGCTCCGAAAACTGTTTTTGCACGACCGGACGCGTCCGGTGGTCAGCGACCGGACGCAGGCAGAGTCCGGTCAGTGCTGGTTCGACGCGTTTTCGTCCGCAGTTTGTTCGTTCGTCTTTCGATTCGAGATTCGTTTGTTGCGTTGGATTCCTAACTTCGTGCTCTACAGAATTTGGGCTTCCCGCTTTACAAAATAGCCTGAATCCCCCTCACGTTTCTCGGGGGAGGTTGAGGTTACCCAAAACCCATCCCGTCACTAGTTGACTTGCGTGAACTTGGGTGAGGAAGTTTTTGTGGTGCCTCGCTGTGATCCCAGGGATCATCCACCCTCTTCCAAGGGTCGTGGGCATCACGTTTTCGGTAGTAGCTCTTGGGGATTGATTTTGGGACACTTGGCCAAAGTTTCGAGAGAAATTTTATTGGCTCCCATTCACCCCCCCCCCTCTGGTCGCCTTGCTTTTGCATTCTCGGTCCTTCAATTGGTATCGGAGCGGGTTAAGGATCTTCCACCTTAGCCGGTTCCAGATCCATGGAAGGCAACATGGATCGCGGCGTGGGCAAACCGCCGTTTTTCGATGGGACGAACTATGCGTATTGGAAGATACGCATGTCGGCCTATCTGCAGAGCTTGGGTGCTTCCATCTGGGATATTTGCAACTCTGCTGATTACGTGGTCTTGGCTGCTTGTGTGACTCAGCATCAGATCGATGAGCACGAAGCCAATAGCCGAGCCCGTAATGCTCTCTTTTCGTGTTTGAGCATGGGAGAGTTTGATCGCGTTTCTCACCTCTCTACGGCTCGGGAGATTTGGGCCACCCTCATGCATTTTCATGAGGGCACCTCTCAAGTCAAAACCCGACTCTACGAGTCGTTCAAGAGAGAGTATGAGAACTTTAGACATCAACCTGGCGAGAGCATAGAGAGTTTATTCGCTCGCTTTCAGGTGATTGTCAACAGGATGAGGGCTAACAAGGAGCAGTTGCCTTTCGACGATCATGAGAGAGCCTTGAAGCTTTTGCATACTCTTGATCGGTCGGTGTGGGATTCTAAAGTTCAGGCGATCATCGAATCGCCTAACTATGAGACCCTCACGTGCGACGAGCTCTTTAGTAAGCTCAAGTCCAGTGAGATTGATGCCATGTCGAGGGCTTCTTATGCGAATCCTTCTGGCCCGACTATGGCTTTGGTTTCTGGCTCTTCTGCTAATCCCTCTGCTGGCTTTGCACTTTCTTCACTCTTTTCTGTCACAGAGGATCAGCTTGAGTCGTTGGGGGATGACGAGTTGGCAATGCTCGCCAACCGGTTCACGCGGTTCCACAACAACCGCATGAACCGTCGCCGCGGTGGAGGACGCTCAGGATGCTATGAGTGCGGCGACCCCGACCACTTCATCGCCAACTGCCCCAAGAAGAAGCATTCATCTGGGAAGGGCAATCATGGGCACAAGTACGACTCTGGCAAGCGCAAGGAGAAGTATGTCCCCGCGAGGCACAAGCGGAGGGGCGGCTTCGACAAGGAGTACATCAAGAAGAAGTACTTGGAGAAGGCCCAGGCTGAGCAGCGTGCGTTCTTCGCCACGCTCAGCGATGTCGACGGCTCGGATGACGACTCCGCTTGCTCAAGCGATGACGAGTCCGAGAAGAAGAAGAGGATCGAGGACAAGCTGAACGGTCTCTGCTTCTTTGCCGACGACGATGGCTTCTGCACCATGGCGTTTGGGGATGAGGTCGATGGCAAGCTAGAGCACACCCCTCGGGACGACGACGACGACGACACCTCCCAGGTATCCCTCACCCACGACGAGCTTTCTGCTGAGGTTGAGAAGCTTACTGCCGCGCTCCATAGTCAGGACAAGTTGCTTAGGCGTGTTGCTAGAGAGCGCAAGGAGTTTAGGCAGAAGTGGGAGGACACGGTGAGAGAACTTGAGTTTGCCAAGTCCACCGTGGTCGTGTCGGAGGAAGTGGAGTGTGAGATGTGCACCATGCACATGACTGACCTTCTCACTTTGAGAGGTAAGTATGTTGCGTTGATAGGAGAGGTGGATGAGCTGAAAGCTAGACTTTCTCTGTTGGGTGCGTGCAAGACTTGTCCTGTCTTGCAATCTGAGTTGGCAGAGAGGAATGCCAAGATTGTGTCTCTTGAGGAGGCCAACTCAGGTAGCACGAGTGTGGCTAGGTGTGCTTTGTGTGAGGGTTTGGAGATGGAGATTGCGAATGTCAAGCATGGCAAGATGCAAACCGAGGAGGAAAACACATACCTTCGGACCATCTTGTCATGGGTCTCTTGTAGTGAGCCGCAGCTCGGGATGATGATCTCCCAATTTAAGCGAGCTGCTGGAGGTCCTGGTGTAGGTTTTGCTCCTTGTGGTTGATGGTTCTGCTTTTGGGAAGATTGGAGAGTGAGTGGTCTGAACCCTAGTGGAAGCCAAGCGACTCCACCCACTACTATAAGTGGTTGCCAAGAAGTCCACACAAAGAGCCCGTCAAACCTACCACCAAGGATGGGGTGTTTGAGGAACCTCCGAGAGCTCCACCAAAACCAAGTGTGGCATCCCAAACCCAACCATCTGAAAAACAGCTGGATACAATGCCACATATCAGGAGGAGTTGCCACAGAAGGGCAAAGTGATCCACACCCACAGCCATGAGTACCAACAACCCCCTTTGCGTGCGGTGGGTTTCATTGGGACTTCTGTGGGAGAGATGGACACTTGAGCGAGTTCTGCTTTAGGCGCAGAGAGAGAGGCGCGCCGTGCTGGGGGAGATGAACAACCCGGACATGTACATCTTTCCATGATGTACATGCGCCGAATGTTCAGAGGAGAGCACCAAGACGTGTTGCTAGGCCAGAGGTCCGGAACCTCAAGTTCCCAGGCCTAGGCAGCAGAGAGCTCCGAGGAGAGACTCTAGGCTAGAGGCACAGTGCCTAAGTTGCTAGGCCTAGGCCTCGTAGAGAGCGTGCGCGATGGGGTCCTGCCTTTGCAGTTGACGGACCCCGTGGCGGAGGCTTTGTTGAGCGCTTTCCCCACCGCAGGTTGAGTATCGCGGTGAGCGCTTCTTCCCTAGCGGACCACGTTTCCTGTACGTGGTGATCACTACCCCCGTAGACAGGCTAGGAATGGTTTTTACTCTGACCGTTCTTTTGAGCAGCCGGCCCAACACTGGTATTCTCCTTACTTCACTAACCCCAGTGTGGACCGTTTGCTCACCCTATGTCTTTTATTGATGTAGGTAAGACGGTTGGAGGACATTTGGTTGGTGGATTCCGGTTGTTCGAGGCACATGACCGGAAACGCCAAGTGGTTCTCCAGCCTTAGCCCCGTCGCCGGAAAGAGAGTACATAACCTTCGGCGACAATAGTAAAGGTAAGGTGTTATCCCGTGGACGGTGCGGGTTAATGAGCACTTGTGTTGCGCGATGTTGCTCGTTTCTAACCTGCATTTTAACTTGCTTTCTGTTTCGCAACTTTTGATGAGTGATGACTATGAGATTCGTTTTAAACCGAACCTTAGTCGCATCTTAGATCCTCAGGGCGATCTTGTATGTCTGATTTCGCCCTTTGGGAAAGTCTTTCGCGCGAATTTCTCGGAGTCGTTTGGTTCTTCTCGCGTGTCTTTTGGCTAGTCCTTCTCCTCCGATCTTTGGAAGTGGCATAGGAGGCTCGGTCATTTAAGCTTCGACTTGCTTGCAAGACTTAGCTCACTTGGCCTAATCTGAGGATTGCCCAAGCTTCGATGGAGAAGGATCTAGTTTGCCATTCTTGCAGACATGGGAAGATGGTTGCCGCTCCCCACCATCCAGTGACTAAGGTCATGACCTCGCACCCGGAGAGCTTTTACACATGGACCTTTTGGTCGGCTCGGGTGAGCTCGGTTGGTGGCAAGTGGTATGTTTTGGTTATTGTTGATGACTTTTCGAGATATCGTGGGTCTTCTTTTTGACTGAGAAGATGAGACTTCTCCTTCACTCGCAATCTGATTTGCGTCTTCAGAACGAGTTCCCTTGAACTCGATGCGAGCTATTAGAAGTGATAATGGTTCCGAATTCAAAATTCGGATTTTGAGAAGTTTTGTGACCGCCTTGGTTTGGAGCATCAGTTTTCTTCCCCCTACACACCGCCCCAAAATGGTGTTGTAGAGAGGAAGAATCGGACCCTTGTTGAGATGGCCAGGACAATGCTCGATGATAGGACTCCTAGGCGCTATTGGGCCGAAGCTATGAACACTGCATGCTACATTTCAAATCGCATTTTTCTCTGAGAGCCTTTTTGAAGAAGACCTCTTATGAGTTGCGTTTGGTCGCCAACCCAAGGTGAGTTATTTTAGAGTCTTCGGTTGCCACTGTTTTATATTGAAGAAGGGCAACCTGGACAAGTTTGAGTCTCGTTCTTCTGACGGGGTTTTTGGGTTATGGCACTCACACTAGAGCATATCGTGTGTACTTAACCTTGATACTAACCGAGTCATGGGACATCGATGTCACCTTCGACGAGACTCTTGTTTTCTCCTTCTTCTCGTTTTGAGCGTGCAGCTGATCATGAGTTGGAGAGCCTCTTTCGATGACGAGGAAGAGGGTGCTGAAGGTATGGATGATCCAGCACCCCCTCCACCTGCCGTGCCGCAAGGAGCGGGCCTCGACGACGATCACGGCCCCGACACCTCCTCTTCCTGGGGGCGTGTGGGATCCTCCACCTCGCGCGGTTGCCTTTTGTACCCGGGGTGGAATCAGCTGCTGTTGAGGAGGAGGTCATTCTTCCCGGGAGGCGCCACGACACATCCAGCGCCAGCACCTCTCAGCAGATGATCGGCAAACATCGGCGAGCGAGTCACTCGCTCCAGGTCACAGCACATCTCTCACTTCGCTCACTCTGCTTTTGTTGCTATTTTTGAGCCCCGAGATGTTGGACACGCATTGACGGATCGGATGGGGTTAATGCCATGCATGAGGAGTTAGAAAACTTTGAGCGAAATCAGGTTTGGGTTCTAGTTCCACCTCACCTGACTGTAAGCCTATTGGGACAAAATGGGGTTCAAAAAACAAGCAAGGAGAGGATGGCCACGGTGTGAGAAACAAGGCCAGGCTTGTAGCGAAGGGTTATAGTCAGAAGGAGGGGATAGACTATGAGGAGACGTTTGCTCCTGTAGCTCGTTTGGAGGCTATTAGGATCTCTGGCTTTTGCTGCATCCAAAGGTTTCAAACTGTTTCAAATGGATGTCAAGAGTGCCTTCTTAAACGGCTACATAGAAGAGGAAGTATATGTAGAAACACCCCCCGGTTTTGAAAATCCCTTTTCCAAACCATGTTTTTAAACTCCACAAAGCTTTGTATGGTTTGAAACTGTGACGGAACGACCCTAATCCCATGGCCCACGTGTCCCTGTCAACTTCTGACAGCCGAACCCATGTTCCATGTGATTAAGACCTGTTCGCCACCGGGCTACATCAGTGCCCAATGTCCGCAGGATCATCTCACAATTCGGTTACAGCATTTCATACTTTTATAAATAACATCGGAATAAAGAGCGGAAGACTTAAATAACATTAGTTTTACAAACCGAGGTTTCAAATGAGGTAAGGAGTACGATTATTACAAACCATTGTTCGGGAAATTCAAAGTAGACAAACGTAGCGGAAGCAATACATAAAGATACATGTAACACCCAGCCCGAGGGTGCACATTTACTCATCGGCCTCATCGGCCTCCTCCTGGACGAAGGTCACGCAAACAGGGTGCGAGACACATCGGGGTTCAGGCATACCTGCAACATGGGTAACAACCCCTGAGTACGGGGTACTCAACAAGACTTACCCGACTAAAGGAAAAAGGGAGAAGACTCAGGAATGAAGGCTTAGGGTAGTCAAGGTAAGGCTTAAGCAAGATCAAGTATTTGCAGAAAAGCATTTTTGTAAAACTTATTTTATTTTGAAAGATTCGGTATTCCTCAAATCTCATCGTTCATGATTCATTTTACATTTCAAAACATTCCTAGTTGAGAACCACTCTCCGTTGACAGTCAGTGGACCAAGTCTCCATAACCGAGGAGCAACGTTAATCCGGATAAATAATACTCAGCTGAGGATCCCTATCCACACTGCATATGTAGCACCCAAGCTTGCATATGCCAACTCGTCTACCACGATTCCTCCAAGATTGGGCCCGGTCCTACGCCACCGGAAGTACAGTACCACACTCCAATCCGGGACTTTAACCCACGTGGGACATGCTACTTCCGCCATCTCTCCACTCCCAGTGCGCGGTTGTCGGTCAATAAAGATTCCTCGGAGCCAGAGCTTTCCGTAGTATGTGAATAGTTACAAGTCTTGACAGCAGGCCCCCATACGGATGGTCCCTAATTTTCAGCCAGAACTATACCTTGGTTATATCTCACCCAAGCGTAATAGTCCTGTCAGTTTTTCAACCCTGTCCCGGTCGGTGTCAACTGTTGAGTCCCGGACTACAAATGACGGCACCGTACGCTCGGACAACCTCTCCACGCTATTGACTAGGTACGGATCAGGTAACTAGCCAGTAGACGGGAGTAAAGCCAAATTCCCATAAACATTCTTAAAGTGATCACACTTTGAAATTGGCATTTTTATTGCAAATCTATTGAATAGCATTGCTAAGCATTTTGCAAATAGTTTTGAAACAAGGGTATGTGTATCTTTTGGTGGGGGTAGATTATGCAAGTAATAGGTCATCACACAACTCCTATAACCTAATGCAATAGTTTAACTTAAAACATTTAAGAAGAACTTTATAAAAGCAAGGAAGGGTTTAAATGCACCGGGGCTTGCCTTGGATGGCAAAAAGAGGAGACTCGGGATAGGTATAGGTGTCGGAGCTCGGGGTCGCCTCGGGAGTTAGTTCGTCAACACGCGGCCTCGCTCTGGTACCATTCTTCGTCAACTATACGGATGCAAAGATGAATGCTCATGAGAATGATGATATGGACTTAAGGTGCAAGACAATTCTACTGATTCTAGATTACTCTTAAACAAGGCATAATCGAAATCTAGGTTGAGCATAAAAGGTAACCATTTCTTCCTTAAGCAATATTGATTAAACTAGCCTTATATACTTATCCTAAGCATCATCAAATCATAGCATCACAACCATAGACCAAAGGGTAGGGGTCTATGAACATCAATCAATCCAAAGATCACATCATCAAAAACTTATTACCAACCCTAATCCACCTTTCTATTCTTCTTAATTTATTTAAAAGGTCATTTTATGAAGTTGTTCCAAAAATTACCAAATTAATTCCATAAGTTCATTATGGCATAAACAGATGGCAAAACAATTTCATAATTTTTGGAGGTCATTAAGGTGCTTAATTAAATCTAGACATTTAATTAACAAAAGGCACTATTCAACTATTTAAATAAAAGCTCAAAATCAACTTGTTCCAAAAGACTTCAAAATTTTACCAGAGACTCAGAAAGGCATAACTAGCACATAAAAATTTATCTCCAGATTTTTGGAGTTATAGATCACTCCCCAAAAATACCAAACCTCCATTTTTCAATTAAAAGGGGAATTTTACATTTTTAAATCTTTGCACAAAACTCAAGTTTCATTTTTTATAAAATACTCCAGAGCATAAAGAGTCTACCACAAAAATTCAGATTTTTGGATGCACACAGAAAATCATACAAAAAAGAGAAAACAGAACACTATTCACATCTCTCAGAAAAAGAGAAGAGCACTGTGCTCCTTCTAGGCCGGGCTCGGCGAATCGCGGGGGCTCGGGCGAATCGCGCGGGGGCTCGGTCGAGACGGGCTCGGTCGAGACGGGCTCGGTCGAGACGGAAGCGACAGCTTCGTCCGAGGCCTGGCCCGGAGGCTCGGGCGAGACGGAGAAGTAAGCCTCCGTCCGAGGCCTGACTCGGGCGAACGGAGAGAGAGCATGCGCTCGCCGAGGCTTGGGCTCGGCGAAGCGGAGGAGGGCATGCGCTCGCCGAGGCTGGGCTCGGGCGAGACGGAAAAAACAAGCCTCCGTCCGAGGCGTGACTTGGAGGCTCGGGCGAAACGGAGTGGAAGCAGAGGCCGCAGGCTTCGGATGCTTACCACGGTCGGAGGCAGGGCTCGAGGGTGGGGACACGCGCTCGAGGGTGAGGCTCGACACGCGCTCGAGGGTGAGCTCGACACGTTCTCGAGGGTGAGGCTCGAGGAAGAGACGACCGCGGCGGCGCTCCGGCGATCCGGCGATCCTGCTCAACACACGAGACCGCAAGGGCCGGGTTAGAGTCGCACGGAACCGAGGAAGCTGACACAGGGGTCGGGAGAAGGTATCCGTGACCGGAGGGGAAGTATTTGACGAACCCGAGATCACCGGGGTTCCGTCGGAGTTTGGGAAGATGGGGTTACGCCGGGCGATTGGAGGCGGGGAAGGTGAAATTGGGGGGTGGGAAAGCTTCACGAGCTCAAGGCGGAGCTTTCGGGCTAGGTGGTTGAGCGGCGGGAGCTCCGGAGAGGTCTGGCCACGGTGGCGGAGGTGAGTGCGGAGGTCGGAGCTCCGGCAGGGCTTATATAGCCGCGGCCAGAGGCCGGTAGAGAGCACGGGGGTGGGTGGATAAGCTCGGCGGACGCGTGCGCTCTCGATTGCGCGCAGGCGGGAAGGACAGGCGTGCGGCGGGGCTCGGGCGCAGACAGCGCCGGCCATGGCCACGCGGCGGCGCGGCGAGCAGGAGCAGTAGGGGACGGGAGCGGGGGTCAATGTGCGCGTGCGGGTGCGAAAAGATGGGCGACAACGGCGGCAGGTTGGTGGCGCGTGGGGAGCCGCCAGACGCGTGCAGGCGCAGCGCCGGCGCCATGGCCGGGGCCCCCTCTGCACTGCGCGGCTAGAGGTAGGGGACGAACAGTGCTAGGCCTAGGTTTTGACTTTTGCTGGTTTCTGTATTTTGCAAATTACTTCCAAATTTGAACTGGGCAACAAAAACAAAACACCAAAGTTGTTCAAAAAAGAGATCTACAACTTTGTCAATATGAACATTTTCAAATTCCAAATAGTTTCTGAACCATATACAAAAACAGAAAAGGGGACACTTTTCAAATTGATTCAAATCAAAATTACTTTGGATTTCAAACTGAAACTTGAAAATCCTTATATATGAAAGTTGTTCCATTTGTCAAAACCTACAACTTTGCTAATATACACTTTTTCTGAAACTCAATAGTTTTGGATAAATTTTTAAAACTGAAAAGGGGACAAAACTGGAATTTGAATGAATTTGAAATTACTTCAAATTTTATATAGAAACATGGAAATCTGTATACCAAAGTTGTTCCTCTAGGTCAGATTCACAACTTGCTTTTTGAACCAACTCAAAATTTTGAATTATGAAAAAGTTATCAGAAAGGGAATAAATCCAGGATTTGGGAATTTAGGGTTTTGCAAAAGGACAATCAAATCAAATCTGATTTTAGAACTTTGATCAATGCAACAAACATCAGGGCATCAAATTCAAACAAGAACTACATAGAACTAGGCACAGAGGTGAAATTACCATTTTGCCCTTAGAGGAAGAATTGGGCTTTAGGGTTTTTGAAAAGGGACTAAAGCATAGCAATTAAGCAATCCAAATGCATCACAGGAAATGATTAATGCTTAAGATGATGACATGTCAAGTTAATTACATTAGTAACACCAGGGGTGTTACAACCCTCCCTCCTAAAAGAAATCTCGCCCCGAGATTCCGCGTCGTTTAAAGAACAAAGAGGAAACTCACACCTATAGAGATTCGAGAAAGTCCGGATAGTTCTTTGCTAAGAAATCTTCAGATTCCCAAGTGGCTTCTTCTTCAGAGTGCTGGTTCCACTGGATCTTATACCATCTTGTGGTGTTTCTTCGGGTAACACGATCCTTGTGATCCAACACACGGACAGGATATTCTGAGTATGACAGATCTGGTTCTAGCTCAATGCCTTCAACTTCAACCATATGTTCAGGTACTCGGAGACACTTCTTGAGTTGGGAGACATGAAACACATTATGAACTGCTGAAAGATGATCGGGCAAACTTAGCTTGTAAGCGACCTTGCCACAACGATCCAGAATCTCAAACGGACCAATGTAGCGGGGTGCTAGCTTTCCTTTGACTCCAAAACGAGTGACTCCTTTGGTGGGTGAGACCTTCAGGTACACATAATCCCCGATCTCGAACTGCAGAGGTCGACGTCTCTTGTCAGCATAACTTTTCTGTCGAGACTGTGCAATCTTCATGTTCTCTTGTATTTGCTTGACTTTCTCTTCCATATCTTTTACTAGATCAACTCCAAAGAATTCCCTTTCTCCGGGTTCAGACCAACTGAGAGGTGTACGACAACGGCGCGCCGTACAGTGCTTCAAAGGGTGCCATTTTGATGCTTTCTTGATAACTGTTGTTGTAGGAGAATTCTGCCAAGGGCAAACACTGATCCCAAGTATCTGCGAAGGTAAGCACACAGGCTCTCAACATATCTTCTAACACTTGGTTGACTCTCTCAGTCTGTCCATCAGTCTGCGGATGATAAGCCGTGCTATACAATAGCTTGGTTCCAAGTGAGGCATGGAACGCTTTCCAGAACTTAGCGACAAACTGAGTACCACGATCTGAGATGATGGTCTTGGGTATGCCATGGAGTTTTACTATGTTGTTCTTGTACAAGGTGGCATAAGTTGGGGCGGTATAACTTGTTTTGACGGTAGGAGTGAGCTTGCTTCGTGAGACGGTCCACTATCACCCAAATGGAATCGAATCCTTTTGAGTCTTGGGTAACCCATTGATAAAATCCATACTGATATCCTCCCATTTCCAACCAGGTACTGACAAAGGTTGCAGCTCTCCTCCGGACTTCATATGCACAGCTTTGACTTTCTGGCAGGTATCGCACTGAGCGACATATCGGGCGATCTCAATCTTCATCTTTGTCCACCAGAATTGCTGCTTCAAGTCTTGGTACATCTTGTTGCTGCCAGGATGGATGGCAAATCTGGTTGAGTGTGCTTCATCAAGGATTATCTGTCTCAGCTCAGGTACCTTGGAACTACCAGACGGTTCTTGAACCATACCACTCCTTCATCATCAATCCTGAAACAGTCGGCTTTTCCAGCTCGAACCTTTTCGCTGATGTGCTTGATTCCGGGGTTATCTTTCTGTGTAGCTATGATCTGTTCTCTGATAGAGGTTTCTACTCTGACATTGCCTAGACTTCCTTGTGGAACCATTTCAATACCCAGCTTCTCTAGTTCATAGCATAGGGAAGATTCATAGGATTTCATAACCAGGCAGTTACAGTATGACTTGCGACTGAGTGCATCGGCGACCACATTCGCCTTACCCGGATGGTAATGCACTTCGATATCATAGTCCTTGATTAACTCAAGCCATCTTCGCTGCCTCTGTTCAGCTCTTCTTGGGTGAAGATATACTTCAGGCTCTTGTGATCTGTGTACACATTGCAGGTACTGCCCAACAGATAATGACGCCATATCTTCAAGGCATGAACCACTGCTGCTAACTCAAGATCATGAGTTGGATAATTTTCCTCATGTCGCTTAAGCTGCGCGAGGCATAAGCGATCACTCTTCCTTCTTGCATCAACACGCAACCCAAACCAGTACCAGATGCATCACAGTAGACATCAAAGGGCTTTTCGACGTTCGGCTGAGCTAGCACTGGTGACGTGGTTAACAACTTCTTCAAAGTCTGAAAAGCTTGTTCACAAGCTGGTGACCAAAAGAACTTCACAGAATTCTTCAGCAACTCGGTGATAGGCTTGGCAATTCTGGAGAAATCTGGGATGAATCGACGATAATATCCAGCCATTCCCATAAAACTGCGGACCTTGTGAACAGAGGTAGGTGGCTTCCAATCCAGGATATCTGACACTTTTCCGGGGTCGACTGACCACCTTCTGCGGATAGGACATGGCCAAGAAACTGTATCTGATCCAACCAGAATTCACACTTACTGAACTTAGCATAGAGCTGATGGTCTCTGAGACGGAGATAAAATGATACGAAGATGTTAGCATGATCTTCAGGGGTTTTTGAGTAGACAAGGATGTCGTCAATGAACACGACCACGAATTTATCAAGCTCTGCATGAACACAGAGTTCATGAGGTACATGAAATGAGCAGGGGCATTGGTCAAACCGAAGGACATGACCAAGTACTCATATAGGCCGTATCTGGTGGTGAAAGCTGTTTTAGGAATATCTTCAGGACGGATTTTTATTTGGTGGTAACCAGATCTGAGGTCAATCTTAGAGAAGACCTTGGCCCCAGCTAACTGGTCAAACAGAAGATCGATACGAGGCAAGGGGTTGTTTTTGATGGTGACTTCGTTGAGTGGGCGATAATCAACGCAAAGTCTGAGACTCTTGTCTTTCTTCTTTACAAGATTGCAGGACAGCCCCAAGGAGACGAGCTTGGGCGAATGAAACCCTTGTCCAACAAATCTTGTAATTGGATTTTTAGTTCTGCCAACTCTCTGGGAGGCATACGATAAGCTCTGCGGGATATGGGAGCAGTCCCGGGCTTTAGCTCTATGGCAAACTCAACATCACGGTCAGGAGGTAGACCAGGTAAGTCTTCAGGAAAGACATCAGGGAACTCACAGACTACAGGGATGTCTCGGATCCCTTGATCATAGGTAGCATTTAGCTGTGTGGTAGCTGGTTTTGAAGGCATAGGAAGTTGGAGAAGGAGTTTGGCGGTACTGTTAGGAATATCCACTCTCACAACTCTATCAAGATGTCGATCATGGCTTTATACTGACACATCCATTCATGCCTAGGATGACATCTATCACCTGATCTTTCAACACTATCATGGTGGTAGGGAACGCATGATTTCCCAACATCACTGGTATACTGCGAACCACCTCTTTGGTGATTATACGCCCTCCAGGCGATAAAATGCAAAAACTTTCTTTCAACTCCCCATTGATATGTCATGCTTAGAGACGAAGGTACGACTGATGAAAGAATGCGATGCACCAGAATCAAACAAACAACTGCAGGATGATTGGCAACGGGAAAACTACCGATCATGACGGGCTCCCTTCTGGAATATCGCTGACAGTGGTGTAGTAGACTTGCCCGTGCTTCTTGACGAACTTGCCCTTCTGCACTTGCTGCTGTGGGCACGGTGTTGCTGCTGCTGTGGTCCTCCGGGACCCTTCTGAAAGTTCTGAGCAGGCTCTTGGGCTTTGGGCACTCACGAGACCAGTGGCCAAGTTGACCACAGTTGAAGCAGGGATGTTATAGGCGGTTTGTGGGGTGGTGATACGAACACCTGGGGCGTTCGGCTGAGTGGCACTTTGTTGGTTGGCGTTGGGGTGGTAGCCGCGGTGGACAACCACTTGCTGGTGAGGGTAAGGTGGACGGTTGTGGTGGTGACTAGGATGATATATGACCCTCTGGCGCTTGTGATTGCCAGAGTGGCTGCTAGATCCTGCTTTCTTCTTCCTCTTCTCCTCTTGGTACTGACGGTTACTCTCTTCAAAAGAAACTGCCCGGTCAACAGCCTCATGATAAGAACCGGTCAGGTGTTGGACATGCTTCTGCGGATCTTAGGGTGCAATCCCCTAAGGAAACAGTCTCTCTTCTTCTCATCCGTGTTGACATATTCCGCTGCATACTGACTCAGATGGTTGAATTGACCCACATACTGCATCACTGTGGAGTCCTTCTGCTGCAGGCTAGGAACTGATCAAGCTTCATCTTCATCAGACCTGATGGGATGTGTGTGTGCACGGAAAGCGGTGCGGAACTCTTCCCAGGTCAACTCATGACCTTCAGGTTGGGCAGCCAAGAGGTTGGCATACCAAGCACTTGCTGGGCCACGAAGCTGCTGCGAAGCAAACGGGGGCTTCTGGATTTCAGTGCATCGGATGAGACCAAACTTCTGCTCCATGGTGCGGAGCCAATCGCAGCTCGAGGGGTTCATCGGCTCTGGTGAAACCGGTGGACGGGTTTCAGTGAAATCCACATAGGTGGTCTTTGGTTGTGACGACCACGGTGACCAACATTCTGCTGTCCTTGTTCTGAGCCATCAGATTGGCAGCGGCGGCCAAGGCTGCAATGGCATCTGCTAGGGTAGCTGGTACAGGTGGAGGGTTGGGAGACGGTCATCTCCAGCACCCGGCTCCGGTACGGGTGTTCACAGGCATCTTGTATAAAGGAACGGAACTCAGCATTTATGGACAAAGGTTCTTGAAACGACTTGATTGATAACTCATGATACAAAGATAGCTGGCTTGATAAAGATGATGACAACAGACTGATAAGGGAAAAGGTACGAAAAGAAAGATACATGCCAGACTTGGCAACAGACAGACTAACGCCCCCAAACCTAGTCTAAGGTTTTAGGTAAGCAGATGGTACAGACACAAGGAGTCTAGTCGTCATCGATGAAGATCAACTCTTCGTCATCATCATCATCCTCGATGATAAGCTCAGGCTCTTCCTCCTCATCTTCATCTTCAACGTGGACATCTTCAGCAGGTTCCACTTCCTCATTCTGATCGGGCTCGTGTTCCACTTCAGGTTCCTCCACGACTCCGTCTTCGGGGTCCTCAGCAACTGGTGGAATCACGGGGTGGAAGCTGGTTGTGCAGCTGGTGTACTTCCTCATGAAGCATATCATTGAACTGCTCGATCTGGGCGGTGTACTGCTGCAGTCCATGGAGCTGGGCTCTGGTGACATCTTCGCGGGTCCAAGCATCATTGCGCTGCTCGATAGCGCGAACCGTGTTCCGATTGGCCTGCTCCAGGGAAGCTCGTGCCTCATAAAACTCCAGGCGGGAAAGATAGAAGTCATGCTCCATGTTCTCCATCTCAGCCTTCAGATTCTTGATTTCCTCCTTCAGCTGTTTGCGGGTACGACGGGGAAAACGACGACCATTGGAGGATTCTCCAGTCTCTTCTCCGGTGCGTGGCGCCAGCTGGTGACGCGGCACACCGTTCGGTCCAGTCGACTTGCGGGCAGTCCGCTTGATAATGGCCATGTCTGGATAAGAGAAGAGATGAGAAAGGCTAGCAAGAACAGGTAAGGCATACTACCCAACGAACTAGAGAGGAAGTTAACTTAAGTGATTATGACATGATGCATGAATCGTTCCTACGGAACAAAGCAATGCAATACTTAACATATATATAGGGCTTAATATATATACTGCTCGGCTACTAGTGTTGCCAATTAAAGACAAGATGAGAAAAGCAATTTGGACTCAAAATAGTCAAGTTTAGTTTGTTTGGACTCAAAAGAACTTTTGAAGTTTTCGCAAAAGAAACACCGCAACGTTAAAGTGAGATGCTCCGATACCACTCTGTGACGGAACGACCCTAATCCCATGGCCCACGTGTCCCTGTCAACTTCTGACAGCCGAACCCATGTTCCATGTGATTAAGACCTGTTCGCCACCGGGCTACATCAGTGCCCAATGTCCGCAGGATCATCTCACAATTCGGTTACAGCATTTCATACTTTTATAAATAACATCGGAATAAAGAGCGGAAGACTTAAATAACATTAGTTTTACAAACCGAGGTTTCAAATGAGGTAAGGAGTACGATTATTACAAACCATTGTTCGGGAAATTCAAAGTAGACAACGTAGCGGAAGCAATAACATAAAGATACATGTAACACCCAGCCCGAGGGTGCACATTTACTCATCGGCCTCATCGGCCTCCTCCTGGACGAAGGTCACGCAACAGGGTGCGAGACACATCGGGGTCTCAGGCATACCTGCAACATGGGTAACAAACCCTGAGTACGGGGTACTCAACAAGACTTACCCGACTAAAGAAAAAGGAGAAGACTCAGGAATGAAGGCTTAGGGTAGTCAAGGTAAGGCTTAAGCAAGATCAAGTATTTTGCAGAAAAGCATTTTTGTAAACCTTATTTTATTTTTGAAAGATTCGGTATTCCTCAAATCTTCATCGTTCATGATTCATTTTACATTTCAAAACATTCCTAGTTGAGAACCACTCTCCGTTGACAGTCAGTGGACCAAGTCTCCATAACCGAGGAGCAACGTTAATCCGGATAAATAATACTCAGCTGAGGATCCCTATCCACACTGCATATGTAGCACCCAAGCTTGCATATGCCAACTCGTCTACCACGATTCCTCCAAGATTGGGCCCGGTCCTACGCCACCCGGAAGTACAGTACACCACTCCAATCCGGGACTTTAACCCACGTGGGTACATGCTACTTCCGCCATCTCTCCACTCCCAGTGCGCGGTTGTCGGTCCAATAAAGGATTCCTCGGAGCCAGAGCTTTCCGTAGTATGTGAATAGTTACAAGTCTTGACCAGCAGGCCCCCATACGGATGGTCCCTAATTTTCCAGCCAGAACTATACCTTGGTTATATCTCACCCAAGCGTAATAGTCCTGTCAGTTTTTCAACCCTGTCCCGGTCGGTGTCAACTGTTGAGTCCCGGACTACAACATGACGGCACCGTACGCTCGGACAACCTCTCCACGCTATTGACTAGGTACGGATCAGGTAACTAGCCAGTAGACGGGAGTAAAGCCAAATTCCCATAAAATTCTTAAAGTGATCACACTTTTGAAATTGGCATTTTATTGCAAATCTATTGAATAGCATTGCTAAGCATTTTGCAAATAGTTTTGAAACAAGGGTATGTGTATCTTTTGGTGGGGGTAGATTATGCAAGTAATAGGTCATCACACAACTCCTATTACCTAATGCAATAGTTTAACTCAAAACATTTAAGAAAAATTTATAAAGCAAGGAAGGGTTAAATGCACCGGGGCTTGCCTTGGATGGCAAAAAGAGCAGACTCGGGGTAGGTATAGGTGTCGGAGCTCGGGGTCGCCTCGGGAGTTGGTTCGTCAACAGCGGCCTCGACTCTGGTACCTTCTTCGTCAACTATACGGATGCAATGATGAATGCTCATGAGAATGATGATATGGACTTAAGGTGCAAGACAATTCTACTGATTCTAGATTACTCTAAACAAGGCATAATCGAAATCTAGGTTGAGCATAAAAGGTAACCATTTCTTCCTTAAGCAATATTGATTAAACTAGCCCTTATTATAATTATCCTAAGCATCATCAAATCATAGCATCACAACCATCATAGACCAAAGGGTAGGGGTCTATGAACATCAATCAATCCAAAGATCACATCATCAAACACTATTACCAACCCTAATCCACCTTTCTATTTTCTTAATTTATTTAAAAGGTCATTTTATGAAGTTGCTCCAAAAATTACCAAATTAATTCCATAAGTTCATTATGGCATAAACAGATGGCAAAACAAATTTCATAATTTTTGGAGGTCATTAAGGTGCTTAATTAAATCTAGACATTTAATTAACAAAAGGCACTATTCAACTATTTAAATAAAAGCTCAAAAATCAACTTGTTCCAAAAGACTTCAAAATTTTACCAGAGACTCAGAAAGGCATAACTAGCACATAAAAATTTATCTCCAGATTTTTGGAGTTATAGATCACTCCCCAAAATACCAAAACCTCCATTTTTCAATTAAAAGGGGAATTTTACATTTTTAAATCTTTGCACAAAACTCAAGTTTCATATTTTATAAAATACTCCAGAGCATAAAGAGTCTACCACAAAAATTTCAGAATTTTTGGATGCACACAGAAAATCATACAAAAAAGAGAAAACAGAACACTATTCACATCTCTCAGAAAAAGAGAAGAGCACTGTGCTCCTTCTAGGCCGGGCTCGGGCGAATCGCGGGGGCTCGGGCGAATCGCGCGGGGCGGTGGTCGAGACGGGCTCGGTCGAGACGCGCTCGGACGGAAGCGACAGCTTCGTCCGAGGCCTGGCCCGGAGGCTCGGGCGAGACGGAGAAGTAAGCCTCCGTCCGAGGCCTGACTCGGCGAAGCGGAGAGCATGCGCTCGCCGAGGCTTGGGCTCGGGCGAAGCGGAGGGCATGCGCTCGCGAGGCTTGGGCTCGGGCGAGACGGAAAAACAAGCCTCCGTCCGAGGGCGTGACTTGGAGGCTCGGGCGAAACGGAGTGGAAGAGAGGCCGGAGGCTTCGGATGCTTACCACGGGTCGGAGGCAGGGCTCGAGGGTGAGGGACACGCGCTAGGGTGAGGCTCGACACGCGCTCGAGGGTGAGGCTCGACACTTCTCGAGGGTGAGCTCGAGGAAGAGACGACCGCGGCGGCGCTCCGGCGATCCGGCGATCTGCTCAACACACGAGACCGCAAGGGCCGGGTTAGAGTCGCACGGAACCGAGGAAGCTGACACAGGGGTGAGGAGAAGGTATCCGTGACCGGAGGGGAAGTATTTGACGAACCCGAGATCACCGGGTTCCGTCGGAGTTTGGGAAGATGGGGTTACGCCGGGCGATTGGAGGCGGGGAAGGTGAAATTGGGGGGGTGGGAAAGCTTCACGAGCTCAAGGCGGGAGCTTTCGGGCTAGGTGGTTGAGCGGCGGGAGCTCCGGAGAGGTCTGGCCACGGTGGCGGAGGTGAGTGCGGAGGTCGGAGCTCCGGCAGGCTTATATAGCCGCGGCCAGAGGCCGGTAGAGAGCACGGGGGTGGGTGGATAAGCTCGGCGGACGCGTGCGCTCTCGATTGCGCGCAGGAGGGACGAGGGCGTGACGGGTCGCGGCGGGCACGGCGGGGGCGCTGGGCAGGATAGGGAGGTAGGGGGGAAGGCCGGGCGCGCACGGGTGCGGAGAGAGAGGATCGGGGGCGGGGGTAAAGGTGCGCGTGCGGGTGGGAAAAGATGGGGGCGAAAGGCGGCAGGTTGGTGGCGCGTGGGGAGCCGCCAGACGCGCTGCAGGCGCAGCGCCGCGCCATGGCGGGGGCCCCTCTGCACTGCGCCGGCTAGGGTAGGGGACGAACAGTGCTAGGCCTAGGTTTTGACTTTTGCTGGTTTCTGTATTTGCAAATTACTTCCAAAATTGAACTGGGCAACAAAAACTCAAAACACCAAAGTTGTTCAGAAAAATGAGATCTACAACTTTGTCAATATGAACATTTTCAAATTCCAAATAGTTTCTGAACCATATACAAAACAGAAAAGGGGACACTTTTCAAATTTGATTCAAATCAAAATTACTTTGGATTTCAAACTGAAACTTGAAAATCCTTATATATGAAAGTTGTTCCATTTGTCAAAACCTACAACTTTGCTAATATACACTTTTTTGAAACTCAATAGTTTTTGAATAAATTTTAAAACTGAAAAGGGGACAAAAACTGGAATTTGAATGAATTTGAAATTACTTCAAATTTTATATAGAAACATGGAAATCTGTAAATACCAAAGTTGTTCCTCTAGGTCAGATTCACAACTTTGCTTTTTGAACAACTCAAAATTTTGAATTATGAAAAAGTTATCAGAAAGGGAATAAATCCAGGATTTGGGAATTTAGGGTTTTTGCAAAGGACAATCAAATCAAACTGATTTTAGAACTTTGATCAATGCAACAAACATCAGGGCATCAAAATTCAAACAAGAACACATAGAACTAGGCACAGAGGGTGAAATTACCATTTTGCCCTTAGAGAAGAATTGGGCTTTTAGGGTTTTTGAAAAGGGACTAAAGCATAGCAATTAAGCAATCCAAATGCATCACAGGAATGATTAATGCTTAAGATGATGACATGTCAAGTTAATTACATTAGTAACACCAGGGGTGTTACAACCCTCCCTCCTAAAAGAAATCTCGCCCCGAGATTCCGCGTCGTTTAAAGAACAAAAAGGAAACTCACACCTATAGAGATTCGAGAAAGTCCGGATAGTTCTTTGCTAAGAAATCTTCAGATTCCCAAGTGGCTTCTTCTTCAGAGTGCTGGTTCCACTGGATCTTATACCATCTTGTGGTGGTTCTTCGGGTAACACGATCCTTGTGATCCAACACACGGACAGGATATCGAGTATGACAGATCTGGTTCTAGCTCAACGCCTTCAACTTCAACCATATGTTCAGGTACTCGGAGACACTTCTTGAGTTGGGAGACATGAAACACATTATGAACTGCTGAAAGATGATCGGGCAAACTTAGCTTGTAAGCGACCTTGCCACAACGATCCAGAATCTCAAACGGACCAATGTAGCGGGTGCTAGCTTTCCTTTGACTCCAAAACGAGTGACTCCTTTGGTGGGTGAGACCTTCAGGTACACATAATCCCCGATCTCGAACTGCAGAGGTCGACGTCTCTTGTCAGCATAACTTTTCTGTCGAGACTGTGCAATCTTCATGTTCTCTTGTATTTGCTTGACTTTCTCTTCCATATCTTTTACTAGATCAACTCCAAAGAATTCCCTTTCTCCGGTTCAGACCAACTGAGAGGTGTACGACAACGGCGGCCGTACAGTGCTTCAAAGGGTGCCATTTTGATGCTTTCTTGATAACTGTTGTTGTAGGAGAATTCTGCCAAGGGCAAACACTGATCCCAAGTATCTGCGAAGGTAAGCACACAGGCTCTCAACATATCTTCTAACACTTGGTTGACTCTCTCAGTCTGTCCATCAGTCTGCGGATGATAAGCCGTGCTATACAATAGCTTGGTTCCAAGTGAGGCATGGAACGCTTTCCAGAACTTAGCGACAAACTGAGTACCACGATCTGAGATGATGGTCTTGGGTATGCCATGGAGTTTACTATGTTGTTCTTGTACAAGGTGGCATAAGTTGGGGCGGTATAACTTGTTTTGACCGGTAGGAAGTGAGCTTGCTTCGTGAGACGGTCCACTATCACCCAAATGGAATCGAATCCCTTTTGAGTCTTGGGTAACCCATTGATAAAATCCATACTGATATCCTCCCATTTCCAACCAGGTACTGACAAAGGTTGCAGCTCTCCTCCGGACTTCATATGCACAGCTTTGACTTTCTGGCAGTATCGCACTGAGCGACATATCGGGCGATCTCAATCTTCATCTTTGTCCACCAGAATTGCTGCTTCAAGTCTTGGTACATCTTGTTGCTGCCAGGATGGATGGCAAATCTGGTTGAGTGTGCTTCATCAAGGATTATCTGTCTCAGCTCAGGTACCTTGGGAACTACCAGACGGTTCTTGAACCATACCACTCCTTCATCATCAATCCTGAAACAGTCGGCTTTTCCAGCTCGAACCTTTTCGCTGATGTGCTTGATTCCGGGGTTATCTTTCTGTGTAGCTATGATCTGTTCTCTGATAGAGGTTTCTAGGTTTCTACTCTGACATTGCCTAGACTTCCTTGTGGAACCATTTCAATACCCAGCTTCTCTAGTTCATAGCATAGGGAAGATTCATAGGATTTCATAACCAGGCAGTTACAGTATGACTTGCGACTGAGTGCATCGGCGACCACATTCGCCTTACCCGGATGGTAATGCACTTCGATATCATAGTCCTTGATTAACTCAAGCCATCTTCGCTGCCTCATGTTCAGCTCTTCTTGGGTGAAGATATACTTCAGGCTCTTGTGATCTGTGTACACATTGCAGGTACTGCCCAACAGATAATGACGCCATATCTTCAAGGCATGAACCACTGCTGCTAACTCAAGATCATGAGTTGGATAATTTTCCTCATGTCGCTTAAGCTGCCGCGAGGCATAAGCGATCACTCTTCCTTCTTGCATCAACACGCAACCCAAACCAGTACCAGATGCATCACAGTAGACATCAAAGGGCTTTTCGCGACGTTCGGCTGAGCTAGCACTGGTGACGTGGTTAACAACTTCTTCAAAGTCTGAAAAGCTTGTTCACAAGCTGGTGACCAAAAGAACTTCACAGAATTCTTCAGCAACTCGGTGATAGGCTTGGCAATTCTGGAGAAATCTGGGATGAATCGACGATAATATCCAGCCATTCCCATAAAACTGCGGACCTTGTGAACAGAGGTAGGTGGCTTCCAATCCAGGATATCTGACACTTTTCCGGGGTCGACTGACACACCTTCTGCGGATAGGACATGGCCAAGAAACTGTATCTGATCCAACCAGAATTCACACTTACTGAACTTAGCATAGAGCTGATGGTCTCTGAGACGGGATAAATGATACGAAGATGTTCAGCATGATCTTCAGGGGTTTTTGAGTAGACAAGGATGTCGTCAATGAACACGACCACGAATTTATCAAGCTCTGGCATGAACACAGAGTTCATGAGGTACATGAAATGAGCAGGGGCATTGGTCAAACCGAAGGACATGACCAAGTACTCATATAGGCCGTATCTGGTGGTGAAAGCTGTTTTAGGAATATCTTCAGGACGGATTTTTATTTGGTGGTAACCAGATCTGAGGTCAATCTTAGAGAAGACCTTGGCCCCAGCTAACTGGTCAAACAGAAGATCGATACGAGGCAAGGGGTATTTGTTTTTGATGGTGACTTCGTTGAGTGGGCGATAATCAACGCAAAGTCTGAGACTCTTGTCTTTCTTCTTTACAAAGATTGCAGGACAGCCCCAAGGAGACGAGCTTGGGCGAATGAAACCCTTGTCCAACAAATCTTGTAATTGGATTTTTAGTTCTGCCAACTCTCTGGGAGGCATACGATAAGCTCTGCGGGATATGGGAGCAGTCCCGGGCTTTAGCTCTATGGCAAACTCAACATCACGGTCAGGAGGTAGACCAGGTAAGTCTTCAGGAAAGACATCAGGGAACTCACAGACTACAGGGATGTCTCGGATCCCTTGATCATAGGTAGCATTTAGCTGTGTGGTAGCTGGTTTTGAAGGCATAGGAAGTTGGAGAAGGAGTTTGGCGGTACTGTTAGGAATATCCACTCTCACAACTCTATTCAAGATGTCGATCATGGCTTTATACTGACACATCCAATTCATGCCTAGGATGACATCTATCACCTGATCTTTCAACACTATCATGGTGGTAGGGAACGCATGATTTCCCAACATCACTGGTATACTGCGAACCACCTCTTTGGTGATTATACGCCCTCCAGGCGATAAAATGCAAAACTTTCTTTCTTTCACTCCCCAATTGATATGTCATGCTTAGAGACGAAGGTACGACTGATGAAAGAATGCGATGCACCAGAATCAAACAACACAACTGCAGGATGATTGGCAACGGGAAACCTACCGATCATGACGGGCTCCCTTCTGGAATATCGCTGACAGTGGTGTAGTAGACTTGCCCGTGCTTCTTGACGAACTTGCCCTTCTGCACTTGCTGCTGTGGAGCACGGTGTTGCTGCTGCTGTGGTCCTCCGGACCCTTCTGAAAGTTCTGAGCAGGCTTCTTGGGCTTTGGGCACTCACGAGACCAGTGGCCAAGTTGACCACAGTTGAAGCAGGGATGATTATAGGCGGTTTGTGGGGTGGTGATACGAACACCTGGGGCGTTCGGCTGAGTGGCACTTTGTTGGTTGGCGTTGTGGGTGGTAGCCGCGGTACGGACAACCACTTGCTGGTGAGGGTAAGGTGGACGGTTGTGGTGGTGACTAGGATGATATATGACCCTCTGGCGCTTGTGATTGCCAGAGTGGCTGCTAGATCCTGCTTTCTTCTTCCTCTTCTCCTCTTGGTACTGACGGTTACTCTCTTCAAAAGCAACTGCCCGGTCAACAGCCTCATGATAAGAACCGGTCAGGTTGTTGGACATGCTTCTGCGGATCTTAGGGTGCAATCCCCTAAGGAAACAGTCTCTCTTCTTCTCATCCGTGTTGACATATTCCGCTGCATACTGACTCAGATGGTTGAATTGACCCACATACTGCATCACTGTGGAGTCCTTCTGCTGCAGGGCTAGGAACTGATCAAGCTTCATCTTCATCAGACCTGATGGGATGTGGTGTGCACGGAAAGCGGTGCGGAACTCTTCCCAGGTCAACTCATGACCTTCAGGTTGGGCAGCCAAGAGGTTGGCATACCAAGCACTTGCTGGGCCACGAAGCTGCTGCGAAGCAAACCGGGGCTTCTGGATTTCAGTGCATCGGATGAGACCAAACTTCTGCTCCATGGTGCGGAGCCAATCGTCAGCTTCGAGGGGTTCATCGGCTCTGGTGAAAACCGGTGGACGGGTTTCAGTGAAATCCACATAGGTGGTCTCTTGGTTGTGACGACCACGGTGACCAACATTCTGCTGTCCTTGATTCTGAGCCATCAGATTGGCAGCGGCGGCCAAGGCTGCAATGGCATCTGCTAGGGTAGCTGGTACAGGTGGAGGGTTTGGGAGACGGTCATCTCCAGCACCTCCGGCTCCGGTACGGGTGTTCACAGGCATCTGTATAAGGAACTCGGAACTCAGCATATATGGACAAAGGTTCTGAAACGACTTGATTGATAACTTCACTGATACAAAGATAGCTGGCTTGATAAAGATGACAACAGACTGATAAGGGGAAAAGGTACGAAAAGAAAGATACATGCCAGACTTGGCAACAGACAGACTAACGCCCCCAAACCTAGTCTAAGGTTTTAGGTAAGCAGATGGTACAGACACAAGGAGTCTAGTCGTCATCGATGAAGATCAACTCTTCGTCATCATCATCATCCTCGATGATAAGCTCAGGCTCTTCCTCCTCATCTTCATCTTCAACGTGGACATCTTCAGCAGGTTCCACTTCCTCATTCTGATCGGGCTCGTGTTCCACTTCAGGTTCCTCCACGACTCCGTCTTCGGGGTCCTCAGCAACTGGTGGAATCACGGGGTGGAGCTGGTTGTGCAGCTGGTGTACTTCCTCATGAAGCATATCATTGAACTGCTCGATCTGGGCGGTGTACTGCTGCAGTCCATGGAGCTGGGCTCTGGTGACATCTTCGCGGGTCCAAGCATCATTGCGCTGCTCGATAGCGCGAACCGTGTTCCGATTGGCCTGCTCCAGGGAAGCTCGTGCCTCATAAAACTCCAGGCGGGAAAGATAGAAGTCATGCTCCATGTTCTCCATCTCAGCCTTCAGATTCTTGATTTCCTCCTTCAGCTGTTTGCGGGTACGACGGGGAAAACGACGACCATTGGAGGATTCTCCAGTCTCTTCTCCGGTGCGTGGCGCCAGCTGGTGACGCGGCACACCGTTCGGTCCAGTCGACTTGCGAGCAGTCCGCTTGATAATGGCCATGTCTGGATAAGAGAAGATGGATGAGAAAGGCTAGCAAGAACAGGTAAAGGCATACTACCCCAACGAACTTAGAGAGGAAGTAACTTAAGTGATTATGACATGATGCATGAATCGTTCCTACGGAACAAAGCAATGCAATACTTAACATATATATAGGGCTTAATATATATACTGCTCGGCTACTAGTGTTGCCAATTAAAGACAAGATGAGAAAAGCAATTTGGACTCAAAATAGTCAAGTTTAGTTTGTTTGGACTCAAAAGAACTTTTGAAGTTTTCGCAAAAGAACACCTGCAACGTTAAAGTGAGATGCTCCGATACCACTCTGTGACGGAACGACCCTAATCCCATGGCCCACGTGTCCCTGTCAACTTCTGACAGCCGAACCCATGTTCCATGTGATTAAGACCTGTTCGCCACCGGGCTACATCAGTGCCCAATGTCCGCAGGATCATCTCACAATTCGGTTACAGCATTTCATACTTTTATAAATAACATCGGAATAAAGAGCGGAAGACTTAAATAACATTAGTTTTACAAACCGAGGTTTCAAATGAGGTAAGGAGTACGATTATTACAAACCATTGTTCGGGAAATTCAAAGTAGACAACGTAGCGGAAGCAATAACATAAAGATACATGTAACACCCAGCCCGAGGGTGCACATTTACTCATCGGCCTCATCGGCCTCCTCCTGGACGAAGGTCACGCAACAGGGTGCGAGACACATCGGGGTCTCAGGCATACCTGCAACATGGGTAACAAACCCTGAGTACGGGGTACTCAACAAGACTTACCCGACTAAAGAAAAAGGGAGAAGACTCAGGAATGAAGGCTTAGGGTAGTCAAGGTAAGGCTTAAGCAAGATCAAGTATTTTGCAGAAAAGCATTTTTGTAAACCTTATTTTATTTTTGAAAGATTCGGTATTCCTCAAATCTTCATCGTTCATGATTCATTTTACATTTCAAAACATTCCTAGTTGAGAACCACTCTCCGTTGACAGTCAGTGGACCAAGTCTCCATAACCGAGGAGCAACGTTAATCCGGATAAATAATACTCAGCTGAGGATCCCTATCCACACTGCATATGTAGCACCCAAGCTTGCATATGCCAACTCGTCTACCACGATTCCTCCAAGATTGGGCCCGGTCCTACGCCACCCGGAAGTACAGTACACCACTCCAATCCGGGACTTTAACCCACGTGGGTACATGCTACTTCCGCCATCTCTCCACTCCCAGTGCGCGGTTGTCGGTCCAATAAAGGATTCCTCGGAGCCAGAGCTTTCCGTAGTATGTGAATAGTTACAAGTCTTGACCAGCAGGCCCCCATACGGATGGTCCCTAATTTTCCAGCCAGAACTATACCTTGGTTATATCTCACCCAAGCGTAATAGTCCTGTCAGTTTTTCAACCCTGTCCCGGTCGGTGTCAACTGTTGAGTCCCGGACTACAACATGACGGCACCGTACGCTCGGACAACCTCTCCACGCTATTGACTAGGTACGGATCAGGTAACTAGCCAGTAGACGGGAGTAAAGCCAAATTCCCATAAACATTCTTAAAGTGATCACACTTTTGAAATTGGCATTTTATTGCAAATCTATTGAATAGCATTGCTAAGCATTTTGCAAATAGTTTTGAAACAAGGGTATGTGTATCTTTTGGTGGGGTAGATATGCAAGTAATAGGTCATCACACAACTCCTATACCTAATGCAATAGTTTAACTCAAAACATTTAAGAAAACATTTATAAAAGCAAGGAAGGGTTAAATGCACCGGGGCTTGCCTTGGATGGCAAAAGAGCAGACTCGGGGTAGGTATAGGTGTCGGAGCTCGGGGTCGCCTCGGGAGTTGGTTCGTCAACAGCGGCCTCGACTCTGGTACCTTCTTCGTCAACTATACGGATGCAATGATGAATGCTCATGAGAATGATGATATGGACTTAAGGTGCAAGACAATTCTACTGATTCTAGATTACTCTTAAACAAGGCATAATCGAAATCTAGGTTGAGCATAAAAGGTAACCATTTCTTCTTCTTAAGCAATATTGATTAAACTAGCCCTTATTATACTTATCCTAAGCATCATCAAATCATAGCATCACAACCATCATAGACCAAAGGGTAGGGGTCTATGAACATCAATCAATCCAAAGATCACATCATCAAACACTTATTACCAACCCTAATCCACCTTTCTATTTTCTTAATTTTTTAAAAGGTCATTTTATGAAGTTGCTCCAAAAATTACCAAATTAATTCCATAAGTTCATTATGGCATAAACAGATGGCAAAACAAATTTCATAATTTTTGGAGGTCATTAAGGTGCTTAATTAAATCTAGACATTTAATTAACAAAAGGCACTATTCAACTATTAAAATAAAAGCTCAAAAATCAACTTGTTCCAAAAGACTTCAAAATTTTACCAGAGACTCAGAAAGGCATAACTAGCACATAAAAATTTATCTCCAGATTTTTGGAGTTATAGATCACTCCCCAAAAATACCAAAACCTCCATTTTTCAATTAAAAGGGGAATTTTACATTTTTAAATCTTTGCACAAAACTCAAGTTTCATATTTTTATAAAATACTCCAGAGCATAAAGAGTCTACCACAAAAATTTCAGAATTTTGGATGCACACAGAAAATCATACAAAAAAGAGAAAACAGAACACTATTCACATCTCTCAGAAAAAGAAAGCACTGTGCTCCTTCTAGGCGGGCTCGGCGAATCGCGGGGGCTCGGGCGAATCGCGCGGGGCTCGGTCGAGACGGAAGCGACAGCTTCGTCCGAGGCCTGGCCCGGAGGCTCGGTGAGACGGAGAAGTAAGCCTCCGTCCGAGGCCTGACTCGGGCGAAGCGGAGAGCATGCGCTCGCCGAGGCTTGGGCTCGGGCGAAGCGGAGGCATGCGCTCGCCGAGGCTTGGGCTCGGGCGAGACGGAAAACAAGCCTCCGTCCGAGGCGTGACTTGGAGGCTCGGGCGAAACGGAGTGGAAGCAGAGGCCGGAGGCTTCGGATGCTTACCACGGGTCGGAGGCAGGGCTCGAGGGTGAGGCTCGACACGCGCTCGAGGGTGAGGCTCGACACGCGCTCGGGGTGAGGCTCGACACGTTCTCGAGGGTGAGTCGAGGAAGAGACGACCGCGGCGGCGCTCCGGCGATCCGGCGATCCTGCTCAACACACGAGACCGCAAGGGCCGGGTTAGAGTCGCACGGAACCGAGGAAGCTGACACAGGGGTCGGGAGAAGGTATCCGTGACCGAGGGGAAGTATTTGACGAACCCGAGATCACCGGGTTCCGTCGGAGTTTGGAAGATGGGGTTACGCCGGGCGATTGGAGGCGGGGAAGGTGAAATTGGGGGTGGGAAAGCTTCACGAGCTCAAGGCGGAGCTTTCGGGCTAGGTGGTTGAGCGGCGGGAGCTCCGGAGAGGTCTGGCCACGGTGGCGGAGGTGAGTGCGGAGGTCGGAGCTCCGGCAGGCTTATATAGCCGCGGCCAGAGGCCGGTAGAGAGCACGGGGGTGGGTGGATAAGCTCGGCGGACGCGTGCGCTCTCGATTGCGCGCAGGCGGGAAGGACAGGCGTGCGGCCGGGGCTCGGGCGCAGACAGCGCCGGCCATGGCCACGCGCGGCGGCGAGCAGGAGCAGTAGGGGACGGGAGCGGGGGTCAACTGTGCGCGTGCGGGTGCGAAAGATGGGGCGACAACGGCGGCAGGTTGGTGGCGCGTGGGGAGCCGCCAGACGCGCTGCAGGCGCAGCGCCGCGCCATGGCCGGGGCCCCCTCTGCACTGCGCCGGCTAGAGGTAGGGGACGAACAGTGCTAGGCCTAGGTTTTGACTTTTGCTGGTTTCTGTATTTTGCAAATTACTTCCAAAATTTGAACTGGGCAACAAAAACTCAAAACACCAAAGTTGTTCAGAAAAATGAGATCTACAACTTTGTCAATATGAACATTTTCAAATTCCAAATAGTTTCTGAACCATATACAAAAACAGAAAAGGGGACACTTTTCAAATTTGATTCAAATCAAAATTACTTTGGATTTCAAACTGAAACTTGAAAATCCTTATATATGAAAGTTGTTCCATTTGTCAAAACCTACAACTTTGCTAATATACACTTTTTCTGAAACTCAATAGTTTTTGATAATTTTTAAAACTGAAAAGGGACAAAAACTGGAATTTGAATGAATTTGAAATTACTTCAAATTTTATATAGAAACATGGAAATCTGTAAATACCAAAGTTGTTCCTCTAGGTCAGATTCACAACTTTGCTTTTTGAACCAACTCAAAATTTTGAATTATGAAAAAGTTATCAGAAAGGGAATAAATCCAGGATTTGGGAATTTAGGGTTTTGCAAAGGACAATCAAATCAAATCTGATTTAGAACTTTGATCAATGCAACAAACATCAGGGCATCAAATTCAAACAAGAACTACATAGAACTAGGCACAGAGGTGAAATTACCATTTTGCCCTTAGAGGAAGAATTGGGCTTTTAGGGTTTTTGAAAAGGGACTAAAGCATAGCAATTAAGCAATCCAAATGCATCACAGGAAATGATTAATGCTTAAGATGATGACATGTCAAGTTAATTACATTAGTAACACCAGGGTGTTACAGAACAAGCCCCTAGAGCCTGGTATGATAGATTGAAAACTTTTCTACTAGCTAAGGGTTTTTAATGGGATGTGTAGATAAGACGCTCTTCTCTTTCTCCTCAGGCAAGGCAAAGACACGCTCTTGTCCAAATTTAGTGGTGATATCATTTTTCGGTGGTTCTTTCTCACGCGTTGGTTGCCATTTTTGCAGATACTATGAGCAGGAGTTCGAGATGAGCATGATGGGCGAGCTGACATTCTTTCTTCTCGGATTGCAAATTAAGCAATCCCGAAGGGGACGTTTGTGCACCAGGGCAAGTACACGAAGGACTTGCTGAAGCGGTTCGATATGGGTGAGGCCAAGCCTTTGCAATGCTATCCATTAGAATAGTACACCAACAATGATAAGCAGAAATAAATCATTTGTAAAACAGTAGTACACGTTCCTACGATCACAACAAAATTTAGTTCACTGAAAACGGAGTTACAACGCGAAAGATACAGCCGAAACGGTATTTACAAAGCCCTAAACAAGACTGACTTGGACCCTATAGCTAATCTGTCCAAAAATAGACTAACAGAGGCATAAATGGATAGAGCACTAAATTATGAAACTAACGCAATTTGAACGGATCAAATCGGAGCTAAAACGTGGGTTTATAAGCGTTTTACTGTAGTGACAAAACTGTAAATAAACTGAAATCAATTTGAATTCAAACCAAATTTTAAATGGGAATTAAATCAAATTTTTAAACTGATTCAACCGGCTGAAGGACTGCAGGTTGATTACTGAATTTTCTAGGGGCTCTTTGGCAAATCTTCCCCTAAAGGGGTATCGGCCATCTTGGGCCGTTGGTCGAGCAAGGATGGTCGGGATTAAATCCGGGGTGCGCGCAAGGGGGGCGAGCCACGGCACGCCGTGGCCACGACGTCGCATGGTCGGCGTGACAGCGTGCGCGCGGTCGCCATGGATGGAGCGCGCGAGCTCGCGGATACACACACCAAGTTCGCCACCGACCAAACCAAGGGAACGAAGGGTTAGGGGAAACAAGGGGGTGCTCACCACAGCAAAGAGAAGCAGCGGAGTGGCCCCGACATCGGCGTACAGCAGAGGGCAGCGGAATCCGAACGCTGGCGAGGTCGTTGTTGAAGACAGAGCCGATTAGGGCGAAACCAAGCGCAAAGAAGAGAGGGAGAAGGTTCGGCGGCTTCATCGTGACGCGGCGAATCTCGGAGGGGGACTCAATCGGTCAGAGCGGCACCAACCTGACGGATCGACGACGACGGGCGGCGGCAATGGTGGCCAGAGCTCTGGGCACATGCTCTGGAGCTCGAACTAGCGCACGAAGGGAGTGAATGCAGAAAAGGGAGAGCGGGGAGGAGACCGCGTCCGCTTTATGGACGAGGGAGGGACCGAAGTCGTGGAAGCGGGCGCGCGGGAGAAGCGGGCGCGTGGGCGGCAGTTGTTCGGCTGCGCAGGGAAGAACAAGAGGAAGGAGAGAAGGCGCTGACGCGTGGGCCCAGGGTGCCAGTTACAGGAGAGGGGGAGGGAGGCAACTGCAAGCGCGCGGGGTGCGAGCTGGGCGGCCTGCGGGCCACGCGGCGAAGAGAAGAGGAGGGGCCCCGGCCCACTGCGGGAGAAAAGGAGGGGAGGAGGGAGCCGGCGGCTTGGGCCACCAGCTGCCTGGGCCGAAAGCAATGGAGATGGAGAGAAGGAACGAAAAAACCTTTTCTTTTTATTTTTCCACATTTTTTAAACAAATTTCCAAATGAATTTGAAATCAATTCAAAAATTTGACAAAGCCAGTCACTTCTATAAATAGGATGCATCAGCATGAGTGCAAAACATGTTGCTAACATTATTTTAATTTTAGAAAATTATTAACCCCTATGTTAAATGCTCAATAAATTCATAAATGAACCATTTCCATCTATTTTATTTGGAGAAAATTTCAGGGTGTTACAACTCTACACCCTTAAGCTGAATCTCGTCCTCGAGATTCGATAGGTGCTTACTCAAATAGCTGTGCATAAGATTTCCAGAGATCTTCTTGTCTTTCCCAGGTAACCTCTTCTTCTATATCTATTCACTGAACTTTGCACATTTTGATCACTCGGCTCCTGGTTGCTATTGTCTCTAAGATCTTTATGGGATACTCTTCATAGGTGAGATCTTCTCCTATCTTGATCTCTTCCAAGGGAACTTGCTCTTCTGGCACCCTCAAACACTTCTTCAATTGGGACACATGGAACACATCGTGAACACCTGATAGACTCTTATGTAGCTCAAGCTGATAGGCCACTTCTCCATGTCTTGCCAAGATCCTGAAAGGACCTATATACCTGGGTGCCAACTTTCCCTTCATGTTAAACCTCTTAACACTCCTCATGGGTGACATTTTCAAGTACACATAATCTCCCACTTTGAAAGCTAAGTCCCTCCTGCGAGTATCTGCGTAACTTATTTGTCGTGACTGAGCTATTCTCAAGTTATCACGAATCATTCTCACTTGTTCCTCAGCATTTCAAAGAACATCCGGTCCGAACACTTGAGTCTCTCCTGTCTGATTCCAGAACAAGGGAGTTCTACACTTTCGCCCATACAAAGCCTCAAAAGGAGCCATTTTGAGACTCTTCTGATGACTGTTGTTATAGGAGAATTCAGCATATGGCAGGCTTTTATCCCAACTAGCCCCATGTTGAAGGGCACATGCTCTCAACATGTCCTCCAAGATTTGATTTATTCTTTCAGTCTGCCCATCTGTTTGTGGGTGATATGCAAAACTGAAGTTTAATTTGGTTCCCAATGATTGATGTAACTCATGCCAGAAATGAGATGTGAATTGTGTTCCTCTATTTGACACTATCTTCTTTGGAACACCATGCAAGGACACAATTCTTTCCATGTATAGCTCTGCCAACCTTGCCCCATTATAGGTTGTCTTGACTGGTAGGAAGTGAGCGACCTTAGTGAGACGGTCGACGATTACCCATATAGAGTCATAGCCTCTTTGTGTGCGGGGTAATCCAGTGATAAAGTCCATTCCCACTTCTTCCCATTTCCACTCATGTATCTACATAGGTTGTAACAATCCTGTCGGTCTCTGATGTTCAGCTTTGACCTTCTGACAGGTGTCACATAGGGCCACATACTCTGCCACATCTCGCTTCAATCCATACCACCAGTACTTTTCCTTTAGATCCAAGTACATTTTGGTACTGCCAGGATGTATAGAGTAGGCAGAATCATGTGCATCTCGCAAGATTGCATCGCGAATAGCTTTTACTTCAGGCACACATATCCTTCTTCCAAACCACAGTGTTCCATTTTCATCCATCCTGAATCCTAGTGCTTTTCCATGCACTATGTTCTCGGCTATCTCTTGCAACTTCTCATCCTTCAGCTGACTCTCACGGATGTCTTTCTCCGGAGTAGGTTCAACTGTCATTTCCACAACATTGTTTGCAAAGCATAGATTAAGGTGTGCCATTTCAGCTCTTAGCTTTGCTGGCATGAACTCTACTTGTAGTCCTTTTGCATAGGTTTTCCTGCTCAAAGCGTCGGCCACGACATTGGCCTTTCCTCGGTGATAATGTACCTCCAGGTCATAATCTTTGATCAGTTCTAGCCAACGGCCTTGCCTCAGATTCAGATCCGACTGAGTAAATATGTACTTCAGACTTTTATGATCTATGTACACATCACTCTTATGCTCAACTAGATAATGTCTCCATATTTTTAGAGCATGGACAACAGCTGCTAACTTCAAGTCATGGGTTGGATAGTTCAACTTGTGCTTTCTGAACTGTCTGGATGCATAGGCTACTACTCTTCCTTCCTGCATGTTGACACTGGTTATCTATCAAAATTAAAGGATAAATAAATATGAAAAGGGCATGAATTCAATCACCAATAAAGGTTTAGGGTTTTAATTGACAATATTCCACGAGTTTTGGTGAATTGTGATTCTGCAGGGACTAAACCAGAAAACCAACATAGATTACTTCTCCTGGAAGGAAGTCGACGGAAGATAGCCGAACCGACGCATTAGGAATAATCCAGAAGGACCTAGAGGACACTAGAGGACACCAGGAGGTCGAGCACCCCGAGAGGCCGGTAGGTGGGACCGACCGGTCCCACCCTAGGACCGGTCGGTGGGCCCCTGGCCCCGCTGGTCTCTGCCTTCTGGAACCTTCCTCCACTGCCTATGAGGATGCATCTCAGCCGTACCTAAGGTCGGTTTGATCCTACGGCCACAGTTCCTCGCCCAGGGCTATATAAGCAGCCCCAGACCCCCCTCTCCATCATCATATTCATCACATCAGATAGAATCAGATCAGTTCATCACCAGAGAAGGAGATCATTCAGAAGCCCTAGGACTACATCCACCTAGAATAGTTAGATAGAATAGGATTAGAGGAGGCAAGCTTCGCTTGATTCCAGATCTAGTCACGAGAAGGCTCGGTAAACCCAAGATCTTCTCTCTTGTATTAACATTATGGATCTAATTATGTTTCTAGTTCATAATTGCTCTTCTAGTTCATCATTGTTCATCATTGTTTATGTTTTAGTTCGTTGTCTAGTTCTTGTTCATCTTCTAGTTCATAACCTAGTTCTAGTTCATCTTCTAGTTCGTACTCTAGTTCTTCTAGATGTTCTAGTTCATCTCATTATTCATCCCTGTGTTCTAGATAGCAATACAATTGATATGACTATGACATCAATAATTATATTCTTAATTATATTGCTTGTAGTGTGCTTTGATTATATATTTGGCATAGGTAGATCACCATTATGTTTATACTCATGTTCGTATAGCGCTCATCTTAATGATCATTGGGTGGGTGATAGATACTGTGTAGGCGTGGTGCCTATACACTATTTATCTGCAAATGCTTCCTACGTTCCGGATAGAGTGGTAGATCGCGGGTGTGACACTCCTGTTGAGTCCTTTGTATTCCACCTCCCGAATGGAGTGTTCAATATGGCTTAGTTAACTCATGGTTTAGGGGTTACTCTATTTGGCACCTTTACTATGGAGTTGCCTCTTGAATATTAATATGATATGACCTAGCCAATGATTGCCAAATATGTCTGCACTAATCAATGTATACTATGACTTGTAATTAGAATAACTTAGGAATATTTCTTATTAATGCCTGTTCGAATCATCACTTGCTAGGTAGTACTGTTCTAGGATTATCTTTGATTGATCTGCTCTCTGTTATCATTTATCATTATCATTACTTCTACTGTCTGATCCCTATTTAGAGTAATGAGTGTGTTATTAGTCTTTTATCACAAGTGTGTGCCACATTAATTGATGTTAAGTCCTCACTAGTGTAGTACCATCATACTTTGAATTGATTAGTCTCTAGGCTAAATAGAAATAATGATACCTGAGACTAGCTTGTGTGAAATGCTTCTACAATGGGTGTATTTATCTGTGCGCTTGCAGGTAAATATTTATCTTTAGATCCAGTGCTCTGATATAATCACACTGCTAGCTTCATGTTGGGGATGACAACTTGACGTTAAGTGATGCAAGTAGTGTCCCATACACTCCTTAGTGCCTTCACTAGGTTATTGCTTATGAGGTTCATTCTTAGGGTGATTCCATTAAGGAGTGTCAACACTGCATCAGAACACATCCAAGTCCCAGACGAGATGGATCACAATAGATTGAGAAGCTTTTGTTCAGGTCCGGCAAAACTAGGACCGGTGTTGTGGTTAATCTCTTCTTCAACTCCTCAAAGTTTGCCTGACATTTATCAGACCACACAAACTTAGCACTCTTTTCTAGCAAGGCCGTCATAGGCTTTGCAAGCTTGGAGAAACCTTCAATAAACCTTCTATAATACCCGGCCAAACCCAGAAAGCTTCGAATTTCGCTAACATTGGTTGGCGGGTTACAATCCAACACATCCTGCACCTTGCTAGGATCAACGGATATATCTCCGGTATAGACTACATGTCCCAAGAAAGAGACTTCTTTCAGCCAAAATTCACACTTGCTCCTCTTGGCATAGAGTTGATGCTCCCTAAGTTTCTGCAGAACCATCCTTAGATGTTCAACATGTTCCTCTTCTGTTTTGGAGAACACTAGAATATCATCAATGAATACCACCACAAACTTGTCCAGGTATTCCATGAACACCTTATTCATCAAGTACATGAAGTACGCTGGGGCATTGGTGTTAACACCAGATTTTCGCACGCACAAGGAGATGACAGATGGGCCAGTGTGCGAGAGATGGGCGTATGAGGCATTCGGCAAGTGTCCATGCGATCAGCTAGTTTCCAAGGATTCGACAGCTGCTTATGTGATCGGCTATTCTGAGAAGAAGGGAGTTTCCTTTGAAACAATGGAAGCAAGAGCCGATCGGGCAACAAAATCGTGACAATTAGGGCAACGAAGATTCTGAAGGGAGTCGAAGGCCGAGAATATTGTATTTTCCTTTAATGTTTCATAGTCGTGTCCTCTTAGGACTTGTATTGCGTCCAGGGTATAAATATAAACCCTTGGCTATTGTAAAAAGGGTTCACAACCATATCAATACAAACCGGCCCCGTGCCATCTTCGAGTCCTTTGTCGTGTCGTTGAGTTCTTCGAGAGGAATCATCGATCCGTCGACCTCCGTAAGTTCCGGCAACCTTGTTATCATGTCTAGTGTCATGCGGTGGATTTAGATGTGATGCAAGTAGTCTTGTTTGTTTCCATTGGTCAAGCGGCGGACCTTTGTTAATATTCAAGAAGTCTTTGCTTATGCTTTGCTTATGAGTAAATACCGTGCGGCAGGCGTTTATTGATACGTTTAGCAAAAGCGAGATAGTTATCGGCTCTATTAGATTTGGCAAGATCTAATAGATTCATCAAGTTATCATGTGTTGCATTCAATCCGGACGTGACAAAATAAACCTGATCTCGCCGATCCTTGAACCGACTAAATCAGTCTTAATGGGCTTTATCAGCCCATACTGATCAACGAATCATCGCCGGACTCAGCATTCATCATAACCATAAGGCCTCCGACCAGCGCCACCTGGTCAGACACAAACATGACTGGTCAGAAGTCCAAAATGATCAGGCCCATTTGACTTAGAACATCCAATCCGTCAAATATGAAATAATAGAAGATAAATTCGACTCTAATATTATAGGCTGAATACCACTTCTAAATTTACTTTTACCTGTGACACTTTTGAGTGTCAACATATGCCCCCTTTTTTTAGGTAATCTTTAATAGAACCTAAAAACAAACCGAATAACAACGATGTCCAACTCATCGGCTATTCAAAAATTAAGGATAAATATTTTGATTATTTTTGTTCTAAGGGCGATACATGTATCGGCCATTGTTTAGAAGGCGCTCAGGCTTCTTGCCAAACACTTGGAAAGTACTTTTTTAGATACCTTCCGTTTATTGCTCTTGGGAGACTTTCACCTTGTAATGTCTCTAGCACATGTTCCCGAATATTACTTTGATCACTTTATAAGGACCTTCCCAACTCGGCGACCACTTGCCAAACTTGTTGCTTCTCGATCCGAGTGGTAGTATAGTCTTCTATACTAACTCTCCCACTTCGAACGATTTGCTTCTCACCTTCTTGTTGTAAGCTCTGGCAACTTGGGCTTTGTCTTTCTCCATCTCCTTAAGGGCCTTTAATCTCTTATCGGTTACTTCATCAATGTTGTCCATCAAGGCATCATGATACATAACAGCAGATAAATCATTTTGTTTAGCTAGTCTATATGCATCCAGATTTACCTCGATGGGTAACACTGCTTCTTGTCGATATACCAGCTCGAAAGGAGTGACTTTTGTAGCACCATGTCTTGACACACGATGAACCCATAAAGCTTCAGATAAAACCTCGTGCCACCTCCTTGGGTTATCCTCAATCTTCTTTTTAATAAGCTTGATCAAAGTCTTATTACTAGACTCAGCCTGGCCATTAGCTTGAGCATAGTACGGAGATGAATTGAGCATCTTTATTTTGTATAATTCAGCAAAATCTCGCACCTCTTTAGAAATAAAGGACGTCCCTTGATTTGTAGTCAACATTTGAGGTATGCTGAATCTATGTATAATATGCTCAGTAATAAACTCAATCACTTCCTTATGCGTCATATTCTACAAAGGCACCGCTTCAGTCCACTTGGTAAAGTAATCTATAGCGACCAGAACAAGAAGATGTCCCTTTGAAGATGGGGGATGAATTTGGCCAATGAAGTCTAGCCTCCAACCACGAAAAGGCCACGGTTTGATAATAGGATGAAGCATGGCAGCAGGCGCAAGCTGTATGTTTCCAAACCGTTGACATTCTTCGCATCCTTTGTAGTAACGAAAACAATCGGTCATCATTGTGGGCCAATAAAACCCAGCTCTTCGTAATAGCCACTTCAGCTTTGGTGCCGATTGATGTGTACCACAAATACTTTCATGAACTTCTCTCATAGCCACCTTTGCTTGATCAGATCCCAAACACTTAAGTAACAAGTCTTCGGCAGTCCTTCGGTAAAGCTCATCATTGTGTAGTACATATTTAAATGCACTCTGCCGAACACTTTGATCAACCTTGGTACTCGGATCGTTAAGGTATTCCAGCAAGGGAGTCCTCCAATCTTCTAAATCAGTCCCACTTTCATTAGAACTTGATTCAGACCGATTTAGAGTTCTTTCAGACAAATTAATTGTTCCATGATCGACCAGGTCAATCGGACGAATTAACTATCTTGATTCATAAGCAACCTGGTCGGCCATATCGTCTACCCAAACATGCTTAACTTGCATCTGGTCTTCGGGGTAAGGCGGCCGAACTGGTTCTAAAACAAACCGGTCGGCTATAGGAGCCAACAATACTCCTGCATACGGTTGCATCGGCTTTACGTGAAAATTACGTCTACTGATGCTATAGCCAGATGCTTGTTGAGCTAACATGTTGGCTTTATGATTTTCATGCCTTGGTATATACCGAATCTGGAATTCGGTAAAATGAGTAATGATATCAAGGCACATGTCAAGATAAACATTTAACGATCCCTCTAGGCATTGAAACTCACCAGCAACCTGTTGCACTACTAGCAAGGAATCACCATAAGCCTCAACATGTTTAACCTCCATGGAACACAATATTTCTAAACCGAATAACAAAGCTACATATTCGGCTTGATTATTAGTGCACAGGTAATCTAATCGGCTCAGCATTTCAAATTCAGCGCCATTAGGAGAAATGATGACCACACCAACACCTTGGCCCTCCTTACAAGCCGATCCATCAAAGTAAAGCTTCCATGGAGTAAAAGTAAAATAACCGATCTCATCCTCTAAACTAATACTATGCTCAACAATGAAATCAGCAAGAACTTGACCCTTTAAAGTTTTTAATGGTTCATAAGTCAAGTCAAACTCAATCAATGCTTCCTCTAAGGATTGGCCGATATAACATGTGCTTAATTACATCGGCCTGGCATGCAACAACACATGTACTAGATAGTAAATAATGTCTCATTTTAGCACAAGCGTAGTACAAGGATAAGCATAACTTTTCAATATGGGCGTACCTTGTCTCGGGATCAAGAAGATGACGACCAATATAAGCAATCACGTACTCTTTACCTCCATCTTCTTGAGTTAAGAAAGCTCCAATGACCTTCTCTTCGGCAGCAACATATAATCTGAAGGGAATTCCTCTCTTAGGCGCTCGAAGAACTGGTGGAGATGACAAATATTCCTTTATCTTCTCAAATGCTTCTTGTTGCCCTGCCCCCCAAGTGAACTCAGTTTCATTCTTCAGCTTTAATATAGGGGCCAAAGGAATAATTTTCCCAGACAAGTTTGCAATGAATCTTCTCAAGTAGTTCACTTTTCCCAAGAACTTCTGCAAGTCCTTTTTGCATGTAGGCGCTTGAACTCTCTTGATCTTTTCTATCCTTTTAGGATCAATCTCTATGCCTTTGTCGTGAATGATAAACCCTAAAAACTTCCCAGCTGTTACACCAAAAGCACATTTCAATGGGTTCATCTTCAAACCATAGCGACACATTCTCTCAAACGCTAGACGTAAATCGGTCAGATGAGACACATGGGCAGCCGATTTAATCACAATATCATCAATACACTTCCATGATTATCCCAATCAAATCATGAAAGATCAGATTCATAGCGCATTGATAAGTAGCACCTGCATTCTACAAACCGAATGTCATCACGACCCACTCAAAAAGACCAACAAACCCAGGACAAATAAAGGCCGTTTTGGACATATCCTCTTCGGCCATGAATATTTGATTATAACCAGCGTTGCCATCAAGAAAACTGACGACCTGGTGTCCTGAAGCATCATTGATTAACATATCGGCTATGGGCATAGGATATTCATCTTTAGGAGTGGCTCTATTTAAATCTCTAAAATCAATACAGACCCTGATTTTCCCAGTGCCTTTCTTTTCTACGGGTATGATATTAGAGACCCTCTCCGCATACCAGCATGGTCGGATAAACCCCGATTGCAATAACTGATTAATTTCCTCTTTAATCCAGTCATATATTGTAGAATTAAAGCGGCAAAGATGTTGCTTGAATGGTTGGAACCCCGGCTTGATAGGAAGCCAATGCTCGACAAGTTCTCGGCTTAGCCCGGGCATCTCCGTATAATTCCATGCAAAGCAATCAACATACTCCTTCAAGAGTGTGATTAATTTTACCTTGTAATCGGCTTCAAGATTATGATTTACAAAGGTCGGCCTAGGTACAGAACCATCCCCAATATCTACCTATTCCAAAGGGTCGGCCGATGTGAAACCTTGGCCCAACTTATTGAGCTCAACAAAATCATCAATAGCTTCACAAGTATCGGTCTTACAGGTCCGATATTGCTCAACATGATGTTTTAACCAATCAACATTAGCATCCATTAAATTACATGATAATGTTGAACCGATTGTCAATCGGCTTTAAAGATACTGGTACAAAACCTTCCCTAGTAACGCTAACAAATTGGTAATCAGAAAGGTCCCGATCAGATAGACAAGCGATAGTATCATGCCCCCCGAGCAAAGGAGCATCAGTCGTAGCTACATAAGCCGATGAATCTGAGTGTACCACCTCAACATTGTCCCCCACCCATTGGATAAGAAACTGATGAAGGCTAGAAGGTATGCATCGATTAGCATGAATCCAGTCATGCCCAAGTATAAGGTTGTAACTACCTTGTATGTCGGCGACGAAGAAAGCAGTAGCCAAAGTCTTGCTCCCAACGGTCAACTCCATGGACGCAACTCCTTTGGCCGGAATGGGATCTCCTCCTCCGACTCCAGTAATAGTCATGTTGGTCTTGATCATCTCTTCATCGGTACCGCCGAGCTTCTGGTAAAGCGAGTATGGCATCAAGTTCACGATTGCCCCGCTGTCTACCAGCATCTTGTGGACTGGTGTACCATTGATGTGACCTTTTATATGCAACGGCTTAAGATGACTGACTGATTCCTCTGGCTTCTGGAATACAGCAGTCTGCGTAGCTAAGTTGAACTTCGCTGCCGTCGAATCATCTCCGACCACGTAGTAGTCGGATGATAAGTAAACTACATTAACCTCCGCCCTTTCTGGGGAAGGTTCATAGTCCACCATTTCCTCATCTTGTTCTTCAGGTAATTCTTCACTGGTCGCGGCAACACCAGTAGAGGAATCAGGGTTACTAAGAAGCGAGCCTAATCCCATCGGCACATCAGGAACCAATCTGATCCTGGACTCTGATTGAGTCGGCTCAATTTCTGGTCCAATAGTAGTCGGTTCAACCCGCTCGACCGCTGAGCTGGTCGGCGCCTGTCCTGAAGTGGTCGGATTAGTGTCCGACCTGTTTGGTTCCGAAGCCACTTGAGTAGTTTCGGTGTTCAGACTGGTCGGTTCAGGATCCGACCTGTTTAGTTCTACAATTGTTAAAGTCGGCTTTTGATTACAAGCCGGCTCTTCACCTCCTCGCTTGCCCTGAGGGAAAACAGGATGCGTTGAGTTAAATATATCCTCCCTCATTCTCTAGAGTCGTTCCTTCCTCTATCTGATGCAACGAGCCCTCTGCAGCTTCCTTCACTGAGTTTTAGTTAAACCAGGAGGACACCACCTGGGCTGCATGTACTTGGGATCATGCTCAACAGGCTTTTCTACCTCTGCCTCGAACGAAGTATCTTGAGCTTCCTGGGCCTCTTCAGCTGGTCCCTCAACCGCCATCGGCTCAGGCTCACTGGCAAGAGGAACTTCCATAGACCCGATTGTAATTGTGGGGACCGGGTCGGGTCTGGTCGGAGAGGCAATAGGGACACTTTGCACCTTCTTTGGTACATAGACCTGTCGCATTTGTGTCTTCCTTGTTTCCTGAGAGGTTAAAGTCTTTGACGCGACCAGCCGATTCTGACTAGAGCTCGGCCGATCACCCAAGCGATCGAACACTGAGACTCTTGCAGGCTGATCGGTGGGCATTCCCCATCCTGGTTGGTAATACATAGGTGCCGGCATAGGGTAAGGTATCCATACCCCTTGAGGACCCCATTGTGGTGGTGGCGAAATAGGGGGAGCCCACTGATGGTAATAAGGGCCAGACCTTGGTGCCGGAGACGCCGCTTGGGACACCATCATCTGTTTGAACTTCTCATCCTCACGCTTCGGAAGAGTAGACTCTCTCTTTTTTAAGGACCGATTCTGAGAATTGGCCTTTTGTTGTTTGTATTTGTCCATGAGCTTGTCAAAAGTGCATGGCTCTCTAGCAACTTTCCCCTTACTCCTGTCTGCATTAGTCTTCCAAGTGCCAACTTCAGGTTTATGCGGGACAAAGGTGCGAATGACATGTACTCCGGAAGGGGTAGAGTCTTTAGAAACAGTTAAACCGACTGTATCAGTCGATTTATTGATCCCACTAGAATTAGCAGAGACCGGCTTGACCCGGTCTGGCTCCTGCACCGGCCGCTTTGAAGATGGACCAGACTGGTCGGCTTGAGAGCCCGACCTGGTCGGTCTTTGTTGTGTTGCCCTGGTCTCAAAATTCCTTTGTCTATGCAAGTGTCGTGCTGACCCTGCAGTGATTGTGAGCTTACTTTTGCCATCATCACCCTTCTCGAGCACCACCTTGCGCCCCGAATCGCTCTCAGTATTCAGTGTAACCCGTGGTTCGCCGATGACGACATTCTTCCCTCTGGTCGTATCGGCTTGTTCTGGACGAATTAGAATAGCAGGATTCCCTACTTCCACCATATGAACTGGAAAAGGGGACGTATTAATCTGCATCTCGGTAAGACTCAATCGTCCTTCATTAAGGGTCGATTGGACCTGTCGACGAAAAACATTGCAATCGTTAGTGGCATGAGAGAAAGAATTATGATATTTACAATAAGCCCTTCTCTTCAATTCGTCGAGTGATGGCAAAGTATAGTTAATTTTAAGATAACCGAATTTAAGCAATTCATCAAATATTCGATCACATTTAGAGAAATCAAAAGTAAATTTTACTTCCTCACCATGATTCTTTTGAATCGGTTTAAGGGAACGACAAGTGACTAGTTTATTTTGTGCTGGCCATAAAAACTCAACAGTGTAACAGTCTTTAGACTCATCGTCGGAACTATCAGAGTTTATCTTGGCAATATGTACGCCCGATCGATGAGTCTTATGAGGATCATAAGGTTCTTTTAGGCGCGATTCTATTGAGACGGCCTTCTGTAACAGTTGATTTACACTAAAGAAATCATGATGCTCAAGTTTATCCTTGATTTCTCGACGTAGACCAGCGAGACATAAATCTGTTAGGTCTCTGTCGAAAATCCTTAGATGGAAACATCAGTTCTTCATCTCTTTAAAGCGCTTAAAGAAATCGGCCACAGGCTCACTACGTCCTTGTCGAACCGACGTAAGGTGTGATAATCTAGTTTCTTGAACCCCGTCATAAAAGTGGTTATGAAACTTTTCTTCTAGCTCGGCCCAAGAACTTATGGTGCATTTTGGCAGTGACGTAAACCAGGCGAAAGCCGTACTAGTTAAAGACAAAGGAAAATGTCGCACATTCATGTAATCTAAAGTACTGGCTTCACCCATTTGTGCAAGGAACATGCTAACATGCTCCATAGTTGTTTTGCTACCGTCACCACTAAACTTATAAAAATCTGGTACCCTCCAACCATCAGGTGCTTTCATGAAATCGAAACATGAAGGGTATGGTTTTGAATATGTGGTCCTGGTAGGCTTAAATTGGACCCCTAAACTGGTCTCGAGAGACCTAGTTATTTCTTCCTTAAACCGATTTATGGCTCGTCCAAAATCGGTGTCAGCAAGGTTGGTAGTGCCACCATGCATGGGATTGTGGCTCGGGGACTTCGGTGGATTGGGCAATACTGTCCCATGTCCTCCTGAAGTCCTGTTTGTCGCTGCACCCTGGTCGATCTGTGTGGTTCGACCAGTGCCACGGTGGAGACTATTAGTGTATATCGACGTACTAGCTTCACCGTGAGTGGTCCTGCCATTATCGTTTCCTGATCGCGTTTGGCCAAACTCTGTATGTGAGGTTTGACCTTTGAAGGAATTAAAAGGCATACCGAACTGTGGTTGTCCGGTAGGGCGCTCAGGTTCAACGGGTGTTGACTCTTGCTAACGTCATCACTAGGAGTAGACTATGGAATCTATCCCCGGCAACGGCGCCAGAAAGGTTTGTTCGTACTTCTTAATGTAAGAAGTATAACTAACTATTCGTATGACTATTGGTAGGTTCTGCAAGCGCACAGAATAAGTCTATTGTAGCACTTCACCCGGGAGTAACCGAGTATCGTATTTATTTCCACAGGGAAGCTACTATGGCAGAACTAACACTAGGACCGCTATGAACAACTAGCGATTCTAGCAGGGTTGATTGAAAAGTATGAATGGGGGTTGGTTTCTACTACTACTAAAAAGAAAAGAAAGACTAACTATTACTAACCTAAATCGGCAGGGTCTGGCTGATGAACAGATTAATGTTTTCCTACACACTTACGATCACAACTAACTTAGCAATAAAGGTTTTATCAAGTTCTTCGAACCGTACACACCCTCTGGACTATTTACCTCAGACGTGCACAACGAGGTTTATGATTTAAGAACTAACCCAACTACGTGGTGGAATTCAAGGCTCCCAGGGCTGTCACCACCTGTTTGCTACCACAGCTGTCCGGGGGGCTAGCCACAAACTAAGGTATAACTAGTCTAAGCACCGCGCTTACACTAATATATACTACTCTAATCTTGCGTCCAAAACTAGAGCACTGATTACTCAGTGAAGAACCCAAACTAGATATAAACTAAATACTAAGTTATCTATGATCGAGAGCACTTAACAAGAACAATAAGTAAAAAACTTAAAGTAAATGCTGAAAGTAGAAGAACACTAAGATAAATGAAGGAAGACTTGGAATTATACCAGAGACTTGGAAGATCCTCTATTACAACTCCAGCTCTTCTCTTCTACACTCTCGCTCTCACTCTAAGTCTCTCAACTAGAGTGTTCCTTCACCAGAGCTTCGCTTACAAGAGAGTGGAACTAATGAGGTGAGGTCTGAGTACAAATGAGCTCGGGGGGGTCCTATTTATAGCTTAAGGGACCTAGGGGGATACTTATGGACCTAGGGTTAGGTCAGGGGGGTGAGTGTGGTGGCGGGCGCCAGCTATGGGTGGCGGGCGCCACTCCCCTGGCCCTTAGATCCACCGCCTCTTCACCAACGGCATCCAGGAGGTCCTCCAAGTCGGTTAGGGTTGTCCAATAACCGTCACATGGGCAATTAGGCCATGATCCATGTGACGCTGCTTCTTGGCCCTTGGATGAACCGACATGGGTGAGCAACGACTGCCAATGAGTGTGGGGTGCTTCCCCTGGATCAGTGATGTGGCAGGGGGGAGTTTGGGCTTCTCCCCCCTGGCGGCCGCCAGCTAGGGGTGGCGGGCGCCACCCCTCCTTGGCCCAAAGTGAGCCCAGGCAAGTGGGCTTGCTTCCTGGTGGGTCCATTTGGTCATTTTGCTCAAAAACTCTGCAATTTCGTACATTCAAATAAAACTCAAGGACAAGTGGAAATCGTTAGTTTATAAAAGGTTTTTGGTTGATTTTAGGCCCTTGTGTTGTGTTATATGACCTTGTTGATGCTAAGAATATGACACTTAGTCAGCGTCAACAAGCTCCCCCAAGCTTACCTCTTGCTCGTCCTCGAGCAAGCATGGACTTGAAATAATTTTGGAAACTCTGTGTTTTTGTTGTGTATGCCCATATTATTTTCATCACCATAGAATTTGTAGCCTTCCCTGCACTCAAGATTAGAACAAAAGAACAGCAAGAAAGAAGGTTTGTCTTTCCCTTGCCTATTTTGCTAATCAAGATATGTGGAGTTTTTGCAAGTTTTGTTCAAAAGAAAGCATGCTTAGTAACTTCTATGGCTCACTCAATCACTCATATTTGTATGTGGAAATGGAAGAATTATCCTCTCACTAAGACTTTGTGTGGGGTTTAATGGGTAGGATAAAAGTGAGCATGCAATGCTAGCATAATTTTGCCAAGTTAGACAAATGGAGCAAAGGAGCAACTAGTCATAGGTTCAGACCAGGAATGTGCAAGTGTGTGGTATTTATTGTGGCTACTACTTTCATGGCACTTCTCCTTTCTATCTCTTTTGTGGGATCATGGCTATGAATGAGAGCATTTGCTCTTTTGGATATTCTCTTCTTTCTAGAGCACTTGCTCTTTTGAATTTTCTTTCTAGAGCACTTGCACCTTTTGAATATTTTATTTTTTTTCTTTCTTTCTAGAGCACTTGCTCTTTCTTTTTTTTAATGAATGAATGATTATAGCCATGTTCCTGAGATTTCATTATGGGCATGATATTTTGCCATGAAGTATTCCTAACAATGAATGGAAATAAAGGCATGTTGTGTGCGTATTCTCAGTGTAAGAATAGCACTATATAGGTGGGTGCAGGTGAATTCCTTGGTCTAAAGATATGACAAGTTTCTCTACCATGACTATCAACAAAAGTCTAACTAGCTCAACACTAACATGCAGCGAGTGAAAGCTCCTACTCTAAGAGTAAAAATTATTTGGCTTTGGTAGGACTTTCTTTGCCACAGAAGTACTTAGAGCAAGTTTTTAAATTTTTCAAAATAATTACTCCACAAACTTGACTTGCTCAAGTCAAAGTAGAAACTTACTTCCCCTTTACTTATTCTAATGCTCATGTCTCAAGTTTAGTTCTAGCATACGTTCTCCCATGATAACTCTAATGCATGACATACATTTTTATTTATTAGAAAGACTTACGATGAGAGCATTTCATTTATTGCTATTTATTTATTTTATTTTATTTTTTTAACTACAAATTAACTAAGATAAAATTCAAATTTAAACTACTGAAATAAAAATAAAACTGACATAAATAAAGATGGCAGTGATACTTACCTCGATGACGGGGTCCTCCCCCAAGCTAGCTTTTGGCGTGGTTGGGTTACATCCATCCCTGACGACGGTACATGTCGTCCCAGTTCTGCTGGTTCTGCTGCAGGAGAGAAGAAATATTACCCAGTTCTTCACCAGTTTCCTGGCGGAATTCCTGGAAATTTTGATTCAAGTTGTTCAAGTCCTAACGGATTTCAGCAGTATCCATGGTAAGTCCATTCATCTGGTGCTGTAGATATCCCATATCGCGCATCCACTCGTCCTGATGAAAGGACGAATGGCGAGCGGCCTGTGGCGAGATTCCCCTATGGAAGAACTCATCACCACGACCAGTGTACCGGGTGGATCCTCCCAAGGAATGGGTTGAACTCCCCAACTGGGATGAGTAAAAGGACGCCTCCTGGCCGTATTCCCACCGCGGATGTTGCGGTTGTTGCCAATTTGATCCTCCTGCTTGGTGCGAGCCAGGGGGTGTCAAATGACCATAGTGTGCTGCTCCTTCATACTGCCCTGCATGGAAAGGGTCAAACTCCTATGCCGCTGCTGCTGCTCTTGCGGCCTCTTCTGCTGCGCGGGTCTGCGCTCGCGTCCTCCTCCTGGGAACCTGCATGATGTTCTTTCGGGCCAACCTGCGGTTTTGCTCTGCCTCGGTTTCCAGGGCCAAAAGTAATGTTGGTGCATTCACCAACCAAAGTGAGATATCAGGAAGAGCGATTTTATTCACATAATCTTAATAGATCATGTGAATCTCACCGGTCTCCTGGTTCTCACGCAAGAGGTGTCCTTGCGACAAGTGCTCCATTGTCAAAAGGTCTCGGTCAATAGGAATGTAGGAGTATATAACGGTGTTCAGCAGACCCATGTTAAAAGCCAGTCTAGTTATCCATGATGTCATTTCAATATTTCCAGTGCGTTGATTAAATTTAGACCAGTAGTCTGTCATGGCCTTGGCGGGTCATACTTTTATGTGGTTAACTAGAGCATAAAGCAGCAGCATTTCAGGCTTTTTAATTGGTCTCAAGTCAGGTCTTGGAAAAAGTGTGATACTAATATATTTGTGGAAAAACCTGAGCGTGGGTTGTGGATATTACTTGTACGGGGCAAGCCTGGGTCTCTGTTCCCAGCAATGCTTTTCCAAAAATCATTTCTATTAAAACCCGTACAAGCAGACTCCAGGTTTAGCAAGCATGAATCATCAAAATTTAAGTGTTTGCTAAACTGCCCCCACGAGAGAGTGTGCTCTTCATTAAAAAGCCGGAAAGTTATGTGAGTAGCAGACAATTGCATGGTAGCTAGAAATTCCATTGTGAGGGGAAGGATTCCCTCCTCATTAACCATCCATGCATCTTCCCATCCTAGGGTTCGAGAAATATAGAGAAACTCACTGTCCATACCAGTGCGACGTAGCAAGTCGTCGTCGATGCGACGGGTGTGAACGAACTCCCTCTCACTGAGGATGTTCCGGGCCTGCCGTTCCTGGTCACTCTGCCAGATGATATCATTGACGGAGTTCAGGATGCGGATGGTCGGTCCGGCCTGGTGTGTGAACGGAGAGTTCCGATCCACCGACATTTCGTTGGTGGATGGAGTACCCCACCCGGTGCTCTCCTCATCACTCCCAGCAAAGCGAATGTGGGTGTTTGCTCTCGACGAACTTCCCTCACCCTTACTCTTCTTCTTCTTGCCGGTGAAGAAGTTCTTGAGAGGGCCCATGACTTCCATGCTAGTGCTCAAGATGACTGATGTTTTTGTGTTTTGAGTGAGTTGTGAGAACTTGCATGGGGTGTGGGTAGTATTTATAGGCTGAGGATGGAAGGGGGAAGGCTGTGAGTTCCTCCCACCTGGCGAGCGCCACCCCACATTGCCCATTTTTGCCTGCAACCGACACATGAGGTTTCCCTTGTAATGTCCACTGAAATTCCAAGTGGGGAATAAAGTAGTCGGGTCGGTGCAAAGTGAAAGAGTGTAACCTCCTAAATGGGGCAAGTGAGCTGGAAATTTCAGAGATCAACTCTTCATCCTGGTCATACTTTATACCAAGGATGGTGGGAAACTTACTCGGGCGCAGTTTTGTACCAAAATGTTGAATTAGAGGTGGCGGGCGCCAGGAAAAAGTGGCGGGCGCCACCCTCTTGGCTGAAATTTCACTCCAACTCACCCCTCTTTTCACCTAGTGCTCTCCTTGTCACTTTCCATCACATGGGCACCAGAATTTTTGGGTGGAGATGTGTCCAAGAGGTGGAGTGAAGAGGGGGAGACATGGGGAGACATGGAAGTGAGTGATTGCATTGAAATGAGCAAAGCCATGGGTCTCCCTTGGTGTTATTTGGGTCTAGGAGGTAGGTGTAATAGTCTAGAGATTGGCTAGTGCTCCCTAGTGCACACTAGGGTGGCGGGGGCCAGCATGGGGTGGCGGGTGCCACCCCTATGGCTGCCATAAGCCCCCTAGGTGCCACCTAACCACTCTAGTAAACATCTACTATGCAGAAAATTAATTTGCTTTAAGTAAAATGAAAAATTAAATGAGGGGATAAAGACTTACCTTAGCGTAACTTACCTTGGTTAGCCGCTTTCGATTCCCGATTAGTATCGCTTTCACGGTGGTTGTGGTGGAGTGTCGGCACCGACGAACCTTGATGATGGGTGTTTTTCCGGTCGCGGTGTGAACTTGAATTTCTCCTCCTTTCCACTGATGTGGAGCTGAATTTCTCCAGCTCCTACATCAATGGTGGCTTTTGCAGTGCTCAGAAATGGCCGTCCCAAGATCAATGGCGTCCGGTGGTCGGGATTAATATCCAGAACCACGAAATCCACCGGGACAAAGAGATTCCGGATTTTCACCGGAATATTCTCTGCTATTCCCGCGGGATATCGGAGCGATTGATCGGCTAGCTGCAAACACATAGAAGTAGGGGACAAGGTATGATGATTTAATTTATCATATATTACCTTGGGCATGACGCTGACGCTTGCTCCCAGATCACAGAGTGCATGCTCGAAGTGCTGCTCTCCAATTGAACATGCGATCGTTGGGTTTCTTGGGTCCTTCTTCTTTTCTAGGAGTTGGTTTAAAATGACCGCACTGCAATCTTCGGTCAATTTAACCACATCCCTACTTGGAATTGGTTTCTTCTTATTGAGCATGTCTCTCAAATATTTTGCATAAGTTGGAACCTGCATAGTGTCAATAAATGGCACATGTATATATAATTTTTGAATTACCTCGATGAATTTCTTGAATTGGTCGTCTTCCGTCGGATTTCTGTTTCGATCTGGAAAAGGTAATACATGTGTATCATAGAATTTATGAGGAGCAGTTCGTACCTTGGATGAAGGTTCAGCTGGGGTCTCCTCTTCTTCGTCTTCTTCAACATTAACAATATTTTTCTTTGTAGCAGCATTACTACTAGGAACTAAATTAGGATGAGGTGGATCACGAGTGGATTTACCACCTCTCGTGGTTACAGCTTTTACCTCCTCATAGTATTTAATTTGAGATTTAATGTTATCTACTGTTTGCTCTAATCTCTTATTAAAATTAATTTGTTCCTTAAATGCTTCAGAAAAATCTTTCAGTTTAGCATAAATTCTTTCTAACATTTTATCATGTTCAATTAATTTATTATTTATGCTATCATTAATTCTACCTTGATTAGAAACTAATTTTCCAATAGGAGAATTAAATACGGAGGTTTGAGGCATACCTTTATTATTCCATTGTTGGATCATTGGAATTGGAGGTTCTCCATAGCCACCATTATTAAGAAGGGATTTGGCATTGTACTCTTTTGCAGCACGATCTCTCTTCTCATTTATCCTTTGCTCTAGCAATTTTACCAAAGTTTGCAGGGTAACAGAATCAGCTTGCTTAATTTCAGATATACCACTAGCACGTTTTTCTGTCCATCCTTGATTCGCCACCATTGTCTCGATCAGTTTGGTTGCCTTCTCTACAGTGAGAGAGATATGCACCTCCGGCGGCAGCATCAATGTGTTGTCGAGATTCTTGCTGGAGTCCATTGTAGAAGCTCTGGATCAAGTACCAGTCTTGCATACCATGGTGAGGACAGTATTCAACATACTCTTGTAGTCTCTCCCAAGCTGCAGTGATTGTTTCTTCGTCTCCCTGTCCAAAGTTGGAAATCTTGCTACAGACAAAAATAGTCCGACTTATCGGGCAGAACTTGTTGAGGAATTGATCCGCGCATCTCACCCACGTCAGCAGGTGTCCAGAGTTGAAGAAGAACCACTGCTTCGCTTTTTCCACTAATAAAAATGGAAAAAGACGAAGTCTGATGGCATCCTGTGAAACTCCCTGCACATAAATTGTACTACATATCTCCAGAAAATTCCGGAGGTGAGCGTTGGCATCCTCGGAAGGTTTGCCATTAAATGCAATAGCTTGAGCCATACGTATTAAGTGAGGTTTAAGCTCAAAATCTATATTACTAGTAGAAGGTAACACTGGAATGTGAGCAAGAGTAGGCATGGAATACTCACAGAGTGTTTTGGTCGACATCGATGTTGATTGATCGTTGGAGCAGCTTGGTTCGTCAGTCACTTTTGACTGGGATTCTTGTCTCGACGAACTCCTCTCACGAAGCTCCAGGTTCTTCCTCGGAGGAGTGAGATTACCTCTCGCTCTCCTAAGAATGGCCTCGGGATCTTCTTGACAGTCGCTCGGAAGATTGAATCCGGCCATGATTACTTGAATGATCACAAACAACGAACAATATATATACCCGCTAGAACTACGGGGGTTAATTCAATAGAAATCACAAAGAATTAATTCTAGCCAATTGTTTCCCCGGCAACGGCGCTAGAAATGCTTGTTGACTCTTGCTAACGTCGTCACTAGGAGTAGACTATGGAATCTATCCCCGGCAACGGCGCCAGAAAGGTTTGTTCGTAATTGTTAATGTAAGAAGTATAACTAACTATTCGTATGACTATTGGTAGGTTCCGCAAGCGCACAGAATAAGTCTATTGTAGCACTTCACCCGGGAGTAACCGAGTATCGTATTTATTTCCACAGGGAAGCTACTATGGCAGAACTAACACTAGGACCGCTATGAACAACTAGCGATTCTAGCAGGGTTGATTGAAAAGTATGAATGGGGGTTGGTTTCTACTACTACTAAAAAGAAAAGAAAGACTAACTATTACTAACCTAAATCGGCGGGGTCTGGCCGATGAACATATTAATGTTTTCCTACACACTTACGATCACAACTAACTTAGCAATAAAGGTTTTATCTAGTTCTTCGAACCGTACACACCCTCTAGACTATTTACCTCAAACGTGCACAACGAGGTTTATGATTTAAGAACTAACACAATGACGTGGTGGAATTCAAGGCTCCCAGGGCTGTCACCACCTGTTTGCTACCACAGCTATCCGGGTGGCTAGCCACAAACTAAGGTATAACTAGTCTAAGCACCGCGCTTACACTAATATATACTACTCTAATCTTGCGTCCAAAACTAGAGCACTGATTACTCAGCGAAGAACCCAAACTAGATATAAACTAAATACTAAGTTATCTATGATCGAAAGCACTCAACAAGAACAATAAGTAAAGAACTTAAAGTAAATGCTGAAAGTAGAAGAACACTAAGATAAATGAAGGAAGACTTGGAATTATACCAGAGACTTGGAAGATCCTCTATTACAACTCCAGCTCTTCTCTTCTACACTCTCGCCCTCACTCTAAGTCTCTCAACTAGAGTGTTCCTTCACCAGAGCTTCGCTTACAAGAGAGTGGAACTAATGAGGTGAGGTATGAGTACAAATGAGCTCGGGGGGTCCTATTTATAGCTTAAGGGACCTAGGGGGTACTTATGGACCTAGGGATAGGTCAGGGGGGTGAGTGTGGTGGCGGGCGCCAGCTATGGGTGGCGGGCGCCACTCCCCTGGCCCTTGGATCCACCGCCTCTTCACCAACGGCATCCAGGAGGTCCTTCAAGTCGGTTTGGGGTCGGTTAGGGTTGTCCAATAACCGTCACATGGGCAATTAGGCCATGATCCATGTGACGCTGCTTCTTGGCCCTTGGATGAACCGACTTGGGTGAGCAACGGTTGCCAATGAGTGTGGGGTGCTTCCCCTGGATCAGTGACGTGGCAGGGGGGAGTTTGGGCTTCTCCCCCCTGGCGGCCGCTAGCTAGGGTTGGCGGGCGCCACCCCTCCTTGGCCCAAAGTGAGCCCAGGCAAGTGGGCTTGCTTCCTGGTGGGTCCATTTGGTCATTTTGCTCAAAAACCCTGCAATTTCCTACTTTCAAATAAAACTCAAGGACAAGTGGAAATCGTTAGTTTATAAAAGGTTTTTGGTTGATTTTAGGCCCTTGTGTTGTGTTATATGACCTTGTTGATGCTAAGAATATGACACTTAGTGAGCGTCAACAACGGGCTTACCCTCAAATTTATCCATGCGATCACTAAGTAACTTAAACGAATGCTGAATAGTATTTGTAAGAGTTTTTGAAGTATCAACCAACATCGCAGAATAATTAGGCTCCCTTTGGTTGGGCTTTTCAACCTGCTTTTGCTTTTGCAAAAGCCAAAAGCCAACCAAAGGGATAAAAGTCACAGCTGCTTTTACCGAAAAGCAGCTTTTGCTGTAGTACAAATCCAAAAGCAGCTCTCCCCCTACTTTCACTGGCTTTTGGGTCTAGAAATTACCCACCTGCCACTGGTTATGAAAGAAAACGATTCATTTTTTTCATCCGCCTCTTTTCTCCTCCGCGAGCCTGACCCCGACCCCAACCATGGCGCAACCTCCTCCGTCCCAGGGCGCGGCCGGCCCCGGTGGGCGCCGCGGCCCTCCCAGGCGGGCGGCGCGGCCAGCTCCGGCGAGTGGCGTGCCTCCTCCCATGGCGCGGTCGGCCCCCGCGGATGGCGCGGCCGGCCCTGGCGGGTGCCGCTCCCTCTTCCCATGGCGCGGTCGGCCTCGGCGGGTGGCGCGGCCTACTCCCATGGCGCGGCCGGCACCGGCGGGTGGCGCGGCCTCCTCCCATGGCGCGGCCGGCCCCAACGGGTGGCGCGGCCCTCCCAGCGAGCGGCGCGGCCTCCTCCCATGGCGCGGCCAGCTCCGGCCGGCGGGGAGCGGCGCGGCCTGCCCCGGTCTCCCCCGCCCCTTTCCTGTCCTACGATGTGAGCACGACGTCCCTGCGAGAGGAAGAAGAAGATCCGATGTGTGTATGACATGTGGGGTCCAGATGGAAGTGATAGAAGCTTTTCCAAAAGCCACGACTATCGAACCAAACAGGCTTCCACTTATCCCACAGCTGCTTTTCCACAGCAACTTTTGCAAAAGTCACAGCCCACAGCAGCTTTTGCAAAAGCCATAGCCCAACCAAACAGGGCCTTAGCATGGGTAGGGTAAGAATCTTCAGGTACCTTGGTGTTTACCTTGTCAGTATCGTCTTCAACGTTCGTAGTGGACGTAGTAGGGATGATCTCGCTGAAGTCCGGTTCCTTGTCATGGGTGACCCTGCCGCGCCGATCCTTTGAACAGCTTTCTAGGAAAGCCTTCAAGACGGCGTCGAGCTTGGCCTGCACCTGTTGCTTCAACTCGTCGGGGAGCTCGTCAATGCCCGCAGGACGAACGATGTTATCTTTATCGGTAGCACCGTCTTTGCCGCCCATGTTGGTAGTAGATGAGATTTCAATCATCCCCAGCGGAGTCACCGAAAAGTGTGTTGACGTCGGAAGTGATCCGAATCACACACCAGCAGGGCTAGAACGCCCGAAGAGGTTGCGGTTCAACCTTGAGACAGCAGGAACCCTGGCCAAACCGATGAAAACCGATCTAGAGACTAGTTTGGATCGATCTAGGGTTTTGGGCTCCTGTGTTGATAACTCTAGAACTCCTCCCGGGAAGACCCATCGGGGAGAAGCACGTAGAGGTTGTCCTAGGACCAGCAAGGCCGCCTAGAATGCCGTCGAGTCTCGCTGGGAGATGCGCCGAACAGCAAGGTAGAGGGGGAAAAGGGGTAAAAGGGTAGTAGATTGGTTTTGATCGATTGATGTTGGATGCCTCAATCGGCCATGATCCTCTCATATATATAAAGGGGGCTGGTCTTATCCCAATAGGAAACATCTCTAGATACGATTTCCAAGTTTCCTATCTGGACTCTATCAAAATATAGAAACAAAGAATTCAATCCGGACGTGACAAAATAAACCTGATCTCGCCGATCCTTGAACCAACTAAATCATTCTTAATGGGCTTTATCAGCCCATACTGTTCAACGAATCGTCGCCGGACTTAGCATTCATCATAACCATAAGGCCTCCGACCAGCGCCACCTGGTCGGACACAAACATGACTGGTCAGAAGTCCGAAATGATCCGGCCCATTTGATTTAGAACATCCGATCCGTCAA
>CM019823.1:107054430-107077870 GCA_009763385.1 Coix lacryma-jobi var. lacryma-jobi | reverse complement strand
GTTCTAAACCTAAACTAGAGGGGTAACTAGTCTTCTACTTGATAGCTGGCTCTTGATTAGAACTAGATGAACTAGATCTAATTCTAGATGAACTAGAAGAGATTCATCTAGAGGGACATCTACATCTAATTGAAACCCTAGTTTCTGATGTGGAGATGAATAATGAAGATTGAGATGCCTGGAGAGGGGGGGTCTGGGGCTGCTTATATAGCCCTGAGGGATCAACCGCGGCCGTTGGATCAAACCGACTTAAGGTATGGTTAAGATACATCCTAGAGGTCGGTGGAGGAAGCTTCCAGAAGACAGAGGCCAGCGGGCCCGAGGGGAGACCGACTGGTCTCATGGTGGGACCGGTCGGTCCCACCTGCCATCCTCTCGTGGTGGTCGACCTCCTGGTGTCTTCTGGTGTCCTCTGGAGTCTTCTAGAAACTTCCTGATGTGGCGATTGCGTTATCTCGCGTCGGTTTCCTTCTAGGGGAAGCAATCAGCGCTGGTTTCCTGGTTTAGTCCCTACAGAATCACAATTCACCAAAACTCGTGGAATATTGTCAATTAAAACCCTAAACCTTTGTTGGTGATTGAATTCATGCCCTTTTCATATTTATTTATCCTTTAATTTTGATAGATAACCAGCGTCAACAAGTTCCCCCAAGCTTACCCTTTGCTAGTCCCTTAGCAAAACCAAAACTTGTCAATGGATCAGGAGTTGCTACAAAATCTTCATTTCCAACAAGTACACCTGCTGTTAAACAAAAATTCTCCGAAACATATCATGCTATTTTTCATGGGGCTTATTACTCTTACCTTGGATCTTGAATAATTGAGAGATTGAACGATCAAATCAAGCACTATGTCTCTAATTCTTTCACTTCACCTTTATCCCGGAGTTTTAATTAATTTTCAAAAGCATTAATACATATGTTGTCAAATTAAACAATGGATCCAAAGAGGAAGTCAACCAACCATTGAATCAAGAAGTGCATGTGTATGGAAAAATGGAGTCGGATGCTCTTTTGAATATATTCACTCTCTTCTGTTTATCAGAGACATATGGCTATTAGGCTAATTCTACTATCGGGCACGTGCCCATTTTTTCTGACATTTTTTTTCCTTTTTTTTCTCTTTTTTTTCTTTCGAGGTTCCGGACACTTGTCCCTTTTTATTTCCTCGAGATCTATCTTTTGAGGTTTCGGACTTGTCCCTTTTTATTTCCTCGGATCTTTTTCTTTCTTTCTTTCTCCCCTTTTTTTCTTCTTTTTTTTAATAGCCATATGCTTCCAACAAACTTCTGAGAGGGTAGCAACAGATAATTATGAGCATTTATGCGAAAGATGGATGAAATGTGTAAGTGATCTCAATTCAATGGTATGATAAACTACTCATAGGGTCACAAAGCTTAATTTAACTCAATGCAATTACTAGTCATGTTTGTATTTAGAAATCTTCAGAACTTTAGTGTTGTCTAGAACAAGATAATAGTAGCTCAGATCATCACATGTCACATCCCAATTACCTAGACCTTAGATTAAGTATTTGCCAACCATGCATTTAATTTTATTTTAAGGCATCATTATTAATGAGGAGAACTCATGCTTTGAAGGCCAGGTACTTGAAAGAAATTAGATAGAGCAACTATTCATCATTTCCATGCAAAAGATTAGAGAGAGAGGGTTCTTCTTTGGTCATCAACTTGTTAAAACAAACTAGACACACTATTTTATTTATTTAATCTAACACACTTTAAGAAATAAAATAAGAGCTAATAATAGTAGTAGTAATAGTAATAATAATAATAATAATAATAATAACAATAACAATAATAATAATAATAAAGACATACCTGATTCGTGAAGATAACAGGGGTGCGTCTCCCCCAGGCTGGTTCCCTTAATAGCGTTGAGCCTTCATGTGCCCATGTATTTTGTATTTTTTTTAATTAATGGTGAGCCTTCATGTGCTCACATATTTTTGTTCTTTTCTTTTTATGGGTGAGCCTTCATATGCTCATTTTTTTTATTTTGAATTTGTTTATAGAATGAAAAACTTAAGAGATACTTACGTTGATACATGGGGGTGCCTTCCCCCAAGCTGAATGTTGACGTAGTCGTTCGATCTTGCAATGTAGCAGACTGGCAATGGATATGTCCTTCCTCTATTAGAGCTTTGATTGATGTTGATGTCTGTTGAGACAGTGCTCTAACAGTGGATGGATCATTCACTTGTTCATCAGCTTTTCTTGGCCTTTCAAATCCAATGAAACTCAAATAGACAACAAAACTTGTGGAACAGATTAAGCATTAGCGGTTGGCCACTCAAGCCTTAGTTGTCTAGAATTTCAGTAAGATCTCTTTCTCAATATTTTTATATTTTTATATTTTTATGATGCAAGAGAAAATGCAATAGGATGAATGCATGCATATTTATTGTTTTCATTATTATTATTATATATTTTTTTATGCCATCACGGTGAACATTCCTGTGGGTTTTTACACACCAAAGATTTATTCACATGGAGCTTCATGGTTCATGATGTAATGTAACAAATGCAATATATTTATTTTCTTTTCTAATGCAATGCAGAAATTAAAATGTTTGTGAATTAAATATGATGATGCAATAAATAACTAAGAATTAAATATGAGAAATATGCAGCAAAGTAAATATGAGGATAACTACCGATTTTTACCTTTTGGCGAATGTTCGGATATTTAGGTCCGACGAACCGGACCTTCCCTTGGTTCAGACCTCCCAAGGTATGTCAGACGTTTGGAAAGTTATTATTGATTGTACCTCTGAGGTGCAGACTTTTTCTTTCATACTTTCTTGGTCTGAGTCTTCACTTCATGTGGTTCACTGTCTTGAGGTTTCTCTCCTTTCTTTTCTGGGACAGTGCCGATAGCTTCTTCGTCATGATTAGCCTCTCTATTCTTGATAGTTTGTCTTCTTTGGCGTTGAGAGCGGTGTCTTTCACTTCTGTTTTTCTTAGGTGCTTCATTGGGTATGTAGTTGATGAAGTTGCATCGTACCTTTTCTCCAGGAAAGTGAAAATGGATTTCATCTTGTAGATGATTGCACTTGTAGCGTAGAGGAATAGTCTTCCTAGGATGAGGTGGACATCATCGTCTTCTCTCATGTCGAGGATCAAGAAGTGTGTGGGGACTTAATGACCTCTAATTCTGACTACGACGTCTTCCATCATTCCTTCTTGTTTATGCCTCTTGATATGGTGTCACTCTTGTTCTTCGTTCGTCCAACAGTTTGAAGTGAAGCGTTAATTATGGAAGCTGGCAGCATCTGCTCAGTGTGCATGTTCTTGCAGATCTAGGACCTTCACTCTGTAGAATTTGGGAGTGACAAACTTTGCCATGTTTGCTCAAGAGCGTGTCCTGCTCATAAAGATAAGGTAGAGATCAAGTGCATGGCTCTGTTGGTGGAAAAACACCAACAGAACCAAAAGTTTTGTTTATTCTCCTCTAACCTTAGGCACATTGCACAAGACAAACTTGTTGTTTATATGTTCTATTCAATCTTAATGTGAGTGATAGGATCAGAGGATGAGCATAAAAGTAGCATCTTAAAATATTTAACAGATCAAATTACTTAACCCAAGGAAGGATAATCTATGCATAAAGTGTTGATCTTTTCATAATTTTGATATATCATCTTCCAAAGGTTACATGCACAACATTTTAGCTCATTTAGTTAAGACAGTGAGATTCAAGAGAGTAAAGCTGGAAACAAAGATCAAAGGACTGAACATGTTGAGTTGATTAGGTTGGATCAAGTGAGGTGCAACTTAAACATGTTTAGTTCTTTATTTATGTTCATACTAGAATCAAGAAGAAGCTTTTAAAGTGATGGTTACTTACCTTGAAATGTTACTTTGTCATTGGAAAGTGATTGTGCTGAACCACCTTGTGGAAGCTCCTCTTGTCTAGCTGGTTGTTGTTTATGAATGGCTTGTCTTCTCTTGTTTGTCTCACAGTGTGATTGAGAGGAGGAAGATCATCGTGGAATCATCTTTAGAGGTATCGATCTTCCTTCTCTTGTGTCGACTTATCAGTGAAGGCGCATTGTTCCTCGAGTATGCTGCGTGGGACCCTCTCTCTTCTCTTGTCAACCTTTCTGGTTTTCCTTTAATCATTGGGTTGGCAAGAGACTTGAATTTAGAGCTGCTACTCGAGTGCCTCCATGAGAGTCTTTTGTCTTATAATGTCACAACTGAGACTTGTCCTCTCAACAGTCTCTAGATTATGGATATCTTATCGGCTGTTCTTCTTGATTTGCTAGCTCAGGTAATCTCTTCATCTTCTAACTCTTGTGGTGCAGTGGCTTCATCCTTCATGATGCCCTCCTCAATTCTTGGCAGTTGGTTCTCCGTTCGACATCTTCTCTTGGTTCTCTTTGGCTGCTCATAAGTGATGTAGATGTTGAAGATGCAGCGAAAGATCCAAAAGTTGACTTTTCCAGGTCCGACAAAGATGATAACATTAATGTTGTTCAAGAACAGTCTTCCAAGAATGAGTGGTGGATCATATTCTTCTTCTTGACTGGGACAGTATCTAGTGGTTTGTATTGATCAAAGTGGTGAGTAGGAGGTCAATATGTTTGAAGTTGGGTTTCTCCTTCCTCCCTTTGATTGTGAAACACATCTAGACAATGGAATTGTCTCTCCCAGGCTGGCTTGTGATGTAGATGGACTCCCACAACATGTTCATGTGTTTGACTTGTAGATCTTGCTATTGTTGTAGTGGTACCATCTTGTCTCCAAGCTAGCTCTTGATTAGAAAATAGGATAACCTCCCACTTCTTGTCTTGATGTCTTGGACATTGATGGTTGCAGGAATAGGTTGTCTCATACGAGGTAAGTTCCATCCTGTTTGTCATCAGCACCCAAGCAAGACTCAAAGCTAGGCTGACACCATTGTGATATGAGAGTAGGTTTGTGTGTCTATGGTTTGGGTTTTGGATCTTCAATGTTTAGACCAAACCATGGATGAACAAAATCTCTCTTCTGCATAACGTTAGTGGATATATACCCGAAGGATTGCAAGAATTTGAAGCATGGGTTGTTATCCATAACTTATGTATATTGCATCTATGCTAATAAAAAGATGTTTTTAGGATTATTTTAGCATAGACTAGTATTTTATGTGTTGGTTGCACTTAACATGATTCAAGGCAAAAGATAACTTGCAGTAGAAGACAAAATAAATAAACTTTGATACTCACAGTTCTTTCATCCATGATGAATGAGCTGAGTCTTCATTGTGCAAAGTTGTTGAAGTTTATGTGTCTCTTCATCTCTAGTGTGAGTTCATCTCAGGACTTTCCCAAATTGATATTGAAAGTTTCCCTGCAGGGGTTAGTCCAACAAAATATCCAACATCCACTATAGCATACTATCAGCTCAAAAATCAACCTAGACACCACGTCTAATTTGATCTAGGAAGGCATTTTAACTTAATTGCTTAAATTAAAAGTCTTTGAAAGCAAGATCACCACTCCTAAACTAGGCATCATGCTTAATTTAAGAGATGTATGAAAGTACTCCAAACCTAAACATATAATATAGCGAATGAGGGTAGCATGAAAGTATTATAGAGATTTATTCAGATGGTGATGAAAGAGTATGATTAGTATATGAGCATATCCTAAAGGTAGGGACAACCAACATAGCAACATGACAAAAGATATTCTTAGAAAGTCTATTCCCTAAGCTTGGATTTTGCATAAATCAAGATTAGATGAATGTAATTCAATGTTGCATGATGATTGGTGGGACATACCTTGTATTTGTTGTTCCTTCATTCTTTTCTGCTCCAGACCTGGAAAGGTTAGTGAAAAGAATACCCGAAGGAATATTTTCATAATTATATTTCTATGCTCATTACAAGGGTAGTGCAGCAGAAAGGTAGGCATAGCTCATAACCAGGTATTATGATGGGGTATAAGGATTCTACTGGCTATAGCTTGCTCATGGGGTAGTGATAGATAAGAGTGGAATTCAAAACAACATTCATAAGAATAAAAACAAAATAATGAAAAGACTGGGACAAAAAAGGAAAAGATAAAAGTATAATACAAGGTTAAACTAAGACTTAAGTTGATCTATCGTTCCCCGGCAACAGCGCCAAAAATGCTTGTTGGTATAAATTAACGGACACTCTACTTTATCCGCAAGCACACAGATAAGATCTACCGATGTAGCACTTCACCGGAGTAACCCAGTTTTAATATCGAACCCAAAGGAACGGATAGTGTTAAGTCTTAAAGTCTAACCCCTGAGTAGCTAACAAGGACGGAGAATCTAGAAGTATAGAGGGGATCACTAAGGCTGTCTAATTCCAATTGAAGAGTGATATGTTTATGTTATTCTTAGTGGGGAAGTTGCCATAAAAGGTCACAAACAGAGTATGAGTCTTTTATGCAAATGTATAATCCTACCGAGCCTACACACGGGTAAGTGGACTATAGAAGAATCAACAAGGCTATAAGAGTCACCCTTGCGAACAATCACTACTACCGGCGTTATAGGAGGCATTTATGATGAGCTATCAAGTCTAAGCACCAAGCTTACACTATCCAACTACTCTAACTCTAGAGCAACTTAGAATTAAAGTACTCAAAAGAGAGTCACAAACCTTAAGAATAATAAGAACAATAACTCAAACTTAAATATAGACGTTGATTACCGAAACAATCGCTGAAGCAAGTTGAAGATGAACTTGAATCCGCGGGTACAAGATGAAGAAATTGATCCGACAGGCCGGAGCTCCTTCTTGATCTCTTCCTCTCTCTCTCTCTCTCTTCTAGTTCTAGTATGAGACTAGGTTGTAAACCTAAAATAGAGGGGTAACTAGTCTTCTACTTGATAGCTGGCTCTTGATTACAACTAGATGGACTAGATCTAATTCTAGATGAACTAGAAGAGATTCATCTAGAGGGACCTCTACATCTAATTGAAACCCTAGTTTCTGATGTGGAGATGAATAATGAAGACGGAGATGCCTGGATAGGGGGGTCTGGGGCTGCTTATATAGCCCTGAGGGATCAACCGCGGCCGTTGGATCAAACCGACTTAAGGTACGGTTAAGATGCATCCTAGAGGTTGGTGGAGGAAGCTTCTAGAAGACGAAGGCCAGCGGGCCCGGGAGGAGACCGACCGGTCTCATGGTGGGACCGGTCGGTCCCACCTGTCATCCTCTCGTGGTGGTCGACCTCCTGGTGTCTTCTGGTGTCCTCTAGAGTCTTCTAGAAACTTCCTGACGTGGCGATTGCGTTATCTCCCGTTGGTTTCCTTCTAGGGGAAGCAATCAGCGCTGGTTTCCTGGTTTAGTCCCTGCAGAATCACAATTCACTAAAGCTCGTGGAATATTGTCAATTAAAACCCTAAACCTTGTTGGTGATTGAATTCATGCCTTTTCATATTTATTTATCCTTTAATTTGATAGATAACCAGCGTCAACACATGCCTAAGCAGCTTATCTTGACTAAGAAGGGCGGCAGTAAGTTTCTCGACCTCAGCAGAAAGCTCGTCGGGGGTCTGGGATACCTGGGAGGTGTCATCGTCGTCGTCGTTCCTAGGGATCTCCTCCAGCTGGCTGTCGACCTCCTTGCCAAGGGCCATGGTGCAAAAGCCCTCGTTGTCGGCGAAGAAGCAGAGGCCGTTCAACTTGTCCTCGATCTTCTTCTTCTTCTCGGACTCGTCGTCGCTTGAGGAAGCGGAGTCGTCATCTGAGTCGTCGACGGCGCTGAGCGTGGCGAAGAAAAGCACGCTGCTCAGCCTGGGCCTTCTCCAAGTACTTCTTCTTGATGTACTCCTTGTTGAAGCCGCCCTTTTGCTTGTGCTTCGCGGGGACGTACTCTCCTTGTGAAGGACCGAGAGTGCCACCAGAAAGCGACCAGAGGGGGGGGGGGTGAATGGGAGCTTCAAAATTTCTTTTCGGAAACTTGTCGCCACTGTCCCGAGAAACAACCCCAAGAGCAAACCTAGGGCTTGCAAGTGTCCACGACCCTAGATGTAGGGTGGATGCTTCCAAGAAGCACAGCAGGACCAACACAACCCTAGAAACCCAACGCAAAAGGTGGAAATCAGAACCGACAACGGACGAACAAACTGCGGACGAAAACGCGCAAAAGTTGAACTGACCGGACTCTGCCTGCGTCCGGTCAGAGACCACCGGACGCGTCCGATCAAGTCAAAACAGGTTTGGGAGCCTTCTGTTCCTGACCAGACTCACTGACATTGAGAGTCCGATCAGTTCCGACAAACGCCGAGAATAGTACAAGAGGCGTGTCCGGTCATTTGATAAATGAGCGTCCGATCAAAACTGTAGAACTCAAACAAATCAAACCTTCAACGACTGGACTCTGGGCCAAGCTTCCGGTCAACCCGCCGAGTGCGTCCGGTCACCCACGATTCTGTGCAGTTCGTCCCCGATTCGACTCAATCTCTCCAAAACGAAACCTCTAGGGTTCAAACTTGGAGAGATGAGTCACAAGGAGGATAGTGAGCTACTCCTAGGAGATCATGGCTCGAACCTATCTCCAAATCGATGAATTTGAAGAATTCGGGCAAAGGGAGCAAACTCAATCTGAAATGAAAATCGACCGATGTATCAGCTCATGAGGTTAGAGGTGATTTCCTTCAGTGGAAAGAAGTGCCTCACGACCTAGAACAATCAGTTCAAATGGATTTGCAAACGACGCACCGAGTAGAGAGATCGATCACTGGGAAAAAACGTGGAGAAAAGCAACCCGCGAAGAACAACACCAAAACGCGAATACAACCACGATTTTGCAACGTGTGTCTACCACACGCTACGTATGAGATTACGGTCTCACTTCTTCAGAATCCTCACAAACACAGAGGTATGATTGTCTCTCTGTGGATCTCATTCGCTACAGCCGGGAATAGGGAGAGCAGGAAAACCCTAGGAGCAAGGAGCAAATGACTGAGATAATTTGGGAGGTGGGTGTCTCCCCTACTTATCCTAATTCTAATTCCCACTCTACCCCTAATTATTTACAGAGCGAACAGCTAAACCTAAGGTTATTCTGGACCAACTGTGGTAGGTGATGATCCGACGGCCACGCCGCACAACTGGTAGCGTTGCCTCGACGCAACCTCACCGATTGCCGCCACGTGCCGCCACCGCTCTGCTTGTCTTTTCCCAGACTCCGCCTCCTGGTTTTGAGGCCGAACCAGGAAACCAGCTTTCAAGTCCTCCTCGGTTTTTGAGGCTGAAATCGGGAAACCTGACGTCCGTCGCCTGAGTTTTGTGGCCCACCTCAGAAACCCGCCAGCGCCCAGGTTTTGAGGCCCAAACCTAGAAACCGTCCTCAGCCCGAGTTTTGTGGCCCAAACTCGGCAAACCCGCAGCACCCAGGTTTTGTGGCCCTAACTGGAAACCGTCCACCGGTGGTTTTTCTATGGCTCAACCACCAAACCGGCGCTGTAGAGGGGATGCACCGCCGTGCACCCGTCCACGACACGTGTCCCCAGGTCTCGAGCCCGAGCAACACTGTGCCCCGCAAGTCTCTCCTCATCACTCGCCCAGGCTGTTAGCCACCCATCTGATCCTTAGCCACCGGTCCTCGTCCAAGCCTCACGTTCGCCCTTCACCGCTCTGGTCCGTCGCACGGCACGTCTCTACTTGTCGGTGTTTCGAACCCGGGGGTATCACACCAACGAGTAATATGATCGCGTGCTCTCTCCCTGGATGGTGATGCAAGAGTCCAAGGATTTATCCTGGTTCGGGCAAAGAAGGCCCTACGTCCAGCGGGAGGTGTCTCTTTGTATTATTGCACCTAAGTGCTTGTACAGGGGCGAATACAAGCTCGGTGAGCGTGGACCAGAGTCCGGATTGAGTGTGTGCGTGTAGATGCGTTCTATCGTGTCTGTCACCCCCAGAATGAGGGCCCTGGTGTCCCCTTTTATAGAGCAAGGGGAGGCCAGAGTTACACGAGGGTATTACAGGTGTCGGGGCATACGGTGCCCAATGAGAAGGGTAGGAAATCTGTCTTGTCGGGGTCACTGGAGCCGGCGTGGGTGTTGCTGTTGAGGCGTCACTTGAAGTGTGGCCTCCATCCGGGTGCGGACGTGGGGCGTGGCGACGTGGGGGCAGTGCACCGCCCATCCCGTACGTACGATACACGCGTAGTCCCGCGGGTCTAGGGGTACCTGTCCTTCAATCATATGACAGGCAATTAGGGCTCGGGGGCGCAGAACGGCCCTGAGGTGGCGTCTATGGGAGGCTCGAGCCCCTTGGTACGGCAAGTCCCGGGAAACCCGTTGAGCAGCAGGCACCCAGACTCGAGATGTGGCTTGGACGTGGCAACAGTGTAGGGTATGGGTTAACAGTGCCTCAATGGTGCCCTTTCGCCCATACTTGTGGTGAAAACGAGACTTGACTCTATCCTGGTTCACTATAGTACACGTTGGGTTGCAGGGACGTGACTGGAGTAGGTAGATGCATTAAATGCGTGGTATGGGCCGGCATCCTACGTCTGCACCGTCGAGGGGGGCATAGAGCGTCTTTCAAGGATAAGCCGCTGTGCCAGTATGAGGCTCGAGGTCCGCGTGGGTCTCGAGGTGTGATGTTCGGCTTGTGGGGGGCTTCAGAAGGGTAGTGGAGCACTTGCCCGAGGCCTGAAGCGGAGTGCTGGGACGAGAAAGAGAAGAACCAGTTACCGCGCTCCGCCGAGGCTGGCTCGGAGAGGCTCGGCGAGACGGGAAAAGCGAGCGTCGCCGAGGCTGGCTTGGAGGCTCGGCGAGACGGAAAAGCGAGTGTTTCGACCCGAGGCCTGGCTTGGAGGGCTCGAACCGGTGGGGGCTGGCGCGGACGGAAGCGAGATCCGGTTCGCCGGCCTGGCTTGGAGGGCTCGGGCGAGACGGGAAAGCGAGCGTTGCGCCCGAGGCATGGACTTGGACGGGTGCTGGCTCGGTGGGCCAGCGTTGAGTCTCGAGGGGTTGGCCTTTCAGGGGGGCTTAAGACTTAGTTAGGTCCGTTATTGATTGGCTGTTGATAGGTGTTGTTTTTGTTGTGTTTGGGGCGAGGTTTTTGTTTGATCGGCGCGAACGTGGTGGATTTTGGTTCGGGGTGTTCGTGCTAGTTTACCTGTTTGCGTTATGGGGGTTCCTATAAAAACCATTGGCGTTCCCCCGACAGTAGCCCCGAGCCTTGTTCGAGGCTTGCATCGAGCAGGGGCTCTGACTTGGCGTTTCTAGGGCTTTGGCTTGTGTTGGTACTCGAGAGGACTTGGCGTGTTGGTTCCGGTGGGTGTCGTGCAGAGGCGACATACCGCGGGTGTAGCCCCCGAGGCACGGGGAGTGGTTTTGAGCTCCTCGTGGGCTTTTGCGCGTTTAGTTGTGATTTTTTAGGGTTGGCGGGTGGTGTCGAGCCCCGAGGTTAGATTTTAGTACCACGGTCTAATGTGCGAAAGAACGAATAGGACGAAGGAGCATGTGTGTGCTGCAAGGCGATCGAGACGCCGGGGACTTTAGAGGGATGTCGGCACGGCCGGTTGCCCGGCTTGCACAGCGCAAGTCTCGATTGAGCGAGGGAAGCCAGACTAAGAGCGGCGACGTATCGAGGTTCCGCCGGTGAGACGATACCGGGGAATCCAAGTGAGACCTAGTCGCCCCGGCGATAGGGGTGACTATGCGCCAGAGCGGTCTCATAAAGCATGGGGCTCAGTCTGCAGGCTAGTGCCAGGTCCATTCGATTAGGACCTCGGTGGCTCGATGCCTCCCTCGAGGGGATCTCGTGCAGTCGAGCTCCTGCTTGGATACACGGGGGCCCGAAGGGCTTGGCCCCGCGTCGAGTGCCTGCGCAGTGGCGGCCCTTGGTGTCCCTGAACCGGGTGTCGGAAGCCGGCTGCCGAAACTCTCTTTGAGGGCCAGCCTTCGCTGCTTCGAGGTTAGGGCGGGGCCAGCTTTTACTTCGTGAAGAGGCCTCCGTGGCGTCTGGTCTTTGCCCATTGGGCGCGCACTTTTTAGGCGGAACCATCGGGAGAGCGGCGGACGCAGAAGCCGGAGCGACGGTTCGGGCGGGCCCGGGTAGTGGACGGCGAATGGGAGAGGTGCCGCAGTGACCTGCATCCGGCTGAGACGCGTTAGGTGGGCGCATTGAATGCATACGGTTACTTTTCGTCGGTGGGAGATCCCGCCCGTCGGGGTTCTCCCCTATTACAATACTCGAAGAGGGAAAAGGAACCTTTATATTTGCCTTTTTTGCCTTCGCCGCGCCGTAACTCACGCGCCCTCTCATTCGAGCATGTCGATTGGGGTTTCCGGCTGCCGTCGCTGCTCGAATCCGCGCGGTTGCCATCGCCTGGCCGCCCTAGACAACAAGTGCTTGCCGGCCGAAGACTGGAGCCGTCGGAGGTGAGGCAGAGCGAGATGGACTCGCTGGTTGGCCAGGGCTTCTGCGCTCCCAACACCCGGAGGAGGACCCGCATGGTGGGTTATCCGTCGGCGGGCACCGGGAGACCGCACGTGGAGGGGTACGTGGTGAGCTCTCGCGCCTACCAGTTCGGAGTGGGCGACGGCTTCCTTACCGAAGACCGACTTAATTAGGGGCGGGACTCGTGGCCACCATAACAGAGAGTGGAGGCCGTTAAAAGAAGGATTAAACATTACCGAAGACGACATCTCACCGCCGGCATATCCGCGTGACTCGAGGGGTACCTGAACGATGGAGCCGCACTGGGAGATGTTCGGTCCATCTATCCGGGCGAGCTTTCATTAATGTCTAAAGCCTAGAACTAGTCTTATACTAGAACTAGAAGAGAGAGAGAGAGAGGAAGAGATCAAGAAGGAGCTCCGGCCTGTCGGATCAACTTCTTCATCTTGTACCTGTGGATTCAAGTTCATCTTCAACTTGCTTTAGCGATTGTTTCGGTAATCAACGTCTATATTTAAGTTTGAGTTATTGTTCTTATTATTCTTAAAGTTTGTAACTCTCTTTTGAGTACTTTAATTCTAAGTTGCTCTAGAGTTAGAGTAGTTGGATAGTGTAAGCGTGGTGCTTAGACTTGATAGCTCATCATAAATGCCTCCTATAACGCCGGTAGTAGTGGTTGTTCGCAAGGATGACTCTTATAGCCTTGTTGATTCTTCTATAGTCCACTTACCCGTTGTTAACACATAATTTTCGCACTGTGACAAGTGGGCCAGCACGACGCAGGTTCGGGAGAAATCGCCGCTTAAGGGATTCAGCAGGCAGCGAACGCGGTCGGCTAACTCGATGCATTCGGCAAAGCTGTAAGGGCGACTAGTCAATGGCGAGCGGGTTTGGCAATGTGGCGCTGCGGTCGGCTACCTCAGGTTAAGTCGGTTTGCGACAAATACGGCACATCAGAAGATTCAGCAACAGAAGATCTTGTCGTTGTTAGCACGTGCCGATTATTAAGGGAGGCTTAGAATAAAAGGCTTCGCATTTTAGATAAGTTTCGTGTTTTGTCGTTGTAATCGTGTCCTCGTAGGACTCGTAGGACACCCGGGTATAAATATAAACCCTGAGGCCATTGTAATATCTGTTCACAATCAATACAACCAACCCCGGCCCCGTGCCGTCTTCGAGTCCAAGTCGTGTCGTCGTGTTCTTCGAGAGGGGCCATCGATCCGTCGACCTCCGTAAGTTCCGGCAACCTTGTTATCATGTCTAGTATCGTGCGGCGGATTTAGATATGGTGCAAGTAGTCTCGTACGTTAAGCTTAGTATCGTGCGGCGGATTTAAGCTTATGACGGGAGGTCTTTGTTTATTGTCTTGTATCGTGCGGCGGATTGAGACATGAGTAAAGATAGTTATCGGCTCTGTTAGATTTGGCAATCTGATAGATTCATTAAGTTACCTTGTGTTATATGTTTTGCTATGTTTATCTTATTATAACACTTTTGCCCAGTCTAGATACCGTCCGGTTCGGCTCCATCTTTATAGATCTGCTCTGCTTATTATTGAAAGGTCGGTTATGCAGTAGATCTATTGTTCGTAATAGCCGAATTGGATCGTATCTAGGTTGCCACGTGGCGAGGGTTCATGCATGTTAAGTGTGTTTGATCTATGACAAGGCTAGGTGTCGTGCGGCAGGCGCAGGCTTTAGATTAGCTTAGTCACACTTAGCTTGTATGTTCAATCTCCATGGACCCCAACTCGGTTGTACAATCGAGATTGGTTAAGTTTTAACTCATATATAATACGTCATGCAAGTACGATTCTCATGCAAACGTGCTCGGCAACCTGTTATTCACATAACTCTGTTCATATTGCCGAATAACCTTTAAACCTGTTGGCAGATAGCTTTCATAGCTATATGTCGTCGTAAGTGGCTTCAGGGCCGTACATCTTGGAACTGTCTGGTCATACCCAGCACGTTCCAGCTTTGTATTTAACAGTTTATCTCCCTTGTTAGTTGCAGGTCAAACTGACTGGCACGCACCGGACTTCTGAGCACCCGGGCCACGTGTGAAGCCAGCTTCTCCGGCTTGCCGTGTGCTTGGCGCAGAGCGCCACTTTCTGCGCCAACACACTTTTTGGCACGCCTGGTGGGACACCCTTTTTCCTGCAGCAATGGTCGAAGTCACTGAAGCCGAGGCCAGCAACAAGGCGGGGCTCGTGCAGGTGCAGCTCACCGAACTACCCGACGAGTACAGAGAGCAGGTGGAGGATGCTTGTGCCGAATTCCAGGCCAAGTGCCTAGAAGCCTTTTCCAAGAACAAGAGCGGAAAGGTTCGCCGTCTGCATGATCTGCCGAAACCCGTCCAGCTCAACCCGAATGATCCCGGGGAGGCGGAGGCAGTGTTGAAAATGTCTCACATAATCAACGAAAACTGTCTCTGGTGCCATCGGTCGCATGCATGGGGCGTTTCTCAACACTTTCCGCACCATCATGATCGCCCAATTCGGCCCCAAGGCCGATGAACTTATGGAGGCCGAGTTTGGCCCTATAGCAGGACCACATCTTTTCAATCTACCGAATCACCTCAAGGGGGCAGGAACTGCTGGTGAGGAGACACCGCCTAAGGCTCAGTCGAGCGGAATGACCATTCAAGAGAAGCACACGCCAGAAGGTCAGTTGCCGACCGTGGGTCAGCTCACGTTCGGCGCTAAAGGTCAGCCGCCAGAGTCAACACGCAAGATCTCCCCGCAAACCTATAGGCTCATAAAGGACTGCTACGGAAACGGGTACCATGAGATGCTTGAGCCTCACCACATAGAGGGTGCCCCACATCCAGGGTACGGGAAGCCGACGGCCGAGAAGACCGCCGACTCTAATGTCGATGTCATGCTAGAGAGGATGGCAGATATGATGCAGCGCACTTTCGGCCTGAAGCCTAAGGGTACTCATGCTTACAGGTCTTCGTTCCCCGAGTGGTTCCACCGTGTGGCTCTACCTCCCAGAGTCAAAGTGCCGACAGACCTGTCAAGTTCTCCAGCTTAGACGACACTAGCACGGTGGAGCACATCAGTCGCTATCTGCTCCAGCTTGGAGAGGCCAATACCGAGGATGCCTTCAGGGTTCGGTACTTCCCGTCTTCGCTCACTGGGCCGGCGTTCGCTTGGTTCACGTCTCTGCCACCGGGCTCTATTCTCTCTTGGGCAGACTTGGAACAGAAGTTCCATACGCACTTCTACACGGGCACCAAGGAGAAGAAGCTGGTGGACATCATGTATGTGCGCCAGAGGCCGAATGAGACACCGCAGGACTACCTGCGCAGGTTTAGGGAAGTCAAAAGCCAGTGCTTCGGCATGTACCTGCCGGACGACCAGCTTCCACCATTGGCCGTGGCGGGCATGCTCCCAAGCATCAGAGACAAGCTCTTCGGCCAGGAGTTCGAGGACCTGGGTCATCTCTCTCGCCGGCTGAATGAAATGACTATCCAAGCGCAAGGCTTCCGGAGGGAAGGGCGCTTCCAGAGGGACAATGTCGCGGCCCAGATGTATCAAGCTTTCCTGGACGAAGCCGATGACTATTCCGATGCCGAAGATGAGGTGGCCGCTGCAGAGTTCAACTGGGACAAAGAACCGACCCAGGCCAACAAGCAGTGGCTACGCCAGCAGAAGGGAGCGTACGACTTCGACGTCACCAAGGCCGACAAACTCTTCGAGTTTCTGATTGCCGAAGGGAGAGTCAGGCTACCCCCGGATCACCCGATGCTGCGTCCTGGAGGGGTTAAGGACAAGAAGTACTGCGGCTTTCATAACACTAACACCCATTCTATTAATGACTGCCGTGTGTTCAGGACAAGGATCAGAAGGCCATCCAGGATGGGCACATCAAGTTCAATGGCAAGATGAAGATTGATGCCAACCCCTTCGCCCAGAACTCCGTGTTCGTCTCAGTGAACATGGTAGCCCCGGAGGATCCCAGAGGCAAGGGCAAGGTCAAGGTCCTCACCTCCAACAAGGCGCGCGAGTCTGGCGCAGTGGATCCCGATCGGCAAATCACTGGTGATGAGCTCCGGCAGCACGCCCAAGTCGCGAATAGCCGATACGAGCACGGAGAGTCGTCTTCCAGGCGCAGGCCTGAAGGACCGAGAAGCTACCCGAAAGCGACCAGAGGGGGGGTGAATGGGAGCTTCAAAAAATTTCCTTTCGGAAACTAGATGCCACTGTCCCAAGATCAACCCCAAAATCGAAACCTAGAGCTTGCTAATGTCCACGACCCTAGATGTAGGGTGGATGCTTCCTAGAAGCACAGCGGGACACTAGACAACCCTAGAAAGCCAACCCAAAAGACGGAACTCAAATCCGATCAAGAACGAACGAACCGCGAACGAAGACGCGCGAAACTGCAGCGACCGGACTCTGGCCTGCGTCCGGTCAGCAGGGACCGGACGCGTCCGGTCGTCAGAAAACAGCTCTGGGAGCTCTCTGTTCGCGACCGGACGCACGGAGCTCAAGCGTCCGGTCGTTCACTGAGCGTCCGGTCAGATGAGACAATGACACGGGAACAGTGCAAGCGTAGCGTCCGGTCGAAATGCAAACAGAGCGTCCGGTCGAGAGCGTCCGGTCAGTACGCAGAAAAGCTTGGCGCCTGCTCACGACCGGACTCTGAAAGCGTGCGTCCGGTCAGCCCGACAGAGCGTCCGGTCACCCCGCGACTGCACTGAAACTCCGGCGATTCAACCCGATCTCCTCCGAATCAAGTGCTCTAGGCTTGGGATTCGATCTGAGGAGTCACAAGGAGGTTAGTGAGCTATCTCTAAGAGATCATGGCTCGAACCTAACTCCAAATCGGTGAATCGAAGGAATTCGGGGGAAAGAAGAAAAAAGAGACCCGAAACTAAAACTTGATCGATCTCCTAGACCGTGAGGTTAGAGATGAGTTCTTTCGGTGGAAAGAAGTGCCTCACGATCTAGAGGCAACTCAGTTCAAACGGAATCGTGAAAGATGGACCGAGCACAAAGAATCAAGCGACGGGAAAACTCAAGGCACAAAGCAATCCGCGAAGAACATGATGAACATGAAATCAAAACGCGAATTGACACCAAGAGATGGGATCCAAGGTGAGGATACGGCCTCACTTCCTCGAATCAACAGTACACAGAGTGGAGTCTCATCTGCGGATCTCAACTAGCTAAAGCAGGGGTGTGGGAGAGTGGAAACCCTAGGAAATGAAAGCTCTAACTGAGATTGAGATAGGGAGGAGGGTGTCTCCCCTAGACTACTTATACTAACCTAGCCTAAGTCTATTTCCTACTCTACCCCTCTCTACTCTAATTTACAGAGCGGACCAGCCTAACCCTAAGGGCTATTCTAGTCCACCCGCTGGTGGTAGGTAGATCCGACGGCCACGCCCGCACGTCTTCCGCGTCGCCTCCACGCAACCTTTAGATCGCCGCCACGGTGCCGCCACCACTCTGCACCCCCGGTTTTGCGGCCCAAACCGGGAAACCAGCCTTTTCCATCAGCCCCCGGTTTTGAGGCCCAAACCGGGAAACCAGCCTCCAGCCCGAGTTTTGTGGCCAAACTCGGAAACCGTCCGCGCCCGCAGTTTTGAGGCCCAAACTCGGAAACCGGCCCACCCCAGGTTTTTGAGGCTCAACCTGGAAACCGTCGCGCCCAGGTTTTGTGGCTCAACCTGGAACCCAGCACCCAGGTTTTGAGGCCCAAACCTGGAAACCGTCCACCGTTGGTTTTTCCCGGGCTCTACCAACAAACCGGCGTCGTAGAGGGGATGCACCGCCTGTGCACCCCTTCCACCGACATGATCGCACTTCTCCGCCTGTCGCTGTCGCAGGCTGCCAGCCACCACAGCTGATGCCTCCGGCCTCCTCCAGTCCATCAGTCCAAGTCCACGTCCGCCCTTCAACCGTCGATTTACTCGGCATGGCACGTCCCGTCCGCACGGCACGGCCCATCCCTTCATCGCGGCCCGGTCCGTCGGCACGGCCACGTCGCACAACTTGACACTTCACCCGCACCCATCGATCAACTGGTCTCGTGCTCGACACCCTGCACAACACAAGCCAAAAACATGCGCAGCATCTCTATTGACAATCACTCATCACACAGAGACTCGGCATACACCCATGTATCCGCAATCTCCCCTTGATGAGTGCATTGTCAACTCCACAACAAATCATGAATAAGAAGAAGGAGGTAGGAAGGAGTGGGAAGAGAAAACCCAACCAAATGACCAGAAGCCTAACAAAAGCCGAAGAAGGTCAAGTGGATGAAGCAAAAACTTGGTCCCCAAAGACATGGGCAACGGCTTGACGCAACCAAGCAAAGCAAGCTAGCCCTCAAGAAGAGGTGAACAGGCTCAACACCGCTAGCAGATAGCAATTGAAGATCGGAGGACACAGAAGCAAAATGCTAGTCCTCAAGATAGAGCACAGAGGCTCAACACAACTAGCAAGAAAATCACTCGAACCAATTGAAAATCAACCCAAACAAATGGGAAAGCACACCAGACGTACCAATTGAAAAGCCAAATGAAAAAACTTATGAAGCTCATGAGAAGCTAGGAACGTTTGCTAGTCCTCAAACAGAGGCAACGGCTCAACACAACTAGCAACTCCCCTCTGACAAATGCAGAACTAGGACAAAAGATTTTCAGGGCATATGATTTGCGTAAATTTCTCCCCTAGTTGAAAATGCACTTATCAAGGCCAAAAGGTATGGAGAAGCAACTCTTTTCGCATAAACTCCCTCTGAAACAACAGATCTCCTTCACAATGCATATGAAGTCAAAATGCAAGTTAGGAGCTTCAGTATATAGTCAAAAGAGTGCAAAGATGCTCTAATCAGTATAGCTCCAACATCTCATTAAGCACTCAAATAGCAAAGGTCAAACTGATCACTTATACGAAATATGAAGCATATGAGCATGTAGCAGTTTTAAGTGTATAAATATTATGGTTCTTCCATTTTATTGATCAGAAGATGCCGCAATGTCGACTACATCTCAAAAGTATCATATTTTATAACTAAGATTTCTTTTAAACTTGAATAAAATGGTACCTTACTCATCCATCCGTCTCTTTAATTATGGGGCTTTAGATCTCACTGAGTCCCCAAGTGATTGCAAAACAGAATAGCTACATAAATGCTTATCTTTTACCCCTTGATCACTTTTCATCCGGAGTTTTTATCATTATCTTTATATAAAATCGTATCACATAATATTGCAAAGTCAAAGACTCGACCATAAGGAGATACAAGCCATAAACCTAGATCAAGAAGTGCAAGTGAATATTTTTATTACTTTTTCTTTTGCATATGTCATTCTCCCTACCTTTTAAAATTATGAGGCTACTGGGCCTTCGGCTATCTTTTATTTTATTTGGCGGTCACTTGACTTTTTCTTTTTCATATTTTTATTTGGGCGGTTTGCCCTTTTTTCTTTCTCAGTTCTGGCGGACACGTGTCCGTCGTTTTTATTTCTGAGATTTATAGAATAGCCTCATATTTTTAATCAAAGAGAGAATGCACATGCAAAACACTTATTAGTTTATAACGTGTACGTGAATCTTGATCTTGAGAATATGACTATAATCTCAACTAGTAGTCACAATGATTTGATAGCGCTCAATATGACATTAAGTAAATTTTATTATTTCATTAAATCTCTGAAATTCAAGTATCTCTCAGAATAATGTCATAGCAAATTCTACCTCTATTCATATCCCACAACAACTTTCAGACAAAGTTTAAATTCTATGCAACCCACAAATCTCAAAGACTTCAAGATAAATATAATAACCACTAGACCCAAATCTTAAGGAAATCAAAGCTATAAACCAGACACAGGTGAAACATAAAATAGAGCATCTATTTATCATTTCAACAAAGGATAACCCAAAATATTTATATAACATGTTCATAGAGTGGAATTTTTAAGGTTTTTTTTAGTACGGAGACGCAACATGCGAGGTTTCGCTTTTTAATGATTTTAATTTTAAGCTCTGAAACTATTAGAGAAGCGAGGGTAAAATTACACAAACCACCATTCAAGATGAAGCAGCCATTCGTTTTGTCCTTCTTCATGATGGATCGCTCGATGCTGTACGATGTGTGCGTGTTGATCTCAGGCCCCCCGACACGTAGTCACAGCGGCGTAATCGATGATTCACTGGTGTCCTCCTTTCTGTCATCCGAGACGTCTTCGCCGAATACGGGTTTGAAAATATTTGAAGCCAATCATAAACGTCAATCCTTCTTCTGCAAATGACTGGCTGCTTCAGATCTTGTAGCTATTCTGACTATAAGTGAACTTGTCACCATTGCATGTGTCTTGTTGGCACCACCTTATTCAAGGCCATCAGCAAAAGTATCTCTTTCAATATGAAGTGTGCTGAAAACGTTTTAGCCGATGGTCTTCTATCGGCCGTCCAGTTGCTAACGTCCTTTGTGCCTCTGATGTAGCCTTTCATAACCTTGAGCTTTGCGTTACTCAGGGAAAGGTAAAGTTATATTCATAGGAGCCGAAGTTTCTGTCTTATCGGCTTTTGCTTAGTATGCCTTTGACTTTCTTCTTGTTGAGGAACTGGAATGCTTTAGGTGAGCATGTTGTCAGGTAACTCACGGTAGCTTCGAAGAACGTCATTTTTGATGAAGCTGAGTGTGTCGTAGAGGACGAATACGAGTTCGGCGGTGCGCAGATGCGTCCACGATGATAACTCCAGTCGATTCTTGTATGCATATCGGCCAATTAGTATATTTTCTCGTGTTGTTGTATCCACCGATTCCTTTCCTAAATATCCGATTCCAAAGATGACATGCAGATAGTTAGCTATCGACCAACTTCCCTCGGCATGACCCCTTGATACTCAATCGGCTATTTATAGCAGCATGCAAGTAAATCTGAGTTTGGACTTTATCTCTTCAAACATCTCCATGGAAATCTTCCTTTTATTTATCTCTTCATGTGCATGTCGTGCCATGATATATTTGGAGACCGATACATTCATGCATGATGTATTTGAAGCTATTTTATTTTTAGGAGAAACTATATCAGGCAATTCTATCTTTAGGAGAAGTTCTTTAGCTTCTTTAATTGGTTTCTATGTCCCTGCACGGAGCAAATCCACCCATGCATGCTATCTGCGTCTTCGTAGATGCCATGTACACTCAGTTGATCAGCAGCTATCCCGTGCGTACACGTTGAATCACCTTTGACAATCAAACAGGAATTGTTGTCCCACTGGGCATGCCAAAAAGTGTGTTGACGCAAAAAGTGACACCCTGCGCCAAGACACATAGCAAGCCGAACGAGGCTAGCTTCAATCGGGTGCCCGGAGTATTCCGAATCCGGAAGCGTGCCAGTCGGTTTGACCTGAAAACTAACAAGGGATAAAAAATATAAGAATACCTTGGAACATGCTGGGTGAGACCAGGCAGTTCCATATGTACGGCTTTGAAAGCCAGTCATGACGGCACACAGCTATAAAAGCTGTTTGTCGAAACAGGTTTATAATGTCATTCGGCAAGTATAAAGATAGAGCTCATAAACATGTTGAATGTCGAACACATGAATAACAGAAGGGTAAAAGGGTAATTTGTAAATATCAATCTATTCAAATAACATATGCATAGGCTAATCCAACTAATCTGCCGCACGTTTAGCCTTCATGAACCCGTCAAGTATAAACTCAAGCAAAGCTAATCCACCGCATGATACCACTTGCTATAAGTCCACGCCACTCCTTATAATTAGATTAATCCACTGCATGATACGATCTAATTATAAGAAGCTAAAAGCATACATATATCTGAACAGATCTATAAAAACTCATTACTCATGTAAGCTTAACCAGAGTCGGCAAACTAGCCGAACTGGGGTCCATGAAGAAGGAACATACAAGCAAAGCATGATTAAACTAATCTCAAACCTGCACCTGCCGCACGGTACCCAGCTCTATCAAAGCCTAAGCATGGTTGACATGCATGAACCCACAACATGTAACAATCTAGATTGAAAGCTGAGCCGGCCATCATGATCTTATGATTAACGAAGCACAAATAAACTCATGCAGCAAGGCTGAACAAAGATCAATCTAGATTGGGCAAAGAGTGTTATAGGAATTAAATAAATAAAACATATAACACATGATAACTTAATGAATCTATTAGATCTGCCAAATCTAACAGAGCCGATAACTATTTTTACTCATGACTTAATCCACCGCACGATACAAGGCATAAGAAAAAACTTCCCGTCATAAGCTTAAATCCGCCGCACGATACTAAGCTTAACATACGAGACTACTTGCATCATATCTAAATCCACCGCATGATACTAGACATGATAGCAATGTTGCCGGTATTTACGGAGGTCGACGGATCGATGATTCCTCTCGAAGAACTCGACGACACAACTTAGTGACTCGAAAGGTGGCACGGAGCCGGTTGTATTGATATGGTTGTGAACACTTTTTACAATAGCCAAGGGTTATTTATACCCTGGACGCAATACAAGTCCTAAGAGGACACGACTATGAAATATTAAAGGAAAATACAATATTCTTGGCCTTCAACTCCTTTCGAAATCATCATTGCCTTAATTGTCGCAATTTTGTTGCCCGATCGGCTCTCGCTTCCGTCGTTTCAATGGAAACTCCCTTTTCTCAGAATAGCCGACCGCATGAGCAGTTGCCGAATCCTTGGAAACTAGCCGACCGCATGGATACTTGCGGAATGCCTTATACGTCCATCTCCGCACACTGGACATGCATGTCGTCTTCTAGCCTTTCTTTCATCGTGAAGCCATTCATGCTAAATATAGAAGTGGACGTCGAGATGTTCATGCTTTATATATATTGCCTTCTTTGCATGCTTGCCTCATCACAATGCCACCAAATCCAACTCCTGGCCAATGAGATCAGAACCCTCTACTTCTTGAATACTCGTTTAATCTATCACGGTCATGGTCGATTATCCTCGTGATCGGCTTCTCTTGCCATATCTATTTCCTGAATGGAGTAA
>CM019823.1:107036187-107053930 GCA_009763385.1 Coix lacryma-jobi var. lacryma-jobi | reverse complement strand
AAATTCCTCCCATTGTTCGACCTGAAAGATTGTTGCTGTTGTTTATGGCCCTATACTTCGCGTTCAGCTTGAAGAGCAAGATGATATAATTGGTTGAACCTGTTCCAATCTTTGTAATCAAGAATATCCTGGATATCACGATTCAAACCACCAAAAAATCTAGCACTAGCATCATTATCATCTTCATGTATACCACAACGTGCTAAACCAATAAGCAATTCTTGATAATATGTTTCTAATCCTTTTTACCATGTTTAAAGTTTGTAGTTTTAAACGCAAATCACGTTGGTATAAGGAGGAACAAAAACGAGATTTCATGCGTTGCTTTAAAGCATTCCAAGTTTGAGGCACGGCAGCAGCATTATTAGCATTGCAAAGATCGCTCACCAGAACAAGGCAAAATTAGTAAACTCACTAGTAGCAAGTCTAACTCTATACTCAGCAGGAACATTATGAGAATCAAATTTTGTTGAACAGCAAGTTCCCAGTCTAAATATGTCTCTGGATCCATATTACCAGCAAAAGGAGGTTGGCTAAATTTAATTTTAGCAAAATGGTCATTATTATGAACAAATATGAATCTAAGGGCAAACGAGATAGAGTTGTGTGTTGAGGGCGGCGACGGGACCAGCATCAGCATCCACATCTTCATCACCAAAATCATCCGCATCTTCATCATCACGATGAGGTTGAGGGCATTGCTCAAGCGTTCAATGCGGTTGATCATATTGTTCACGTTGCGCGTCAGCTCGGTCATAAGGTTACGTTGTTCATTCATGAATGTTGTAAGCTCGCCCTTGGACACCACACTCATTGAAGTCTGTCGGCCGAGGCACCGGCTCCAGTTGCACCCCAGGCTCCGTCGACGTAAACGATCCAAAACTGGTCATGTCGCAGCTCACCAACACGCGGGTCGGGTGTCCATTCTGCTATGAAATCGGCCAGTACCTGTGATTTGACTGCTGTTCTGCCGTCGAAGGTCACAGCGTAACTGTTAAGCTCGACTGCCCATTTTGCTATTCTTCCAACTGCTTCGTTGTTTTTGAAAATGTTCTCGAGGGGGTACGACGAAGGTACATGGATCTCGTGCGCCTGGAAATAGTGCTTGAGCTTTCTTGATGCCATAACGACGGCGTATGCTATTTTCTCAAGCTCCGAATAATTTCTCTTTGGGCCTTCGAGGGTTTCTGAAACATAGTAGATTGGGGCTTGTCTGGTCTTGTTGTTTTCGCGGAGCTCCTTGATGAGAACTGCGCTTGCTGCGTGAGGCGAAGCTGCGACGTAGAGTAACAATAGATCTCCCTTGCTTGGGCTGGTTAGGGCAGTCAAGCTGGTCAGATACTTTTTCAACTCCTTGAAGGCCTTTTGCTGCGGGGGACCCCAATTAAATGGAGCATTGCTTCTGAGTGTTTCAAAGAAAGGTAACCCTCGCTCTGCGGATCTTGAGATGAATCTGCTAAGTGCTGCTAAACGACCAGACAGACGCTGAGCTGCTTTTTTGGTCGCCGGAGGTTCCATGTTCATGATGGCATCGATCTTCTCAGGGTTAGCTTCGATTCCTCTGGCTGAGACGATGCAACCTAGCAATTTACCTTTGCTTACCCCGAAAACGCATTTTTCTGGGTTTAGTGTCAATCCGGCGGACCGGAGGTTGCTGAACACCCTCGATAAGTTTGATATGTGGTTTTCTTTTAGTTCACTCTGGACAACCAGGTCATCGACATAGGCAGAGACATCATGCTCATCCTTGAAAACTTCAGAGGTCATGCGAGCGAAGGTTGAGCCTGCATTTTTCAAGCCTTCTGCCATTCTTCGGAAGCAAAAGGTGCCCGAGGGTGTGATAAAACTTGTTTTTTCCTCGTCTTCTTCATTCATCCAAATCTGGTGATAGCCTAAAAAGCAATCAAGGAGGGACAGCGTTTGGCAACCTGTCGCTCTGTCGACCAGGGTGCTTATGTTTGGGAGAGGGAAATCATCCTTCGTACAAGCTTTGTTCAAGCAAGTGAAATCCACGCACATTCGCCATTTTTTGTTCTTCTTTTGGACTAGGACCACATTTGAGAGCCAAGTTGGGTATTTGACCGAGCGAATGACGCCTGCGTCCAAAAGCCTTTTTACCTCAGCCTTTGCTGCCTCCTTTCTTTCTTCTGACATCTTGCGAAGCTTTTGTTTGATTGGGCGATAGCCTGTTTTGATGTTCAGGCTATGCTCAATCATTGATCTGTTGACTCCTTTTAGGTCCTCTGCGGACCAAGCGAAGGTGTCGGAATTTTCTCTGAGGAAGGTAACGAGGTTGCCTTCTGATTGGGGGTCTAGATTGGCTGAGATGAGCACCTTTCTTTCGACGTTACCCTCGAAGAGTTGGACTTGTTTGGTTTCCTCCTTTGGCGCTGCCTTCACTCTGTCATTGCAGACTTCACCCTCGTCACTGATGCCGGGGGTTTGAGGTTTTGACAAATTGTGTACATTACGTTGCCCTGGGGCTACGTTTCCTTCAGCTGCCCTTGCAATGTCTTGGTCCCCAAATACTGCAACCACACCCTTCGGAGCGGGAAGCTTCATGCATAGGTAAGCGGGATGGATGACAGCATTGAATGCGTTTGTGACCCCTCGGCCAAAAATGGCATTGTATGGATAGAACATGTCGACGACATCAAAGGTTATGTGCTCAGTTCTGCAGTTCGTTTGGTCGCCGAAAGTCATAGGCAAGGATATTTTGCCAACCGCTCTCACTTTTTGACCGCCGAAGCCGTATAGAGGGTTGTCAGCGGGTTGCAGGAGGTTTCTATCGAGCTTCATGCTGTCGAAGGTTGAGGCGAATAGGATGTCAGCGGAGCTTCCTGTATCAACCAAGATTTTGGTGACAGTCGACCCAGCGAGGTTGGTTTCGATCACCATAGCATCGGTGTGAGGGTAATCTCTCAGCTTCATGTCGCTGGAATCGAAGGTTATGGGGATGTGAGACCAACGACTGAATCTGTGGGGGCCTTCGACGGCCAAGTGGTGAACTCGTCTGGCATGTTCCTTCCTCTGCCGTTTGTTACCATGGTCTTCATTTGAACCTCCGGTGATAGCTAGAATCACATCGAAGGTTGATGTTGGATTGTTGATGGTCGTTTGGCTCTGGGCTTCGGCTTTGACAGGCTGCGGTGCTGGTAAAGCGGGAATTGGCGGTGGTGGTGGCAGAGCGTTGCTGGCTTGGTGGGTTGTTGGAATTTGGTTTTGGGGGGTTGTTGGGTATGTGACTGTGTATGGAGTGTTTTGGCGTTGTGGGATTGTTGTTGCCTGGTAGGAGGCTTGGCTGAAGTGTGGGTGGTGGGGGTAAATGGGTTGTTGCGAGGGTAGGCCATAGTTTACGGGGGTGTAATGGAATTGGGAATTTGAAGGGTGGAAGCTTGGTTTCCTGGTGTGGTTGATGGTTCGGGTGTCTGACGAAGCAGCTTTCCTGGATTCCTCGTATTCTTTTCCCTTGGCGAAGCATTCGCATTGCTTTGTTGTGTGTCCCTTTCCGAGACCACAGAAGTGACAATACATTTTAGCGGGATCTCGTTGCTGGTTCCGCTGATTCGGCGGGGGTGGCAAACCCTGAGAGGCTTGGTTGCTCGGAGGTTGAGCGTCCCATCTTTGATCCTCGTAATTTGTTGCTTTGTTGATTGCACCAACATTGCTTTGCTCTTGGCGAGGGTTGCTTTCCCTTGTTTGAGGCCTCGGCTGTGGCTTCAGTTGTGAGCGTCGAGCGTCAGACTTCGCTCTGAAGTCCATGTCTGCTCTGCAATATCGTTCCATTGTTTCGTGTAACTCCTCGATTGAATTCGCTGGCTTCCTGGCAAACTTTGATGAGCATGGGCCTGGACGCAGGCCACTGACTGCGGCGAGGATTACAGCTTCGTCGGATATCCCCGGAGTTCTTGCTCTGATTTGGATGAACCTTCGCCAGTAGTCTTGAAGTGGTTCTCGCTCCTCTTGCTTGCAATTGAACAAGTCGATGGGGTTCGAAGGGGTTGGTGTGATGCCTTTGAAGTTTGTGCAGAGCCTGTCTCTGAGGTTGGCCCAGGAATCCACGGTCCTGGGGCGAAGGTTGCTTTACCATGTTTGCGCGATGTCGCGCAAGATAATGACAAAAGATTTTGCCATTGTTGCTTCGTCTCCGCCTGCCGCGGCGACTGCCGCCTGATAGCTCATTATGAACTGGCGAGGGTCGGAAAGCCCGTCGTAACGAGGTAAGTTTTCTGGGTTGTAGCATGGAGGCCAGGGTTGAGTTTGGAGTATCTGGGAGAGGGGTGACCGCGGGTCATAGGGCATTTGGTGTTGCTGAGGTCTTCTTTGGATGCGGAGGTTTGGCTCTCTCTCATCTGGGTAAAGTTGGCGAAAGTTTTGCTGTCTCATTGGGTAATGCTCTTGGAGTGGCGGTGGTGGGGGTGGTGGATGGCGAAGGTAGTCTCGATCTCGCTCCTCATTTCTCTCCTGCAGCGGGGGCATATCCCCGTCGTTCCAGCCCTCTGCCTCGGCTTCAGCCGCGGCGAGGGACTCTTCCATTCGGCGAAGCTGCTCCCTGGCCTCGTCTGCCTTCTGCCTGATGGCGCGCAACCGATTGTGCTTCTCTAGCTGGTCTAGACGCCTTTTCTTCTCCTGCAGCTCAGCCTGAAGGCTTTCGAGGGCCTCGAGGCCCAACTCCTCTTCGTCAGCTCCCTCTCCCTCCCCGGGGGGTGTGAGGGTGCAACACGGTCCAGGCTTGAGGGCCCGGGACCTCCGTGTCCGGGGTGATATCCTGCACCCTTGAGGGTTCTGGTATCTCCTCGGCAGGTGTGACCACCGTCGCTGTCTCTCTAGCCGTGCGAAGGTCTCTGGTGGTGTTGGTTCGCCTGTTCCCCGCCATCTCGAACTCTCCTTCCCCACGGTCGGCGCCAAACTGTTGGAAACACACTTGCTCTCCTTCGCTCTCGTGCGAGGGAAAGGCGAAGGTGGCCAAGCGACGAAGGCAAAACGAAGGCTAAGGAAACAAAGACTATTCTTGTAGCTCTGTTCCCCCAAAAAATCGCTGTCTTACACTGTTGACCCCTTGGTATTTATAGGGAATACCAAGGGTCACAGGACTAATTACGAAAGGTAACAACAAAGATTCCCTGCCTCCGCGCAGGGAGGAGGGGCAAAGAAGTAAAAACATGGTTGCAGCGGGAACCCTAATCAGCCTTCCCTCTGTGCGTCGCCACTCGGTCTTGCCCACCTTCGGGGACAGACGTAAAAACTTGACCTTCGACTCCGCTTACCCTCAAGCCAGCGTCCTTCCGTCGCCTCGCCGAACCCTTCGCTCCAAGCGTAGTGGCCTCGCAAGGCGAGCAAGGGTCACCCGCCTGGTTGTCGTCGAGTCTTAACCTGCAGAGAATTGCATCAAAGCCTCGGGGGTCGGATCCATGGCGAGGGTTACAAAACGGGTCCGAGGGTTCAGTCCCTTGAGAAAAAGGGTCGAGCGGGGACGCGTGGATCACGCGAAGGTCGTTTTTGCCTGCGCTCTGTGTGGTGCCGCTGCCGAGGGTCCTCATCCCCAACACTGAGCTTTTCGGTTATAGAACCCGCCGTCCAGATCGCGCAGTTTCGCGTGCTAGCCCCTCTGGTCTAGGTTTAATCATGTTTAGGTCCTCGGTTTTCGCGAGTTAGCCCCCGAAAAATGAGTTTTATTTACAAAGGTGCCCCTAAAACTTGTTTTCTTCGTAACTTTCTCGTTTTAGGTCCGATTAAAGTGATCTTTATGTTCATGTGATCGTATCGACGAGTAGAATAGTTTTATATATGTTTCTCTACGTGTTTTCAATACTTGGTGTACTGTTCTAATAGAAGTATATTTTATTTGCATGTGATGATTGGAATGGATGCTTGTGTGGTACCTTTTATCTCGTTTAGAGTTCAAGCTGATCAAGGTTATCAGGAAGAAGATCTCTGAAGAAGTGAGACCATCAACACAAGTTATTGGAAGGAAAGTATAACCTACGGTTTCCTTGTTACCTATTAAATGCAAGACCCAGTAATCATTATGCATGTGTCAAATATGATGAACCATAGGACCATACTAGTTTCCTTGAACTGTATACCTTGTACCTATGGGATGGTTTTTGCATAATATGACCAGAAATGCTACGCGCTATATATTGCTAATTGTTTAATACTGATTAATGACTATGGAACAAATGTTAAAAGAGGTTTTTTTAACCACATTTAGGGAACTGGAGCCTGGTGTTGCTCAGTGACCCACCCCAGGGACTATCTTTTAAAGCGGCCACCCGGGAGATTCCGTGCAACCTTGGGTATTATATGGCTCTGATCTTAGTTGTGTAACTAGACTTTCTCTAGCTTGTAGTAGTTACCGAAAGGCGCTAGAGGGGAGCCTAGGCTTAGAATGGCTTCCTTGCCTGTCAAGATGTGTACTGGTCGGCTGTCAGGTGTGCCATCTTGAAGGGGGCCTCCATTCGCCTAGATGCTGAAACCTTGCGGCTACTACTTGTTAGGGTAGCTAGTGAAAGGCTACGTAGTGAAACCCTGCCATACTTCCATAGAGGAGGTGATGTGGGCCTTGCAAACCCCGGCATATGGGAATCACGGCCTAAGGTGAAAGTGTACAACCTCTGAAGAGTGTAAACCTGATATATCAGCCGTGCTCACGGATACGAGCGGCTCGGATCCTTTTTAAGCAGTCCATGGTGGGGTATGTTGGTGGTTGGTTGGTTACCTCTTTTTAACATAATGATGATCATACACTTTGGGACAACAGGGATCATATTCTTAGTAATGTAAGGTAAATATAAAATATGTTCAACATAAAATGCTAACCGCAGTTAACCGAGTCAAGCCTTTGAGCCTTGCATCCCCGTAGTTGTACTTGCTGAGCATGGTGAGCTGACGCTTGTCGTTGGTTCACATAAAAATCCCGGATGGGTACCAGATGGTGGTTTTCAAGTGAAGAGTTACAGAAGATGTTCCAAGAGTTCTAGGCGGGTGTTCCCCCAGTCAACCGTCCCTGTGGAGTTTGGAGTCCCGAAGAGTAGTTTCCGCTCTCCTATGTTTTATATGTAAGTCTTAATGTAAATATGTTTCGCTATGTAATAAAGCATTGTCTTTGAGAAAAATTCCATATTTGGTGCTATATGTGTCTTGTGGACTTCCTGGGCACACATATAGTTGGCACTTGGAATTCTTCGGAAATCCGGGTGTTACAAATTGGTATCAAAGCAATGTTGACTGTAGGACGCAAGCCTAGTTAGAACTAGACGTTTTAGCATGCTCTCATCCTTGCTTTCTCTCCAATCTTGTTATTTGATGAAAGAAATGCTACTTCTATCCATGTTCCATTATAAAACTTTGCCTCTTTTCTAAGTCTTCTCTCTCTCTCAGATATGGACCACAACAAGGATACCACCAACACCAAAGGTCAAGAGGACCAAGCTATGTTGCCTAAGAATGCTTTTGACAAGGAGAAACTCTTAGCTATGCAAAGAAATGTATTAGAAGGTATGGCTCAACATGGGAATTCAATCAAGGGACCAGTGAAGAGACAAGTAGCGGAAGCTTGGAAGAATATGAAATCCAATGAAGATGTAGACAGTAAGATGCTTGGAAGTCAGGATCAATGTCGTTGCTGCAAGCATTATGGCTTCCCCTGTCTTTGAATCAAGTCAACTAAAAAGAAAATCAAGGAGGACCCAAATGGTAAGACCAATGTGGATAAGAAGAGAAAGGCAGTCTCAACGGAAAGCAACCAACAGACAGCTGGAACAACTTCACAAGAGGTGTACATAGATGGGTGGACCATCACCTATAAGGATTTCCAACCGCAGAAGACCAAGCAAGCCAAGAAGCAAGCTAATCAGATAAAAGTGAACCTTCTGAGTCAGCAAGATAACAATACACCGAGTGACAGTCTGAACACAAAAGATCTAGCCAAAAGAAGATGTTATCACTGCCAAGAAGAAGGGCACCTTATTAAGTTTTGCCCACAGAAGAATCAACAACTATGTCATGGAAGTAACCAGAGTCGAGTCACTGCAGAGCAACCTCTAGCAAGTGTTGTCAACACGTCATATGAAGAAACACCCTGATGAGTTTGAGAAAGGATTGGATGTGTCTCTCTCAAACCCATGCAAGAGTTGCTACCAAGATATCCCTTTAATCATGTCGTCTTTGAGGATTAGGAGCTTATGCCCTTTATGTAATAAAATCGCTAGTCACGAAGTTGAGTCTTTGTGTGATATGTGAACCTTTATTGTGCAAGTTGGTTTATCATTATGTATATGATTGTTTTGAATCTTTGTAATGATTGTTAAAAGATAGTGAGTAGATAGTTGGGACAGTGTTGTCGATCTCTCACCCTCGTGTTCTCTCAAATCTATCCTAAATCCATCAATGAAGTCTCTTATCAAGCCATGCTTTAAGGTCATCTCCCTCTTTCTCATGCCACCTTGTTAAACGTCAGATGTCAGGTAGAAGAAATGATGATGTGCAACTTTTCACTCAAGAACCAAGTCTGTCATATTCTACCAACTCCTTGATGAAGATTAACATTCCTAGTGAAAGATGTTACAGTGGTGAAGAGAATGGGCATGATGTGGATAACTACACTGAGAATCTTGATTCAAGTAATCAGAGCCAAAATCAACCACTTCAGCAACAGATACAAAAGGTACGTAAGAAGCCGACAAAAGGAAACAAAGTAAAAAGGAATTGTATCCAAGGAAGGTTGAACCAGGTGGATATAAATACCACTTACAAAGCTCAAGAAGTCATATATGGTTTGTTTCCAGTAAACTCAGTCAGTGCCATGGTTTTGTTTGATCCCAAAGCTTCGCATTCTTTCATCTCAAGCGAGTTTGTTGAAAGTCATAGCATACCTATGTTTCCAATGAGGAAGCCCATAATAGTTAACTCTTCAAAAGGAGAAATGAAAGCAAACCGAATGTGTCCGAAGGTCAGACTGGATATAAAGGGAGTAAGCTTCGAAGCAAATCTTATAGTTTTGAAGATAACAGAGGTTGATGTCATCCTTGGAATAGGATGGCTATCTGCTTGCGATGGAGAAATTAACTACGCCCAACGTTCGGTACTTCTAACAACCCCGTCAGGAGAAAGAATTGAATATCAAGGAATTCAACCTTTACCCCAGGAGTATGAAGTTGACCCAATAGAAGGTGTAAACCCAGAGGATGATATCGTAAACTATGAGACTTCAGATGTCCTTAAGGAGGAACAAACACCGTTGAAGAGAGTCAAATACAACAGATAACTTCACATGTGATGAGTATCCGGTCAGATAACTTCACATGTGAAGAGAGTCAAATATGTTTCGCTATGTAATAAAGCATTGTCTTTGAGAAAAATCCATATTTGGTGCTATATGTGTCTTGTGGACTACCTGGGCACACATATAGTTGGCACTTGGAATTCTTCAGAAATCCGGGTGTTACACCCGACCCCCTTGGTGGGCCCACCTGGCCTCATTTTGTTCATTTTGCCATCTCCTACAAGTTCACAAGCTAAGAGTACAAGTGGAACTTATTAGTGATAAATATGCTCATGATATGCTATTCTTCCTTGAAACTGAGGCCTGTTGACGGTATTTTCATAAGGTAAAACATGCTATAACTTCCGTCAACAAGATCCCCCATGCTTAACCTTTGCTCGTCCCGAGCAAACAATCAAACTTGGCCTCGGTGGATCAGTATTGTTACTATGCATCACATTTCAAGAGTACCATGTTCACAACAAAGTTCTTCTCTTTGAATGGAAAAATTAGCTATGTAAATCACCCATATTACCTTAGTACTCTATGGGGCTTATGGCTTTTCCTTTGTCTTAGGTGGTAGCAAGATAGAACAGTTTGATTTGAGCACTAACTTTCTTGTTTTTAGCAAGTTTCATACCAGAGGTTTTGCAATATTTTTCAAAAGAAAGACTTAATGTTCCTCATATGGTTCTCTCATGTCGCTCAAATGGTGTATGATTCCTCACCAAGGCATATGATAAGTGTTGCCTTCTTTATTTCATCCTACTTCTAAACAGGCTTATGTGTAGCTCAAGGTAGAGATGAAAGAAGATGGCATACTTACTTGCATTTTGTTGCGAAGTCAAAGCTCGGATCCTTGAAGAGAAGTGTCATACTCCCAGATCAAGATGTGTAGGTGTGTGGTGTATGGTGGACTAGATTGCTTCTTCATTTGATAAGATCTATCTCCCTTTTTTTTTCTTTTTCTCTCTTTTCTAATGAGACATGGCTAGCATTTTTTTTCATGGACTTTCCCTTGTCCATCTTTTTTTATCATGGACTTTCACTTGTCCATTTTTTTCATCTTTATTTTGCCTAGCCTTTTGAGTCTCATCTAAATAATTGAGAGAGATTTCCTAACACTTGGAGTATGAAGCAAACTATTTGGTGGAAATGAAAGGCATGTTTTTGCATACTTCTAGTGTAGAAGCAGCATGTATATGAGGTGTGTACGTGATCTTGATCTTAGGAGCATGAAAAGTCTCTTAACAAGGGTCAACAAGACTTGACAACACTCAATACAAAGCAAATAGCCTATGTAGAATGTTTGTAAACATGTAAAGCATATATGGCTGTGGTAGGAATTTATCACCATTGAGGAACAATTAAGATTTTGATCATTTTAAGAATAAATTCTCCGGTAATCTATCATGCTTAGAACAATATTATAGCAGCTCTTGTCTCACTATATCATGTCTCACAACAACTTAGACTTAGTTCTAGCACTTGCAACCCACAAAGTTTTCAGGTTCATGATGGTTTAAATGAGCTAAGTAATCCATACTTAGAGAAATACTAAGTTGTAAACTAGGCACTAGAGAAACATTAGCAGGGCAACTGGTCATCATTTCCATGGGGAAGATAGACATATATGAGACATATGTGCTAATGGGAATACTAGGCAAATATTTTTGGTATTTCTCTCTCTTTTTTTTGAATGCAATGAGAAAACATAATTGAAACGTAAATAACTTAAGATACAGGACTTACCTTGGTGGGGGAGAGGATCTCCCCCAAGCTTGGTTCTTGCCTACTGTGGTGGTGGATAATGCTGGTACCACCCGGCCCAACGTCGTGCTTCTTCTTCTTGAATGGCCCGCAGGAGTTGGGCGTTTTGTTGTGCAAGAAGCAATGTTGCCTCTTGTTCGATGTTCATCGCACCCATGTTGTCTATGAGCTCGTCCATCGGCGTCCTTTGATGTTGCCTTCCTCTAACCCATGGGTCAGGAGTGTCTTGAGAGCGAGGGGTGTTCTGTGAGCGAGGAGGCCTGCCCAAGGACCCTGAAATGTCCATAGAGGCTGCCTCATCTCCCTCCTCAACTTCTTCAGCCTGATGTGAAGGTCTGCCTTGTTCCATTCGAGTAGCACAGGACGCTTTCCTTGTCCTTCTACTAGTACCTGCAACTTTTGGGGCTCTTTCCTCGGAGTCCAAATCAAAGGTTAGCGTACGAAGCGCATACAATCGAAGTCCCTCACAAGGGAGAGTGATTTCGACTGTATGGCCTGAATAAATCATTATTAGTTCACCCTTGGGACCCCTTTTTAGTACATCGCAACCAATAAATACATTTTCTTCCAACACATCTCTCACGGTTTCAATGTACTCAAAAGTTTGGGATTCTAGTGCACCCAAAGCTTCGGCTATGCGTGTGATGAATGATGTGAAGTATATGGGTTTCCTAGGCTTTACGTAGCTAAGCCAATAGTTCACTAGCATTTTAATAGGTGAAACTTTAACCTTGCTAACCATGGCATAGAATAGTTTTAGCTCATCATCACTTACCAAAACTCCTCTCATGAGCACTAGCATGGTGAGGCTCTTGGGAAGAACTCTCACCCTTGTTGGACTTTTTGAAACGGGAGGCAAGCAACTTCTTCATCTTACTACAAGATAGGTTACCAAGCTTCTACTACTACTATGAAATGGGAACTATTTTTGGGTTTTTGGTTTTTGGATGGCTACTACTAAGCTAAGCTTGAGAATGAACTTGCAACTAAGGAAGGAAAGGAAGAACTTGTGAGCTCGAGATGGTTCTGGTGGTTTTGGTGTGGAGTTGAGCTCACAATGCAAGGGTATATATAGGGGGAGAAGGGCAAGTGGTGACCACCCATAGCATGGGTCGGCCGACCCCCCTTCTTGGCACTTTCAAATTTGCTTTTGCTTTAGCCAGGGGACATGTCTAAAGTGAGAAAACATCTTTTCAGGATTGGCCAACACATGGGTTGGCCGACCCCCATACATGTCCCCTCAAACTTTAAACTTTGTGCCATCATGTGTCTAGTAAAGATGCAACTATGTTTGGTCCAAAGTTGACACAATTTTCAGAGATTCCCTTGCCTAGTGTTTGGTGAAAGAGAAAAGATGAATGGCCAAAGTGGAGACATGTCTAAAGTGATTCCCATGGACCATGAGAGCACTAAGACATGCCTTTGGCTGGTTGTTGTGGTCCCCATGAGCATCCAACATAAAGAGGAACATCTCATGCTTAAAGAGTAAAGCAAAGGACCATTTCTTTTCAGATGTTGGCTTTGTTGATATGCATGATGTTTATGAGCATATTGAGTAGAGTGCAGCAGGGTGCAGGAGGTACCATGGTGGGATCGGCCGATCCCACCTTGGATGCTCCTTGAGCACCAAAGTGTTGTGTCATACTCAGGGTACTAAGCCAAGATAGATCATGTGCCAGTGGGCCCAATGGTGGGGTCGGCCGACCCCACCTTGGGGTGGTCCCATGGCTCAAGAGTGTTGCAAGTTATTGTCAAGGTGTTACTAGCATGAAAATTTATTTTGTCGAAATGAAATATGCAGAATTAACTAAGTATGCAATTGAAGGAAAATGTAAAAAAATTGAAATGCATGAAAAATTAAATATGAGATAACTACTGATTTACCTTATCAGCGAGGGCTCCATGTTTCAGGTCCGTAGAGCAGGACCTCTTCGTCTTGTCATTCATTGGGTGCTTCGGTTGGTCCCGGAGATGGAGACCGTGGTTGCACCTCGTCGGCGAGTTCTTCTTTTACTTTGGCCTTGTTGGCCGACTCGCTCTTTTTCTTGTACCTACGGCGTGGGTGACGACGACGATGTTTGTTGTCTCGAGGTTCTTTGTCCTTCACCTGTATGTTAGCTTTATAACCGTTGAATGGACACTTTACCTTATATTCCGGGAATTGGAGGTGAAGTTGGCCGGATCCCACATAGATGATGGCGTTAACCGTATTGAGGAACGACCTTCCCAGGATGATCGCGACGTCTAGATTGGATCCCATGTCCAATATAAGGAAATCGACAGGGACATAGCTGTTTTGGACTTTGATGAGAATGTCCGTTGCTAGTCCCTCGGGGAACCGTAGCGTCTGATCGGCCAGCTGCAAACGAACAAATGCAGGGAGCAAAGGTCCCCCTAGTAAGTTATCATACGTTACCTTGGACATGATGTTGACACCCGATCCAAAGTCGCAGAAGGCGTCGTGGAAGACTTGTGGTCCAATCTGGTAGGTGATGGTCGGCAAGCCTGGATCTTTCTTTTTTTTGATGAAGGGTGGATCAAGTAGATAACCCCAGTTTGACCGGAGCGGAGGCTTACCATACCTCGTAGTAACTAATTTAACACCCTCTATTGGATCCTCGGGTTTTCCCGGGATCTTACCTTGCTCGTAGGATGGGACAGCTGTTGCTAATTGAGCTAATTGTGTTTCTAGCATTTTATTAAAACTCAATTGATTTTTCATAGCAGAATTAAAGCTATCCATTTTCTCATTTATATTTTCAAGAATCTTATCATTAGCCATCATCTTTTTATTAATACTATCATTTATTTTAGATTGGCCTAAGACAAGATCTCTTAAAGAAGGTTGGTTATTATAAGAATTATTGAAATTATTGCTATAACCGTTACCTTGATTTTGGTAGAAGGGGCGCGAATTCCATCCTTGTTGTTGTTGTTGGGGCCGGTACCCGTTGTTGTTGGCGTTGTTGATGAAGCTCACTTCCTCCTTCGTCTCGGGACAATTATTTCCCAAATGGTCATTGCCTCCGCATACCTCGCACCATTGGTTGGCTTCGACGGCTCGTGCGGTTGCATAAGGTTGAACGACCTCTTGTTCCCTCTTGGAACTTTCTTCTACTTTCTTCATCAGGAGGTCCATCTTCGCGCAGAGCATGTCCACCTCATTGAGAGCATGAACACCTCTCTTTTTCGGCTGAAGACGTTCCTCATTCCAACCTTGGTTGGTAACCATCTTCTCTATGAGGTCCTTGGCATCTCTCACATTGTGTTGTAAGAATGCCCCTCCAGCGGCTGCATCTAGGTGACTACGGGCCATACCGGTCAGGCCATGGTAGAAACCTTGGATAATGAGCCACTCCTCTTTCCCATGATGAGGACAGGCGCGAATGTACTCTTGTAGACGTTCCCATGCTTCAGGAATCGTCTCATCAGCTTGTTGCTGGAAGCTGGAAATCTTTCCACGAAGGGCGCTGGTCTTGCCCATCGGGAAGAACTTCTTGAGAAATGCATTGGCGCACTCCTCCCAAGTGTTGGCTTCACTCTTGTTGGCGTAGAACCATTGCTTCACCTTTCCCAATAACGAGAACAGGAAAAGACGAAGACGGATGACGTCTGCAGACACATTCTTCATAGTGAAGGTACCACATACCTCCAAGAAGTGTTGGAGATGGGCGTTGGCATCCTCATGCGGCTTCCCACAGAATGGATTGGCTTGCACCATGTTGATGAGAGCTGGCTTGAGCTCGAAAGTCGCATCCCCCAAGTTAAGCTGCGGACCCGTGGCGACATTGTCGGCCGACGGCGCAGAGTATTCGGAGATGGTCTTTTGGGCCATGGCTTCTCTTCTAGCTGGTGCAGAAACTTCCTCCTCGAACGGATTCTGGTTCGACATGAACCTCTGAGGTGGAACTTGACGAAGTCTAGTCCTCCTCAACAACTGCTCGGGATTTTCAACGAAGTTTGACGGCAGTTGGAAACCGCTCATACACCTACTAGTTTCACGATAACGAAAAGAAACTAGACAGGTGAGGGGTTAGCCCCTATACTAATTGATAACTGATAAATAGCAGACTCCGGATTCACTCTCTCTAAACTCCTAGGCGATTGCTTTCCCCGGCAACGGCGCCAGAAATGCTTGTTGGTATTTCTTAGCGTCGCTACCAAGAACAGAGTTTTAATCTATCCCCGGCAACGGCGTCAGAAACGCTTGTTAACACTTCTTAACGCAACCACTAGAACTAGACTATGGAGCCTAACTCCAGCAATGGCGCTAGAAGTGTCTAGTGGTAAAACTATTGACTATTGGATAGTTCCGCAAGCGCACAGAAAATACCGATGTAGCACTTCACCCGGGAGTATTCCAAGGTATCGTTATTTATTTTATCCCAAAGGAAAGCAAGCTAGGAAAGATGCAGAAAGAGGAAAGATAGATCCTTTAGTCTTACTATAATCTATTATCAATTAGAGAAGCAAAGGGGGATAAGTGGATATAAGGGAGGATAGATAGATAAGATAAATAAGTTAAGCGAAGAGTATATGATATGAAAGATAACTTTAGTAGAGTTAGTTAGGTGGGAGGACAACGAGTGAGTATAAAGTACTCCTATGTTTCTACCTTTACTCCTATGAACTGATCCTAATTAAATAGATGACTTAACTAAATTGACGCCTTGCTACTTGTGTGAGAGGGATAAACGAGAGAGTAAAGCGATAGAAGGTTGTTCACCGAACCCAGTACTCAAGCGGATATTTGCCTTATGGACGCCTTACCTTTTAAGAACTAGCCTGAGTTCACGTGAGGGGATCTAGGTAGCCAGGCAAAATCTGTCACCTTTTGCCCATGCGCCCCTACTGTCCGTGCAAGCCAGCGGTAGTCAAAGATAAGATGAAGTATGAGCACCACGCTCACACTTATCTACACCTTTAGCTATCGATCAAAATAGCTAAAGCCCCTATCCTAAGATAGGACGATGACGCACACACAAGAAGCTATGTAATGGAAATCAATCTAACTAAGACAACTATAGAACTAAGACAAGCACACAACAAGACTATATAAATATAGACTTGCACTAAGTAAATACTTAAATAAATACTTGGAAAGTAAATACTTAAGTAAATGCAAAGTAAAGTAAAGAAAGAATAATATATTAAATAAATAAAGTCTTACAAAAGAAGAAGATACAAGGGCTATACCAGACTTCCAGAAGACGACTCCGGAGACCCGAGCTTCGCCCGACTCGACTCTAACTCCCACTCTAGACTAACTACTACTACTCTTGCTTGATCTCACATGAGAGTGGAAATATGTGTGATATCTTGGGGTGTGTGTGAATAAGAGGGTGAAGGCCTCTATTTATAGTGGAGGTGGAGTAGGGGCTACTCCGGCGCCACGTCAGCGATCCGTGTGCTCCCCATGTCTCAACCCTTGGATCCACCGTCATTGTAACCGCCATGGATGGATGGCTTGGATGTTCTTCACGTGTCAAACATGCATTTTGCCACCGACTTGGATGAGGGTCACCATGGGGTCGGCCGACTCCTCCTGACATGTGGGCCCGGGGTACACCTTCTAGAAGGTGCTGATGTCATCCTGATGAATAGTGTTGTTGGGTCCCACCAAGGGGGGGGGGGGTCGGCCGACCCCCCTATGACAGGGCTGGCCCACCATCTTCTCTCCCTTGGTGACCCCACATGTCATGGAGCAAGTCTTGTGAAGTTGGTTGCATTTGGTTTTCGGTGTGGACCCATGAATCCATGTGCTTCTCATCTTGCACCATTGAGCAAAAGCACATGCTTGATCCAATGGTTGATATTGGCTTGAACATGCTTCTCTTGGATCATGCCATGTCACGATGGCCAAGGTGGCCCAAAGGTGGGGTCGCCCGACCCCCTTGGTGGGCCCACCTGGCCTCATTTTGTTCATTTTGCCATCTCCTACAAGTTCACAAGCTAAGAGTACAAGTGGAACTTATTAGTGATAAATATGCTCATGATATGCTATTCTTCCTTGAAACCGAGGCCTGTTGACGGTATTTTCATAAGGTAAAACATGCTATAACTTCCGTCAACACATATCTCAACGGTGAACATTCTCAAGTTTTATGTTTGTTAAGCAGATTCACCATTCAAAAATAGCTTAGCTCACAGCATGTATCAGTGATCAGAAAGAGCATAAGCTACATAGCATCAACATAAGCATCAACGTATACTAAATAGAGCATAGTCACATTCTCGAGAATATATACATGAAGCTCAGAATGCAATAGCGTATGCTGAAATGCAAAAGAAAAATGAAGACAAACGAAAAAGAGTCCGTCTATCGTACAAGAACCAAAATATTTCCCCCATCTAAAAGGGGAAACACACACCAAGCTCACCTCTCAACCGATTAAAGGTTGATTGGTCCAACGGCTTGGTGAAAATATCAGCCAACTGATGATGAGTATCGACATGGCGAAGGTCGATATCACCCTTCTCATAATGGTCTCGCAGAAAATGAAAGCGCACAACAATGTGTTTGGTCTTCGAGTGAAGCACGGGGTTCTTAGCAATGCTAATAGCACTCGTGCTGTCACAAAGCAAAGGAACACGAGAAAAACTCAGACCAAAATCACGCAAAGTGGCCATCATCCAGAGTAACTGGGAACAGCAGCTAGCCGCAGCAACATACTCAGCCTCCGTGGTAGACTGGGCGACACTAGACTG
>CM019823.1:107015811-107035687 GCA_009763385.1 Coix lacryma-jobi var. lacryma-jobi | reverse complement strand
GGTCTAGAACCTCAAGTTCCCAGGCCTAGGCAGCAGAGAGCTCCGAGGAGAGACGCTAGGCCTAGAGGTGTTGAGCCTCAAGTCCCTAGGCGTAGGCCTCGTAGAGAGCGTGCCCGGCGGGAGCCTGCAGTTGTTTGCTATGGACCCCGTGGCGGTGGCTTTGTAGTTGAGCGTTTTCCCCCACCGCCTTTTGAGTATCGCGATGGACGCTCCTTCCTTAGCGGACTATGTTTTCCTCAACGTGGTGATCGCTCCTCCCGTAGGTGTGCTAGGAATGGTTTTTCTGCTAACCGTTCTTTTGAGCAGCCGGCCCAACACTGGTATTCTTCCAACTTCACTAACCCCGGTGTTGGACCGTATGCTCACCCTATGTCTTTTTATTGATGTAGGTAAAACGATTGGAGAACGTTTGGTTGGTGGATTCCGGGTGTTCGAGGCACATGACCGGAAACGCTAAGTGGTTCTCCAGTCTTAGTCCGGTCACCGGAAAGGAGTATATCACCTTCGGCGACAACAGCAAAGGTAAGGTGCTGTCTCGCGGGTCTGTGCGAGTTAATGAGCACTTTGTGTTGCGCGATGTTGCTCTTGTTTCTAACTTGCATTTTAACCTTCTTTTTGTTTCGCAACTCTTTGACGACAACTATGAGATTCGTTTTAAACCGAATCTCAGTCGTATTTTGGATCCTTAGGGCAATCTTGTGTGTTTGATTTCGCCCTTTGGAAAAGTCTTTCGTGCGAATTTGTCGGAGTCTTTTGGTACTTCTCGTTGTCTTGTGGCTGGACCTTCCTCTTCTGATCTTTGGAAGTGGCATAGGAGACTTGGACATTTGAGCTTCGACTTGCTTACAAGGCTTAGTTCACTTGGCCTAATCCGAGGATTGCCCAAGTTATCTATGGAGAAGGATCTTGTTTGCCATTCTTGTAGACACGGGAAGATGGTTGCCGCTCCCCACCATCCAGTGACTCAGGTCATGACCAAGCGCCCTGGAGAGCTTTTGCACATGGACCTTGTTGGTCCGGCTCGGGTGAGCTCGGTTGGGGGGAAGTGGTATGTGCTTGTTGTTGTCGACGATTTTTCGAGATATTCGTGGGTTTTCTTTTTAGATGAGAAAACTGAGGCTTTCTCCTTTGCTCGCAATCTGATTTTGCGTCTTCAGAATGAGTTCCCTTTGAACTCTATGCGAGCAATTCGGAGTGATAATGGTTCCGAATTCAAGAATTCGGATTTTGAGAAGTTTTGTGACTCTTTTGGGTTAGAGCATCAGTTTTCTTCCCCCTACACACCGCCTCAGAATGGTGCTGTAGAAAGGAAGATTCGGACCCTTGTAGAGATGGTCAGGACGATGCTCGATGAGCATAGGACTCCTAGGCGATATTGGGCCGAAGCCATGAACACTGCATGCTATATTTCCAATCGCATTTTTCTTCGAGCTTTCTTGAAAAAGACCTCTTATGAGTTGCGTTTTGGAAATCTACCCAAAGTGAGCTATTTTCGAGTTTTTGGTTGCCATTGTTTTATACTCAAAAAGGGCAACTTGGACAAGTTTGAGTCTCGTTCTTCTGACGGTGTGTTTTTGGGTTATGGCACTCACACTCGAGCTTATCGTGTACTTAACCTTGACACTAACCGAGTCATGGAGACATCCGATGTCACCTTCGACGAGACCATGGTTTGTCCTTCTTCTCGTTTTGAGCGTGCAGGTGATCATGAGGTTGGTGAACCTTTTTTCGATGATGAAGAAGAAGGTGTTGAAGGGATAGATGACCCAGCACCTCCTCCACCTGCTGTGCCACAAAGAGCGGCCTCTACGACGACTCATGGCCCCGACACATCGTCTTCCTGGGGGCCGTGGGATCCGCCACCTCGAGCAGTACCCTTTGTACCCGAGGAGGCACCAGCTGCTGTTGAGGGGGAGGCCACTTCGGCAAGGGAGGCGCCACGACACATTCAGCGCCAGCACCCGCCTCAGCAGATGATCGGCAGCATCGACGAACGCGTCACCCGGTCAAGGCAAATCTCTCACTTTGCTCATTCTGCATTTGTTGCTAATTTTGAACCCCGAGATGTTGGACACGCTTTGACTGGATCCGGATTGGGTCAATGCCATGCATGAGGAGCTTGAGAACTTTGAGAGAAATCGGGTTTGGGTTCTAGTGTCTCCACCTTCTGAGTGTCATCCAATTGGGACAAAATGGGTTTTCAAAAACAAACAGGGAGAAGATGGCCATGTTGTGAGAAACAAGGCCAGACTCGTAGCCCAGGGATATAGTCAGAAGGAGGGGATAGACTATGAGGAGACATTTGCACCTGTAGCACGTTTGGAGGCTATTAGGATACTCTGGGCTTTTGCTGCATCCAAAGGTTTCAAACTTTTTCAAATGGATGTCAAGAGTGCCTTCTTAAACGACTACATAGAAGAGGAGGTGTATGTTAGACAACCCCCCAGTTTTGAAAATCCCAAGTTTCCAAACCATGTCTTTAAACTCACAAAGCTTTGTATGGTTTGAAACAAGCCCCTAGAGCCTGGTATGATAGGTTGAAAACCTTTTTGCTTGCTAAGGGTTTTAAAATGGGATGTGTAGATAAAACGCTCTTTCTCCTCAAGCAAGGCAGTGATACTCTCTTGGTCCAAATTTACGTGGATGATATCATTTTCGATGGTTCTTCTCACGCTTTGGTTGCCAAGTTTGCAGACATTATGAGCAGGGAGTTCGAGATGAGCATGATGGGCGAGTGGACGTTTTTCCTTCGGGTTGCAAGATCAAGCAATCCCGGGAAGGGACGTTCGTGCACCAGGGCAAGTACACCCAGAGATATTCTGAAGAAGTTCGACATGGGTGAGGCCAAGCCTCTTCCAACACCCATGGCGACCACGACAGGCCCTGGATGCGGACAAGGAGGGAGAAGCAGTGGACCAGAAGGAGTACCGGAGTATGATCGGGTCGCTACTGTACCTGACGGCGACTACGCCCGGACATCCAGTTCGCGGTGTGCCTCTGCGCGTGCTTTCAGGCGTCGCCGTGCACCTCTCACCGTCAGGCGGTCAAGCGCATTATGAGGTACTTATCCTTCTCTCCAGAATTTGGGATTTGGTATTCTGCTTCCTCCACCCTTTCCCTTTGCGGTTATTCCGATGCCGATTTTGCTGGTTGCCGTATTGATCGCAAGTCCACTTCTGGGACTTGCCAGTTTATTGGTTCTTCTCTTGTTTCGTGGTCTTCTCGCAAGCAGTCTAGCGTCGCCCAGTCTACCACGGAGGCTGAGTATGTTGCTGCGGCTAGCTGCTGTTCCCAGTTACTCTGGATGATGGCCACTTTGCGTGATTTTGGTCTGAGCTTTTCTCGTGTTCCATTGCTTTGTGACAGCACGAGTGCGATTAGCGTTGCTAAGAACCCCGTACTGCACTCGAAGACCAAACACATTGATGTGCGCTTTCATTTTCTGCGAGACCACTATGAGAAGGGTGATATCGACCTTCGCCATGTCGATACTCATCATCAGCTTGCATGATATTTTTACCAAGCCTTTGGACCAATCAACCTTTAATCGGTTGAGAAGGTGAGTTTGGTGTGTGTTTCCCCTTTTAGATGGAGGAAACACTTTGGATTTTGTATGATATACTGACTTTTTTGGTTTCAGTTGTTTTTGCTTCTTTTTGATTTCTTCGTGCATCTTTTGCATTTTAGCATACGCTTTTACATTCTGAGCTTCATAGTGTATAATCTGAAGAATGTAACTATGCTCTGTGTAGTTTTTGCTCTGATGCTTTATGTTGCTGCTGTAGCTTATGCTCTTTCTGATCACTAGTGCACTACTATGAGCTGAGCCTATTTTTGAATGATGAATTTGACGATGAACTTAGAAACTTGAAAATGTTCACCATTGAGATATGCAACTAGCATGTGTAGGATGTGTCGAAGTCACATATGCTATTTCATATATGCTAGGTTGCTATGTCTCTAGTGTTGAGTAATTCACTTGCTTGGTATGTCATATTCATGTTTAAAATCTGAACCAAGTTAAGTGAATTGAAAAGATCGAGATGGGTTTGCTTGTTAGCACATCACAGTTTCGGAGACTGCTTCTCATTTGCACTTTGAGTTGAAACTTGAGATGTGTAGTGTATGACCAAAACTATTGCTTTAAGCTTCTGATTGCTTATGCATAGGCTTCGCACAGTTGGAAAGTTAAGCAATAACAAGCATTCAACCTCTCGCAGTCACATGTTGTTTTCTGAACTTGTGTAATTTCACCGCTGCAACTCCGATTACAATTTGAAATCACAAGTAAATGCCTAAATTGGTATCAGCATGATGATTGAACTATGCTAGGGGTAGTTCACTTGGTATACATGCTTAGCACATTTGACTTCCTGTCCATACATGTCTTGTGCTATTTTGATGGTGAATACCTTTTTCGGCTTAAAACTGCTCACATGTTCATATTTCATTCTTGGTGATCAGCTTGAGCCTTTGCTAGCATTCTGTGCATTTTTCTGAGTCATCGGATTTGAACTCTATAGAGCATCCTTGCACTCTTTTGAGTATACTCCTGAAGCTCCTAACTTGCATTTTGCCACATTTGCATTTTGGAAGGGGAGAATTCTGCGTGTTGGCACTTTTTGTTGGTGCATTTTCTGAGGGGGAGCCTTATTTCTTGATAAGTGCATTTTCAACTAAGGGGGAGAAATTGCAAATCATTACCCTCCGTTTCAGCTAAGGGGGAGCCTTCCTGGTTGTTTGCACTATTCGAGGGGGAGTTTGTTTCTGGTTGAGTCTTTGACATTTCAATTGGTTTGGAGCGGTTTGCTAGTTGCGTTGAGCCTTAGCCTCTTCTTGAGGGACTAGCATTTGCTTTTCAGATTTTCAATTGGTGTCGAACCCTTTTTGGTAACAGTCGGTTTCGAGCTTTCTTTGCTAGTTGTGTTGAGCCTCTGTGCCTCTATCTTGAGGGACTAGCATTTTGCTTCGATATTCTCGATTGGTTTTTGCTAGCGGTGTTGAGCCTGTTCTACCTCTTCTTGAGGGCTGGCTTTGCTTTGCTTGGTTGCGTCGAGCCGTTGCCCATGTCTTTGGGGACCAAGTTCTTTCGCTCTTTCCACTTGACCTTGTTCGGCTTTGCTATGCTTTTGGGTCATTTGGTCGAGTTTTCTCTTCTCCTTCTTCCTTCTTCTACTTTCATTATGATTTGTGTTGTTAGTTGACAATGCACTCATCAAGGGGGAGATTGCGGATACATGGGTGTATGCCGAGTCTCCGAGTGATGAGTGATTGTCAACTGGGATGATGCGCATGTTCTTTGGCTTGTGTTGTGCAGGTGTCGAGCACAGATACAGTGATCAAAGGCGAGGTGAAGGTCAAGTAGAGACGTGCCGTGCCGATGGACCGAGAGTGGCGAAGGGCGGACGTGAGGCTTGGACTGAGGGACCAGAGGCCCGAGGATCAGCTGTGGTGGCTGGCAGCCTGTGACGACAACAAGTGAAGAAGTGCGGTCATGTGTTGCCTGAGTCGTGGACTTGGGGACACGTGTCGGTGGGCGGGGTGCTCGGGAGGTGCGTCCCATCTACGACGTCGGTTTGGTGGTAGAGGCCAAGGAAAACCATCGGGTGGACGGTTTTCCAGGTTTGGGCCTCAAAACCTGGGTGCGGATGGTTTCCGAGTTTGGCCACAAAACTCGGGCTGAGGACAGTTTCCAGGTTTGGGCCTCAAAACCTGGTTGCTTGCCACCGGGTGCTGAGGGTTTGCTGAGTTTGGCCTCAAAACTAAGAAGCTTGGTGGGCTGGTTTCCCAGTTTGGGCCTCAAAACCGGGGGTTGGGCTGGAAAAGGCTGGTTTCCCCGGTTTGGGCCACAAAACCGGGGTGCAGAGCGAGGGCGGCACGTGGCGGCAATCAGGAGGTTGCGTCGAGGCAACGCTACGAGTTGTGCAAGCGTGGCCGTCGGATACACCTACCACCGAGTTGGTCCAGAATAACCTTAGGGTTTAGCTGGTTCGCTCTGTAATTAGAGAGGGGTAGAATAGGATAGAGTAGGAAATAGAATTAGTATAAGTAGAGGGAGACACCCTCCTCCCTTCCTATCTCAGTTAGTCATCCTGTCATTTGCTCTTGGCTTCTAGGGTTTCCTGCTCTCCCAATCCCCTGCTGTAGCTAGCTGAGATCCGCAGAGAACCATACCTCTGTGTACTGGAGATTTTGAGGAAGTGAGGCCGTAACTTCACTGTTGTAGCGTGTGGTAGCCACACGGTTGCAGATCGATGTGTTGATTCGGGTTTTGTTCGTGTTCTTCGCGTTCTTCGTTTCTCCGCAATTTTCCCGTCACTCGATCTCTCTCTCGTGCGTGTTTGCGAAATCCATTTGAATCAACTTGTTCTTATTTGAAAGGAGATCATTTTCCACCGAAGGAATTCATCTATCTCCCTACGAGCAAGTAGATCGGGTTGATTTCGTTTTCGTGGCGTTTTTCGGTTCATCCTCCTCCCCTTTTGATTTCCCGGTGATTGACTCGATTTGAGCAGATGATTTCTTGGGGATAGTCTCCTAACTACTCCGTGATCATCCTCTCCAAGTTTGGGAACGTGGGATTTTGATTTCAATCGATTTGGGGAAGATTTGGGTGAAGGGCGATCAAAGTCGCCCTTCGTGAGTGACCGCGGACAGTCCGCCACTCAGGGCGCAGACAGTCCGCGCGTCGTGGCTGGTTCAGTCCAGTCGCGGCCAGTCCCTGTTGGTTTTGGCTCGGGTCACCGGCGGACTGTCCGCCGTGCTAAAGCGCGGACAGTCCGGGACCGAGCAGGGGGACTTCAGCAGCAGTGTGTTTTTGCTGACTTGACCGGCGGACAGTCCACCACCAGAGCGTGGACAGTCCGCAGTAGGGGCGGACAGTCCGGGACCCTAGGGCCAGACAGTCCGGGAATCGTCTGAAGCTTCTGGCTTAGTGCGTTCGCTCTCCCGACTTGTTCGCTTGGTTTCTGGACTTCTCGTTTAGCCTTGTAGTTGACCAAGGAACCTCTCTAGGTATCTTTGCTACTCGTTAGCATAGGTATTTAGGTGTTTCTCGACGTAGCTGACAATCTACGTTCGGGACTTGGTTTTTGGGGCGGTTTTCGAGCCGGAGCTTTTGGTGTTTGGTTTGCTATCTTCTTGTGGTGCCTCGTTGTGATCCTAGGGATCATCCACCCTCTTCCAAGGGTCGTGAGTATCACGGTTTCGGTCGCAGTTTCTCAGGGTTGATTTTGGGACATTTGGCCAAAGTTTCGAGAGAAATTTTTGAGCTCCCATTCACCCCCCTCTGGTCGCCTTGCTAGTGCTTTCTCGGTCCTTCATATATATAGAAAAAGGAAAATTGATATATATACATAATAAATATATATATATATATAGAAAAAGAATGAATATAAATAGATTTATTTTCTATATATATCACTTTCTTTTTCTAAATATATATATATATTTATTTTCTATATATATATATCATTTTTTTCTTTTTCTATATATATTATTTTCTATTTAAGTTTTTTATTTTTTTTCACTCACACGTACTGCACACACACGCACACCACACACACGCACACATGAACACCACACTGCACACAACACACACACGAACACCACACACTGCTCACGCATGGCGGCGAGGATGGACGAGCTGGCTGGCCAGGACGAAGGAGCTCAACGCCGACGCAGAGGACGAGGACGAGGGAGGCCGAGGCGAGCTCGACGGCAGCGCGAGGACAATGACGTGGGGAGGCACGTTACGGCTGGGGAGCTCGACGGCGCCGGCATGGAGTACGAGGGACGAGGACGAGCCGAGGCCGAGGCTCGACGGCGGCGAGGGAGGCCGAGGCTCGACGACGCGGACAGAGGCTCGACGACGAGGAGAGCTCGAGGGTGGTGGCGCGGACGGAGGCGGCGCAACTGCGTCGATCTGGGGAAGGTTGGAGGGCACTGTGCCCTAAATACCCGGAGGGCTTTAGTCTCGGGCCGTATTATGCACCGGGACTAAAGATCATTTAGTCCCGGTGCGTAATACGCCCCGGGAATAAAGGGGTCTTTAGTCCCGGTGCGTAAGACGGCCCGGGACTAAAGGGTCCTTTCCCGCCACAGTTTTGGGTTTTCAGTATTTTGGGTTTTGTATTGAGTTTTCATTATATAAATATGTTGTAGTTCTTCTTAATTGCATAGTAAATTGAACAGTAGGCATATTTCCTTTGACCTTATTGTATAGTAGAAAATTTTGTAGCATAAATTCTTTTCTTTTTTTATAATAACGAATATAAATGTAAATAACCATTCATATTTTGTTAATGCAAAAATATATTGTTCAATTTAAATTTAAAAAATTGTTGGCTTTCAAAAAAAAATTTATTTTCACATCATTTGGACGTTAATCTTTTGTTTATAACCTAAAAAATCATTGCCCAATTTCGTTCTACGCGACAGATGGAGTAGTTTTAGATTTTTAAATTTAGTTTTCTTTTTAAATATATCTTAAATCTTTCTAATTGAACAGAAAATTAAATATTTGATATACTTTCTTTTAAAAATTAGTATGAGATTCTTTTTGCTTTAGTTTATAGAAGAAAATGTTAAATTTTAGTATCTTCTTATATGTATTTTGATGATTCACATCTAGAGGTGCACATAATCAATGATCACTACTAAATATATATATAAATCCATTATTAAATAAATGAAGTCTTAACTAATTAATTATTACATAATATCTTTACAACCCACTATTTAGCGGGCACAACTGCGAACCTCCTCTTGACAAATGTGCCTTGGTTATGATCATTCCTTAACCATGGAGTTTCCTCATTGTTTAACAAAATGCTTGGGTCTTTGTTCACTTTGAATGGCGGAATTCAGTCATCTCTTTCATAATCACCTGACATGTCTGATTTGTCCTCAATTCCGACAATGTTTCTTTTCCCTGAAAGAACTATGTGGCGCTTTGGCTCGTTGACGATCGAGTTGTTATCATTTTTTCCCTCTTTTTGGTTTTGTAGACATGTCTTTCACATAGAACACCTGACTCACATCCGCGGCAAGGACAAATGGTTCATCTTCGTACCCAATATTGTTGAGGTCCACTGATGTCATCCCATACTCCTTGTTGACTGTTACCCCACCTCCGGTACCGGTCATCTTGACCCATTTACACCGAAACAAAGGGACTTTAAAATTAGGTGCGTAGTCTAGTTCCCATATGTCATGTATGCGACCATAATATGTTTGTTTGTTCCCATTTGGATCCGTGGCATCCACGCGTACACCACTGTTTTGGTTGGTGCTCCTTCCGTCTTGGGCTACTGTGTAAAATATATTCCCATTGATCTCGTACCCTTTGTACGTGCTGATATGCCACGATGGTTGCCTGGCCAACAAATAAAGCTTCTCATCTATGTTGTCATCACCCTGACATTGTTTTCGCAACCAATCGCCGAAGGTTTGCATGTGCTGACGTGTAATCCAAGATTCACTCTTCCCGGGCCACTTGGATCAAAGGAAATCCTTATGTACCTCGATATATGGATCGACCAATGAGGAGTTCTGTAGAACTGTGTAGTGTGCTTTATCGAAGTAATCGTCTCCTGTACTGATATATGTTTTCTTCCCTAGTATTCCCTTGCCACTGAGTCTGCCCTCGTGTCGCGATTCAGGAACGCCAATCGGGTCAAGGTCTGGAATAAAAGTCCACACAAAACTCTATGACCTCCTCTGTGCCGTAGCCCTAGGCGATGCTTCCTTCAGGCCGAGAACGGTTATTAACATATTTTTTTAGGACACTCATGAACCTCTCGAATGGGAACATGGTGTGTAGGAACACAGGACCGAGAATAATGATCTCCTTGACGAGGTGAAATAGGAGGTGTGTCATGATATCAAAGAAGGATGGAGGGAACACCAACTCAAAGCTGACGAGACATTGAACGACATCATTCTGCAAAGTAGAAAGTTCCTCTGGATTGATTGCCTTTTGTGAAATTGAATTGAGGAATGCACATAGCTTCACGGTGGCTAGACGTACATGTGGAGGTAGAATTCCTCTTAGAGCAACAGGAAGCAATTGGGTCATAAGCACATGGCAGTCATGGGACTTCAAGTTTTAGAACTTCTTCTTTGGCACATTAATTATTCTCTTTATATTGGAGGAGAATCCAGATGGGACCTTGATGCTGTTAAGGCATTCAAACATGCTTTCCTTTTCTTCTCTGCTAAGAGTGTAGCTAGCAGGGCTTAAGTACTGGCGCCCATCACCTGTCTTCTCTAGATGCAAGTTGTCTCGTTCTTTCATGCGCTGCAAGTCCTGTCGTGCTTCAAGTGAATCCATAGGCTTTCCGTGGACACCCATGAATCCAAGCAGGTTGACACAAAGGTTCTTTGTCAGGTGCATCACGTCGATGGCATGGCGGACCTCTAGGACATGCCAGTAGGGTAGCTCCCAGAATATGGACTTCTTCTTCCACATGGGTGCGTGTCTGAAAGCGTCTTTGGGAACAGGTTCACTGCCCCGTCCCTTTTCCAAATACAACTTTAGTATCTTTCACCATTTCGAGTATATCATCTCTGGTTTGGTTACGAGGCTTGGTTTGGTGGTCTGCCTTACCTTTAAAATGTTTGCCTTTCTTTCTTACTGGGTGCCCCATGGGAAGAAACCGACGGTGCCCAACATACACGACCTTCTGACAATGTTTCAAAAATAAACTATCAAGGTCATCGAAACAGTGTGTGCATGCATTATATCCTTTGTTTGTCTGGCCTGAAAGATTACTTAGAGCCGGCCAATCATTGATTGTTACGAACAATAATGCTCGCAGGTCAAAGTGTTCTTGTTTGTACTCATCCCACACGCGTATGCCTGGTTTGCTCCATAGAAGTAGAAGTTCCTCAACTAATGGCCTCAGGTAGACATCGATGTCATTGCCAGGTTGCTTCGGCCCTTGGATGAGCAACGGTATCATAATGAACTTCCGCTTCATGCATAACCATGGAGGAAGGTTGTAGATACATAGAGTAACTGGCCAAGTGCTATGACTACTGCTTTGCTCCCCAAAAGGATTAAAACCATACATACTTAAAGCAAACCTCAAGTTTCTAGCCTCATCTGCAAACTCTGGGAATTCTCTATTTATCGCTCTCCACTGGGATCCATCAGCTGGGTGCCTCAGCATATTGTCTACCTTACGGTCTTCTTTATGCCACCACAACAACTTTGCATTGTCCTTATTTATGAACAAACGTTTCAAGCATGGTATTATAGGAGCATACCACATAACCTTGGCAGGGATTTTCTTCCTGCTTGGACGTTCTTCAACCTCTACGTCGCCAGGATCATCTCGCCTTATCTTATACCGTGATGCTTCACATACCGGGCATGCATCCAAATTCTCGTATTCCTCCCCACGGTACAGGATGCAGTCATTAGGACATGCGTGTATCTGCTGGATTTCTAATCCCAAAGGGCAGACGACCTGTTTTGCTTCGTACGTAGTGGTGGGCAATTCATTAGCTTTTGGAAGCATCTTTTTCATTATCTTCAATAACTGCCCAAATGTCTTGTCGGATGTACCATTCTTTGCCTTCCAGTGTAGTACCCAGCGTTTTTTGGCCATCTTCAACAGTGGGATATAGCAATTTCCTATGATCCTCTAGCATGCGCTCGAACTTGACCTTCTCCTTGTCACTTTCACATTCTCTTTGTGCATCACGAATGACATCACCAAGAGCATCAACATCAGTTGCCATATCTTCTGTCGCTGCCGCATCTTCTTCACCATCTCCCCCCACTGCATCATCATAGAAGACACCGTACTGAGCAATAATATCGGCGTGGGCCAATTCTTCTTCACCTTCTTCACCATCATCCATTACAACCCCCTTTCACCATGCTTCGTCCAACAAATATAGTTTGTTACGAAACCCGACTTCAACAAATGCGTATGAAGAGTCCTTGAGCATGAATATTCCTTCAAATTCTTACAAACGACGCATGGGCAGCACATGAAACCATCCTGCTTGTTTGTCTCAGCCACACCTAAAAAATAGTGCACGCCAACAATAAACTCTTTGGAGCAGCGATCGACATTATACATCCAATTGCGTGACAACATCTGCATTAAATATTACAACCATGCACTTAGTAGTTTCTCATGTTATTGCACAACACTCATGACATCACATGATTGATTAATTCAACCAAGCTTGACTACAATGAAGACAATCGCAGCTAGCACTAAAAAAAGTAAAACTAAAATGCACTTAAGCAACATAATTAGTTCGCGTCTGATCCCAACTAAACTAGACAGATCATTCGCTTCATTAGCATATATGGGCTGCTGCCGCTGACTCACTGCCTCATCACCTTCAGCGGCAACCTCCTGTGTAATAGAATTTCGTACGTGCTGAACGTACTCTTCCTCCCAGTACCAACCTTTACATCCGCCGGTGCCCTCCCACTACAATTAGAACAAAGAATAAGGAATTTAAACAACATCATCAAGCAAAACCGATACAAATGAACCATATTAATCAAATGCGGGTAAATAATAACCCACCTCATGGTCCGGACACTTGTAGAATATACGACCCTTGTTGATTCCCTCTTTTTTCACTCGGTACTCCTTACTCATTTTTAAAATATTACATGCAAATTCCTAATTTTCTAAACAATTATAAATAAAAAAGACTTTAAATTTATCTATTTGTTTAGATAATCGAAAAATATGATATAACAATACCAATTTCCACATTGTCTACTCTCTATATTCATTGTTGCAAACTATTATAAATTCCACATTTTCTAAAGAAAATTAACTAAAAAGACACTAAAATTCATTATTACTCGTTTTGTATAAGTATGAAGTATACAATGGATACTACCTAGCTAGCAGTAGAAAACTATCAAGTGATTGTGAAGGCTCAACTCTCTGTGCTTGTTCTTGCAAACTATATATTTTAATTAAATTTCTCTCATATTCAAAAGACATGGTAGGAGACGAAAATAGCTACCTCTCCACGCAAAGAGACGATGACAGAGTCGAAGAAGATCACCAATTGACGCTGGAGACGAAGAACAATGAAGAACAAATGAAGAACAAGCAATAACAACAGCAAGAACAAGCAAGGAAGCTCACTGAAATTTGAATGTCTCTGGCTCAGGGAGGAAGGAGTTGGTAGGTTATAAACCGAGGAGCTTTAGTCCCGGTTTGTATTAAAAACTAGGGCTAAAAGGTGATCATTTATCCCGGGGCAACGCACAAATCGTGGCTAAAGAATTAGTCTCGGTCTGTGACACCAACCGGGACTAAAGAGTGTCCTTTAGTCCCGGTTGGTAACACGAACCGGGACTAAAGGGTCCCTGCCCCGACAGCTCTGCGCGGTAGCCGTTGGGACTGGCCCTTTAGTCCCGGTCCGTGTTACCGACCAGGACTAAAGGGTCTATTAGTCCCGGGCGGCAAAAACGCCGAGACAAATGGCGATTTTGAGAATCGGCCAAAGACCCTGTTTTGTAGTAGTGCAATGAAAGTGTTATAAGAACTTTTCCCCAAAATTTTTGCCAAAATTTATTTTGTCAGTGGGGTCTTCCAACTTTTTCACACTCTCTCCATCACATCAATGTTTGGACGCATTAATGGAGTATTAAATGTTGGTAAAATAAATAACTAATTGGACAGATTAGTTGTAAATCACGAGACGAACCTTTTGAGTCTAGTTAGCACATGATTGAATAATATTGATCAAATATTAACGAAAGTGCTACAGTAGCAAAGTTGAAAAAATTTCAGCATCTAAACGAGGCCTGGTTTAGTATGCTTGCTCCCAAAGTTGCTCCCTCGGCAGGCATGTCTTCATGCATTTTTGACCATTTTTGGAAGATCCCAGGAAAAAGGCAACTGCAAGTGCAATGCAAATGCTGATTGTTCCTCCTTTTAGTTTTATTATAGTGCTAAACATCTACCAATCTGTTCTTGTTGATGACTAAGGACACTCACAACGCTTGAAAAAACTACATGTAATTTCTATGTGTATTTAATATAGGTAGACACTATGTATAAAACTATGGTCTTAATAGATAGTTTCTATAGAATTATTTTTTGTCCAATTAAATATCTTCTCTTTCTATTCTTAACCAATCATATCTCTGCGTATCTTGGTTCTCGTGTAGACAGTTTTGGTCTAAGAAACTATTTCCTTGTCTCTCCTCTTTAATTAGAGTGACACATCATCTTTTAGCTTATGTGATACTATAATTAATGAAGATAGAAACCACGTGGTTTCGTGGTTAGGAGTGCCCTAATATAACATGGGCGCACACTAGCAGGGGTTTCTATGCATGGGGCGGACGCTAGCCATTACCTAAAGGTTAGCAAGCTTTATGCGTGCCTAGCTTTATTATAGTTGGGTCGGTTTCCTATTCTGCATGCATGAAAAAGCCGCTAATGATGCGACCTGCACAAGATTCGCCCTTGATGGCGTCAGGTACAATTTACATGGAGGTGAGACACAAAAACAAAGACTATTTTATATATTTTTTACTGTTTGGTCCATATATTTATCTCTCAGATTCTTATACTATTTCTTATCTAGGTTATAATAGTTAGCTACCATTGCGGATGTCCCTTAGCAGATCTAATTAAGCTATTACTCCAGTATAAGGGCACGTACAACGGTCGTTTTTATCCCGTCTTGGAGACAGTGTTTTGCAAAAAACCCCTTAGCTAGGCTCTTAGACGCTTGCCCCATCGCCTCGCGAAACGACGGTGACGGCCCGTGGACCGAGGCTGAATCGACGAGCATGGCAACGTTGTATGGCTTCGTCTACGCGATTCGATCCCGCGCTCGGATCCCCCGCGGCACGGTGCGTACTCTTGCTTGCTCGTCAGCGGGATTTCTTGGGCGCCAAATCAAGCCACCGACAGTGCCTACAGATTCAACATCGTCTTTGCGCCGCTGTTGCTGCCGGAGATCCCAGGGCCGACGATCTGGCTAGACGTGGCCTCGTTGATGCCGGCGGCCATCTACTTCACCAACTGCGTCGACCCGCTCCTATCGCTAACATCGCGGCGGAGCTCAGGCTCTGGCCATACGACCTCTACGACAAATACAAAGTGTTGACGCCGATTCGGGTCACACACGGATAGGGGCTAGATCTGCGGATACATGGGTGTAATGCCAGATCTGCGGATACATTTGCTACTTTCACTTAGGGGTTCCCGTTCTCCCATTCCCTGCTGTAGCTACTGAGATCCGTAGAGATGGTGAATCATACCTCTGTGTATTTGGATTTTGCGGAAACGGGACTGAATTCCCGTTGTCTCCTCGTGGGGACAAATTTCGGTTGGCAATCGTGGTTGTGATTCGCGTTTTGAACTTGTTCTTCACGTTCTTCTTTTCTCCACGTTTTTCCCGTCACTCGATCTCCCTCCTCGTTGCGTCTTTTTTGAATCCTCTTGAATCAACTTGTTCTTTGATGTGAGGAGAACATTTCCACCGAAGGAATTCATCTCAATCCTCATGAACAAGTAGATCGGGTCGATTCAAGTTTCGTGACCACTTTTTCGTTACTACACCTTCCCTTTTGATTTCCCGGAGTTTGAGTTGATTTGAGTAGATGATTTCTTAGGGATAGTCTTCTAACTACCTAAGGATCATTTCCTCCAAGTTTGAGATCAAGGGATTTTGATTTGGTTTGGATTTGAGGAGATTTGGGAGAAGGGCAGCCAAAATCGCCCTCTCTGCACAGGCGCGGACAGTCCGCCGTTTGGGGCGCGGACAATCCGGGCATCGGGACTCAGCCCAGCAGTTGTTGTTCATCGCAGTGCACAATGTTTTGATTTGACCGGCAGACAGTCCGCCATTGGGTCTCGCGGACAGTCCGGGAACGTCCAGGGGACATTCAGCAACACCGCGTTTTTGGCACTTTGGCCGACGGACAGTCCGCCACCAGACCGCGGACAGTCCGGCACAGGCACGGACAGTCCGGGACCGTACCCGCGGACAGCCCGGGATACTGCTGTGTGTTGAGTTTTCATATGTTTGCTCTCCCGGCTTTTCCGCTTCGTTTCCGGACTTCTCGTTTGCTCCTAGAGTTCATCTCGGAACCTCTCTAGGTATCTTTGCTACAATTAGAAGAATAATTAGAAGAACAATGTTGATACAAGAGAGAAGACAAGGCTAATTACCTAGCTTCTCCTAACTAGATCCGAAATCCGAGCTTCCTCAACTCTTCTAATTCTATTCTAGCTACGCCCTTGGATGATGGAGCTCCTGGTTGTCTAGGCTACCTATACTCTAAACAATTTATCTGTGATTGATTGGATTCAATACTTGATACAAGAGGGGGGTCTCAGGTTTCTTATATAGCCCGGTGGGATGAACCGCAGCCCTCGGATCAAAGCGACGTTGAACAACGACCAAGATACAAAGTAGAGGTTGGTTAGGTCACGCCGTAGGAAGACAGAGGGGCTTCCATGTGGGCCCAGGCTGGCCGACCTAGGGTTGAGGCTGGCCGGCCTCCCCCTGGAGCCGCCTGCCTCCTCCTCCGTCCGCAAGTCTTCTAACACCTTCCTTGTTTGTCTTGAGTCCTTGTTCAGTAAGTTTGCGCAACGAGTCTTGGCGTAGAAGGATTCCTTGTCGTCTTCTTTCTGTCTGGTCCCTGGATATCTCTGGTACTATGTAGCTGTTGGAATGTTGTCTGTTACACCCCTGATCTTCATATGGATAAGGCTTCTAGAGGGTTCCAGAGTCTTCCTGGTCGTATTCATCGAGGACTCTAGCTCCGAGACTCCAAATATGGCAAGTGGCATATCCATTGCGATCGTCTCAACGAGCTCGTCTCACTGGTGTGCTCTAATTCTTCACTTGAGATACTTTCTTATGATGAAGTATTGAATATCCTGTAAAACAAGTGAGAACTACACAACTCGTGGAACTCGTTAGAATCAAACCCTATAGCTATACTCTTTGGATCATTGCGGGTCATTTATGAGGTTAGTTGACGGTTTAAAATAGGAGCTACCTACCATCAACAAGTTCCCCCAAGCTTAATGAAAGGACCGTGACGCCTAAGAGGGGGGGGGGGGGTGAATTAGTCAACTTAAAACTTCTACTCTAAACTATGGCCTCTAATTTCCACCTTGTCAAAACCTATGCAAGAAAGTAAACTATCCAATGTGCAACTAAGGTTTTGCTATGTGTGTTTGCTATCTCTACCGCAAAAGGAGTTATGCAACCTAGTTTCCAAACCTATCAACTAGAAAAAGTAAGCTAGGAGAGGTAGAGCACAAAAACAAGGTAGCAATGTAAATGCGGAAGCTAAAGAGTGTGATAGAGATGCAAACTCCCGTCAACGACTCTGGTATTTTTACCGAGGTATCGAGAAGCGCGCAAGCTTCCCCTAGTCCTCGTTGGAGCCCCTCGCAAGGAATCCCTCGCAAGGGCCAAGCTCCCAGTCGGGTAACTCCGTGGATAGCTCCGGTTCTTCCCCACGCACAAGTGGGTCTCCGGTTAAGCCACTCGTGGCAAAGCCTCTCCCGGATGCTCTCCGCCGTCTTCACTATCAAGCTTGCGGCCGAAACGCCGTGGGCCTTGTTCCCTTCGGTACACGGAGGCGGCCACACCACAAACTCTGTTGGTGTGATCTCGCAAGACTACAAGCCCCGCCGATGTACAACTACGGTGCGCAAGCACTGGTAAAGATAAGAGGTTTTCAACCTCACTAAACACTAGGCCTAACACCTAGAGCAAGCGCAAAGCGGTGGTCTAACTAGCTTAAGCACTTCGCAAAAGCACCTACACTAATCACCTAGTATATCACTTGAGCACTTTGGTGGCTAGAGCAACTAAATATGTGTCTATACACTTGGTATACTTCCTTGAGCTCTAACCTTAATGTTTTGGCCGGCCATGGGTGTATATATAGAGCCCCAAGCAAATAGAGCCGTTGGACACCAAAGGTGGTCTGACTGCGTAGCATCGGACGCTGCAGTCGCGGCCATCGGACGCGTCTAATGCTCCTTTAACGGCTAGATGCCAGCCTGGCACTGCGTCGCAACGGCTATATCAGCGTCCGATGGTTGATCAACGGACGTGTCCGATGCTCACAGAACCTCTCTGGAACCTCTCTGCATGGCCATCAGACGCAGGGTCCTGTAGCGTCCGATGTTAGCAACGGAGCGTCCGATGTTCGCTGTGCCGGATTGCATAGTGTCACAGTTGCGTCCGATGCCTCGGTCTTCAGCGTCCGATGCCTCTGCTGGCGCTGACACGAGCTAGGATTTACCAACGGAGCGTCCGACGCTTTTGATCCAGCGTCCGATGTACCTTTTTGCTCGTTTCTTCGCGATTTCTTGCGCCGTGTTGGTTCCATTCTTGTGCCTTGGACTTTGCTTGATCTTTAGGGTCTTCTATTGAGCTTCTAGAGTCTTGCTTGAGGTGTTGATCATTGGATCATCACGTAGCCTTTGTCCAAGTCACATTTAGACCCTATTGGACTACAAAACAAACACTTGCAAACGCATTAGTCCAATTTTGTTATGTTGTTCATCAAACACCAAAATCGGAAGTTAAATGGTCTGAGGTCCATTTTCCTTACAATCTCCCCCTTTTTGGTGAATGATGACAACACGACCAAAGCAAGCAAAATAAAAGATACATAATTTAAAATGCAATCTACTTGCTAGGATGTAATGCAAAGGCAAGATCATATGATGTTTAAAAGATATCAAATTGAAACAAATTTAATCTATCATATCTTGCCCTTGTCATAGAGTCGCACTGTGTGATTTTATGGATTAAGGCTCCCCCTAACTCCATAAATCACTTCCTCCCTTTTTGAACCATTCATATAAAAAATAACCATAGGTTATTTTGTTTGTTTTAGTTTGGGCTTGATTTTGGTCCCTACACATTCTCCTCCTTTGGAATCAAACACCGAAAAAGGAAGACAATAAAGCTCAAGATAGGAAATATTATATAGGCTAAAACTCCCCCTAAGTATATGCATACATATGATGTAAGGCAAAAGCATATGCATAACCGACAAATTAAGGCATAAAGGAGTTTAATCTATATAATGCATGGAGAAAGCATATAAGAATATCAAATTGAGATCAACATAATGATATCGGTTAGGAGTACAACATGTAGATGCCAATTGGATTATCACCAGACATGATGCTTGTCTCCGAGAACTCCATTTTCCTTGCAATGAGACTACTACACACATGATAATTGTTGACACTGGTTAACTATCATAATTAAGAGATAAATAAATATAAAAAGAGCAAGAATATGATCACCAACAAAGGTTTAGGGTTTCAACTGACAATATTCCATGAGTTTTGGTGAGTTATGGTTCTACAGGGACTAAACGAGGAAATTAGCACCAATAGCTTCCCATAGAAGGAAACCGTCGGGAGATAACGCAACCGCCACGTCGGGATACTTCTAGAAGACTCCAGGGGACGTAAGAAGACACCACAAGGAAGGACACCACCAGAGGCCGACTGGTGGGACCGACCGGTCCCACTAGGTGACCGATCGGTCGCCCCCTGGGCCCGCTGGGTTCTGTCCTCTGCAAGCTACTTCCACCGACCTCCAGGATGCATCTCGACCGTACCTCAAGTCGGTTTGATCCAAGGGCCACGATTCATCGCCCAGGGCTATATAAACAGACCCCTGACCCCCTTCTCAGAATAGGGTTTCAGGCAATTCATTCATCAGGGTTAGACCAACCAGAAGGAGATCAATCGGAAGCTTTAGGACTACATCCACCTACATTAGTAGATAGAATAGGATTAGAGGAGGCAAGCTTCGCTTGGATTCTTGATCTAGTCACGAGAAGGCTCGGTAAACCCAAGATCTTCTCTCTTGT